>MKYO02028288.1:157882-363892 GCA_002013955.2 Citrus medica | reverse complement strand
GCACTTTCACAACTAGATACTCTATGGAATTCTTTCTTATCAAGGGCACAAAACAAAGCATTCATAGCCTTGGAGTTTAGAGACATCTTTCTCTTTTCTAACTCACTCCATTGACTCGATGGTTTAGGAATATCATCTCCTACTTCATCTTTGAACGTAGGCATGAATGGACCATCACAAACAACTTCCCAAATTTCATAATCTAAGGCTTGCAAATAGATTCTCATTCTAGTTTTCCAATAAGCATAGTCATTACCATCGAAAAATGGTGGTCTAGTTGTGGATTGCCCTTCTCTAAAGGTTGAGTCATTTAGGGTTGCCATGGATCATTTACTCTAGACGATTAAGTCTTAAACAAGAGAACGAGGCTCTGATACCAATTGAAATATAAGTAAGCAACCCAAGAGGGGGGGTGAATTGGGATTCTAAAAATTATTCAATTTATTAAAGAAAATCTTAATGCAATAATAAATCAAATTCAAAGCAATAACAATTAAGATGATCACAATATAAAAAGATAAGGAAAGAGGGATTCAAACACCGAGATTTTTACGTGGTTCGGCCAACCTCGCCTACGTCCACGCCTCCAAGCTTTCCGGGCTTGAGGATTCCACTAAGCAAGCCTCCAAGGCTTCAAATGCTTACACTTGACTTCCAAGGTGTCAATGGACCTTTACAACAAGAGATTATTCCCAATCTCTTAACCCAAGTGTATCCCAACACTTACAATCACTCAAAGTAAAAGATTACAAACTGTTTTTGCCTCTCACAATATATAAGATTACACAATGATGCTTAATATGTGAATAGATGAAGCAAGAGTGTGTTCTAAGCTCTATGAAGGTTGTATTCTCGAATATTAGCTCAATGGTCGTGTTGTGATCAACCTTTGTTTGGATTAGAATGAGCTTATTTATAGTAGCAGCTGAAAACTAGCCGTTATAGACTGTCTGCACACTGTCGGATCGCCGTTAACTAGATATCGGATCACCGTTTGACTGGTCAATATGACCGTTGAGCTGATTTTTCAAATTGTCGGATCGCCGTTTTGTAGATGTCGGATCGCCGTTTATGTCCAGAGGCTATACTTTACTTCTGTTTAATATCGGCGAGCCGTTTATCAAAATTGTCGGATCGCCGTTTTTATCCAGAGGCTACTGGATGATATCGGTGAGCCGCTTCTCGATCATGTCGGTTCGACGTTTATGTAAAGAGACTGCCCTTCAGTTCTGGTTGATATCGGCGAGCCGTTTAGTAACATATCGGTGCGCCGTTTAGGTCCAGAGGCTACTGGTTAATATCGGCGAGCCGTTTATCACACATGTCGGTGTGCCGTTTACATCCAGAGACTAATCTTCATTTCTGCTTGAAATCGGCGAGCCGTTTATTACCAATATCGGCGAGCCGTTTTCCATAAAAACTGCTGCAGTGAGCTATTTTTGCAAGAAGACTGTTTTGACTCCAAATCTTTACTATTCTTTATGAGGTTTGTTTAAAGATAGAGAAAATTATGTTGAACTCTTAAAAGATTAACTAAAACTTAATCATGTTTGTTATCATCAAAATCAATGAAGAATTATTTAGGTTAACAACCCTTTGTGAGTGTTTTAGGTCTTTTATTCTCTCTTGTTTTATATGATGGATACGGCAGAACTAGTGAAGCTTTGTGGCTCTTTGACTTTGCGTGATGAAGCAAGTGAGGTCTTAGTCTCAGATGTTGTCCATAAACGTGGGGAGGCAATTGCAACCAATTGTTTGATTGGTAAAATTTTGACAAGGCAAGTGATTCCTAAAGAGGTTTTCATGAAGAATTTTCTGGCGATCTGGAAAAACGTTACGGGAGTTAAGGTAGAATTTCTAGAGAAGAATATTTTCTTGTTTCGATTTGCATCTGCACAAGATCGCCGACGAATTCTTCTATTAGGCCCTTGGCATTTCGATAGGGCTTTGGTTGTTCTCACTCTATTA
Organism: Citrus medica; assembly: GCA_002013955.2. Lineage (NCBI taxonomy): Eukaryota > Viridiplantae > Streptophyta > Magnoliopsida > Sapindales > Rutaceae > Citrus > Citrus medica. Next base: position 361,924 of record MKYO02028288.1, on the reverse strand, counting down.
CTCGGTAATAGTGATTTAATTGTACAATGCTTTAACAAAGTGGCCTTTTGGGTGCAAATTTATAATGTGCCATTATTATATATGTCAAAAGAGATGGCATAACTTCTTTGGAGTAGACTTGGAAAGGTGGAGAAAGTAGACATGAGATTATTCGGGGATTGTGTGGGTCGCTATATCCGTGTCCGTGTTACTATTGATGTTTCTACTCCATTAAAGCCGGGACTGTATGTACAATTTCATTCTTCGGATCCTCAATATGTGTTGCCTGTGCTATATGAGAAGCTGCCGGATTTCTGTTTTCACTGCAGAAGGTTAAGGCATGTATTTCGTAAGTGTGAGGAGTATGTGCTAGTAAAGGCCGAGGATGGTTCCTACCCCTTCTTCCATTTAGAAATCAGTTGCGATCGCCTACTAGTGGTTTCATGAACCAGTAAAAAAACATCTGGTGGCTGAGTTTTACCCTGGTGATGACGGAGAGAGGTTGAATGAGTCGTTGTTGGCTCAAGAGAAACAGATACCTGGTATTGATGATGCCATAAATTCATACGTTTTCCATAACGTAGAAACGTTAAATTCTGAATGTGTTGATGCTATTGTTGATGGGGAGTATGTGGTGGGGTCAAAGAATCATGAACGGCTAGATGGAAAATCATTGCCTAACAATGTTAATGATGTGGCTCAGGTGCAAGACATAGCACATGACTTATCTCCAAAAGTGTATGGGCCTATTCATAAATCGAAGTACAATGGGGGTGGTCCATTGGAGGAAAAAGAGGGGGTTTATGGGTTGCCATCTAAAGACAAAATAAAAGGGGAAAATACAAGTGCTGAGGCTACAGTAATAAACATAAATTCCCAAAATATAAAAAATATGTCTGCACATATTCTGGATTTTTCTTCTTCAACGGCAGTGCGCTCCTCTATCAATCGCCGTTCAAACTTAAAGAAGCTTGCTTGCCAAGCTCACTTGCCCCAATCGTCTGTACTTATCCAGGTGGGGAAGAAGCGGTTTTTGGAGAGCTTGATGTTGTCTCTAAGGAAAATGCAAAACGGGTATGTTTGGGGTCGTGTGGGGCTGAAAATTCATCAATATTTATTGGTATTACTGGTGAGAGAAATCCTAATGGGGATGAGCATGAAAATAAGTTGGGTTCTGCGAATGAATCGGCGGGTGCTGTGTTGCAACCCCGCCGACCACAATGAAGATAATGGTGTGGAATGTCCGAGGTTTGGGGAATCCTCTGACATTCCTAGCACTTAAAAAAATCCTCAGACGAGTGAAGCCGGAGATTGTATTTTTATGTGAAACTAGGAAGGTGGTTTTAAAGATGGAAGTTGACAATAGGAACTTGGGTTATGAATGTTGTCTAGTTGTGGGTAGAACAAGAACTGGAGGTGGTTTGGCTTTGATGTGGCGACAAGAGGTGGATTTCTATGTCCGTTCATATAGTCTCCATCATATTGATGATATTATTAAGCAATATGAAGAACTTTCTTGGCGTTTCAGTGGAATTTATGGTCATCCTAAGGCAGGAATGAAAAAGCACACTTGGGAGCTTATTCGCCGGTTGAGTTCAGAGTCTAGACTGCCGTGGATTTGTGGTGGTGATTTTAATGAAATTTTGGAGCCAAATGAAAAAGTTGGAGGTCGGGTTCGCTATTTGGATGCAATGGCAGAATTTCGGCAAGCTTTGAGTGACTGTAAATTGATAGATATGGGTTTTTTCGGCTTACCTTTTACATGGTCTAATCGGCGTTTTGGATCGACTAATTTAATTGAAGAATGGCTTGATAGGTTTTTTTGTTCCTTTAGTTGGCAATATTTGAATTTTTCTTCATCCGTTTCTGATTTAACTTCATGGGCATCTGATCATTGTCTTGTGTTGCTTGAAGTTCAGGATCAATTTATGTCTAGGTTGTATAAATCAGTTAGGCCTCGATTTCATTATGAGGCGTTTTAGAAAGGGTATGATCGATGTAAGATTATTATTAAGGGATGTTGGCAAACATATGAGTACTTAGTGAATGATTAGGTGGAGATTTTTAAGCGAAGGGTGGCACGAACGGTGGCGGCATTATCTCACTGGAGTGCTCAGGAATTTCGAGGTAGAAGGTGAAAGATTGACTCACTAGTAGGGATGGCAAAATAACCTGGACCCGGACGAACCTGGATAATCCGGGCCGGGTTGAACCCGTACCGGAGAGAAAAAAAATCCGGATCTGGATTGGGTTTTAATAACCCGGATGAATCCGGGTCCGGGTTTGGGGTAACCCGTGTATCCGGAACTTGGACCCAGATTCATTTTTTATATTATTTTTAATTATATTTATTAGTAAATATAAATACAAACATTAAAAAAGCTAATTCTATTCCACAATTCAAACACACAAATCGCGAATTACACAAACAAGACAAACCCTAGTTGTGTCGCCGCTACCGCCTTCCGCCTTCCGCTGTTCCGCAAGCAAGTCAAACAACTCTCGGCTAGGTTCGCCACCGTCGTAAGGTCGGGTTCGCCGTTGTCGCAAGGTTGGGTTCAAGAAGCTTGTGAAAATTACATTTCCTTTTACTGTTGATTTTGATTTCCTTGTATGAATTTTTTGGGTTGGGTTTTCTTCTGAGAATGTTGGGGATCATTCCTCTAGCTGAGCATCTTGGTTTTGTAACTGAGCATGTTTCCTTTGCATTTTATCTGTATAGTTCTCCATATGAATTTTCATTTATATGAATTTTCAGACTAGATTATGAAATTGGAATTTACCAAAATTTGGTTATGCTTCCATTCGATTGTATCAATATTGAAAGGATAAATGATTTCATTAGTACCTAATTTGCAGCTTGTGCTTAATTTAATGTAGGCAGCTGGCTTTCTTTACAGGACCTACAGGTTCTTTTATTGTCGATAATGAAGTGTCAGTTTGACATCATTTCCATAAGTTTTTTATTTCATCCACCCACCAAGCTCCTTTGTTCTTCAAGCTTCCAAATTCACGACAAGCTTTTATGTTTATTTCTCTAAAAAAAATTAGGAGAAAAATATGTTTGAGCATCAATTTGTTTACCGGGATTACTCAATGATAAAATATCCTCTTAATGCCATTTGCAGTTAGAGGTCTACTAAATATTACTTTCAGAAATTTAACAGAATTGATAAAAAAAAACTTACATTTATTTTATTCTATTTTTAAGGTTCATTTGTTAATTAATTATTTTTATGAATAGATCAATTAATGCCCCTACGAGTGTTGTTGTAAGAATATTATTGTAAAAATAAATAAAAATAAGAGCATGACTATTATATATTCAACAACAGAGTGCAGTTCCTCAATTCGTTTATTTCATGTGTTTTGTGCTATGTGATTTGTGTTGTGTTATACTGCTGTGAACACCATTGATTTGTGTTGTGTACTTGTGTTATACTGCTGTGATTCATGTGAACACCACTCAAAAATAGTTATAAGTGTAAGAAGAATGGCAAGTTGATTTCTTATTTTATTAAATTAATACTCTTTTAGTTATTGAATTCTAATCTTCGTACTGTTTGCGGATATTATAATTCTTACCAGATATAACCTTTGTTTAATAAGTTCTAGCATTCTCTACAAAGCAATTAAATAGTGTATGATTTACTGTTTTCAAATTAATAAGTTTGCTTGCTTTGTTGTGTTTTGTTGTTGCATTTACCAGGCTTTTGACGAGGCAATTGCTGAGTTGGATACCTTAGGTGAAGAGTCCTACAAGGATAGCAATTATATAGGTTTAGAAACTTCATGTGGTAGAGAAAAGCTTGGGGACATTCTCCAATCCTCTAAGCTATGTTGCAGGGGCTGTTTGTCCAGTGTAGACCTCATCTTTTTATTTTTGTTAATATTTCCTTTAGTTACATTAGTTGTGTTTTGGTTTTATCACTAATAATGAAAGTGAAATTTGAAATTTCATTATTGATCCGGGTTCAAAACCCAAAATCCGGGAATCCGGATTTTTTCGGGTTGAACCCAGACCCGGACCCGGATGGAAAAAATCGGGTTTTAATCTGGGTTCGGGAGAAAGAAAATGACGTCCAGGTCCGGAACCGGGAAGGCTAAACCCGGACCCAGACCTGGATTTTGCCATCCCTACTCGCTAGTGCATAAGTTGGGCTGTTTGAAGCAGAATTTTGGTCACTTTGATGATGGAATTCAGATACGGGAGTTAAAGAATAAAATTGAGGGGTCACTTCTACACTTTACTAAATTTTGACAATAAATTTTTTTTTTAACAAGGTGGAATTTTTAAAAATAAGATTATGAATAGAGAAGTGACTGATAATGATAATTAAGCGAAGACACAATCATATTGTTGATGCTCATTATGATGCTCAATTATGAAGGATCATGGTCGTATATAATACAAAATATTTACTTGTTTAATGCTTTAATTACTTTGATTTATAGATTTATGATGATGGTCATTGAAAGTTTGTAAGTCATAAAAAAGGCTTGTTGGAAGAATGAACTTTCTATATTTAGTTTGAAATTAATTTGTAATTTCATTTTGTGAATCCATAGGGCTAATGTTTGTTATGGGATGTTTATTATTTCTAATTTGATATTAGATATATTATTATTATTATTTATTTCATACTTTTTGTATTATTTTTCATATAATAAAAATTAAGTATCCATTGCTATTCATATCTATAGATATCTGTATCTAGCATTAAAATCATATATGGATATAAGCATATGCATCATAGATAATTATATAGTTGCACTTGAATGGATAAATATCCATTAACAGGTGGATGTTTATAGTGCGTCTACTTCTTGAATTAAGGAATTGGAATTTGAATTGGGAATTATTGAGAGTGTTTAATTGTTATAATAGAAGTGGAATGGAAATCAAACATGTGAGGTGCATATGTTTTTGGAATTAAGGAATGGAAACTTGATTCCCATGAGGGTTGGGAATCAAGTTCCCATTCCTTGAACACCTCATTTACCCTCACCCAAATTTCATAATCCCACTTTTGTCCTCAATTTAAATATTATTATATTATTTTTATTGTTATTATTCTTTTTTTGTGATTTTTTTTAATAATAATAATAATTCTACTACTAATTAATGGTAATAAAACTAATAATAATAATAATTGGTTTTTAAAAATAAATAATAATATTATTAATTAATGATAATAAATTTGATGACGATGGTAATAATAATAATAATAATTTTAGCAATAATAATAATAATAATAATAATAATAATTACTATTATCATTGTTGTTGCTGTTGTTATTATTATTATTAACAATAAATAATGAAATAATCAACGAAAATCATATTAGTAATTTACAACAATCTATTATGATTTAAAATAAAATAAACATATCAATGATAATATAACTGATTCTGATTTCTATTTTTATAGTTAAATTAAATATTTTATTTCGATTCTCATTTTCTATTATAATTTCAAATATTTTATTTTGATTCTCATTTTTATTATGATTTCAGTCTATTTTAATTACCAATTAATAAATACACTATTAAAAAAAATTTCCTTTTGGATAGACTCGAAATAACACGACACTAAAACCAATCTCCAGTCCATGATGAGCAATTGGCTTAAGGCCGGTCCAAATGTTTTGTTGGCCCAACATTTTGTAAACCCTAAATTATACAAAATTACAATTAGGTCCTCCGTCTCCATCACGCACTAAAATATCTGCACAGTAATCAAATTGCTTTCGATTAACGTGTGTGTATGTGTGTGTATATATAGGCACAAAACCCTTCTTCTCCACATCTCGCTCTCTACATCTCTCAAGAAACCCCTGAACTAGTGGACGTTATATCTTTTGACTGTTGGAACCCTAATTTCTTAATAAATTATTAGATTTTTAGGTTTTTTTCGTTTTGTTTCTGTTTAATCCGAATGGCGGAGGAAGAGGTGTTGGCTCCGGCGTCTGCTGCTGCGGCGGATCTTAAAAGGAAGCTGGACGATTTGGAGCCCGACGAGGCCTTAGAACACGCAGAGGGAATGCGTGATGACGAGGCCAAGAACAGCGATGAAGTGGAAAAGAACGTTGATGGATTTGCGGAGGCTCATGGATCAGAGGTTAAGCGACCTAGACTTGATGATGATAAAACTGAAAAGCCTGATGGTCCAGGTAATTTATTATGAATTAATTTTATTTTTATTTTTTCGGTTTGCTTTTCCCTTAGATTTGTGATTTGATTTTTTTAGTCGATTTTTTTTTGTGCAAAATTATATATTATCAATATTTTGCCCAATACTGTCATTGAGATGATCTCTTTTCGAGAATAGTCAATGAATTTTAGAGGTTAATTGGGCCATTGAAGGATGAATAAATAGTTTATTTTGGAAAATTAAATAGCTGCTGAAATAGTATGCAATGTTTATAATGTGCTAACTTTATAAGCTAAATGAGACTATTGAAGAAAAGAATATGCATTAGAACTTTTGGTTTTGACTTCTTCTCTGTTTTCCTTCTATTAGATCGCATTTAGTTTAAAGGCAGTTTGTTGATACATGGTTATCTTGTATTTTTTAGAGGCTTATATACTTACTTTTAATAATGTTATTCTTGTTAACTTGGGACTACTGTAATAATGAGCAAATAATTTGTTTGAGTGCAGTTAATGTGAATGGATTAAAAGAAGAGAAGCCAGATGAAGTAGTGGATGCTGAACAGCCGACTGAGGATACTACTAAAGAAGAAGAGCAAGAAAGTGCGGAAGTGAAAACCGAACAACATTCTTCAGTGGAAGAACAGGCTTCGGTTGACAATCAGCAAATCTCTGTTAAAGAGGAGACAAAAGAGGTCTTAATCAGTACTGAAGAGGCCTTTATTGATGTTAAAGAGGAAACCAAAGAAGTCACTGTTAAGGAGGAAGAAACAGTTGAAGAAGAAGAATCAGTTGAACCCTCTAATGTGGTTCCTCAACAAGTGGTTGACTATTCTAAGTCTGATGATCCGTCTTCAACTGATGATTCGACCATGAGCCGCAAAATTGAGGTCCCTAACAATAAGGTGTGGCATTAGCTTTGGATATAGTTTTTTAAAGATATTTTTGTCATCTTTTTTCTTAGAGAAGTTTGTAACTGTGGAGGTGAGTGCTATATATTTGCAAATAACCCTTTCGTTTGGGTGCCTAATAATTTGCCAAATGTGGACCAAAATTATTCAATACTCTTTGTGAAGAATTCCTAATGATAACATCTTGTTGATTTGATTTGATGACTGTCTGATGGTTGTGTAATGTGTGTGGAAATCAAAATTGCTTTTTATTGGTTAGATTAAGTGTGCAAGAGCATCTTTTGACAGATTAAAGTTTGCAAATGCTGGTACAGGTTGGGGTTCTTATTGGCAAGGCTGGGGATACCATACGGTACTTGCAGTACAATTCGGGGGCAAAAATTCAAATTACTAGAGATGCTGATGCGGATCCCCACGCTGCAACCAGACCAGTAGAAATAATAGGAACTTTAAGTAATATAGACAAGGCTGAGAAACTTATAAATGCCGTCATAGCAGAGGTAATGTGTTCAATGGTTTTATTTTTGATTCCTAACAAGTGATTAATTTAATTTGGGCAATGTACTTTTTATTATTTGCTTTTTGTAATTTTGTTTACTTTCATGATTTTGGGACTTTTTTTAGCACTCATTAATTGAAGATAATGTATCCATTACTGCAGGCTGATGCAGGGGGCTCTCCGTCACTTGTAGCTAGGGGCTTAGCTACTGCACAGGCTTCTGGGGCTGCAGAACAAGTTGAGATTAAAGTTCCAAATGAAAAGGTTATTGTTGTTATCATGATGAGCTGAAATACTTGGCTTTGCATACATGTTTGCTGATCATCCATTGCACATAATCTTGGTCAGGTTGGTTTAATAATTGGTAGAGGTGGGGAGACAATCAAAGGTCTGCAGACCAGATCAGGGGCACGCATTCAGGTAGTTGATACCGTTACCCTAGGCATTACTTAAAGATTCAGTTGAAAGTTGATGTAGACTCAGTTGTGAAACTGTTTTTTGTATAGTTGATACCTCAACATCTTCCCGAAGGAGATGGTTCCAAAGAGAGGATAGTGCGAGTTACTGGTGATATGAGGCAAATTGAGATTGCTCAAGAAATGATAAAGGAGGTTTTGAGTCAGGTTTGTTTTTGACCTTGTGTCTTTTACTGTAGACTTGCAGTTTTATTACATTTTAGATACAATTTTTATTTTGGTATTCTTTGCATTACAATTATCCATGTGGATATATGAGATTCTCTTGTAATGAATTTTTGTTGAATGTTATTGAGATGATGACTTCTAGAAATGCTTTGAGAGACTGAATGTGCTCTGCTCATTGGTATGTAATGTACAATTGGAAGAATTTAATTCATTACATCAGAGTCATAAAGGTCTATTGTTTAACTGCTCATTGTATAGTTACTTGTAATGCTACATCTTTGATGGTGGCAACTTGCACACTGCAGTCCAAGTCAGAATACAGTTTTTTTGTTGTGTTAGAAAATGGATTGTTGAAATTTTTGGAGACTGTTTAATTCAATGCTTTCTAATTTTTTTTTTTTTAACAACTTGCAATCCTTAAGATCTGTATCTATATGCAATTAGTTCATTTTCTTTGGTATTTGTTTTGAACAAGTGGACATGTAGGATTCCATAGGTTACTTTCTCATTCTGGGGGCAGTTGCATATGTCCTACCATGCCTTATCTTTTTTTCATGTTGTCACAACATCTGGTAGTTTGGAATCTATAAATTGTAATGTATGCTTATGCTTAGAGTAAGTTGTGGTCTGAGTGGATACTCTTTTTTTTTTTTTTTGGTTACTGATAGGATAACTGGTTATGACAGAGAATGTAGCTTTCCTACGTGTAATTGATATGTAATGGGAAAATATCTAGGACTACTTGAAGGTTTGACTTTCTTATGGATGTCTATCATAAATTAGTTGTATGTGAAGTTCTTTTGCTCTCTGCTATAATTGTTCAACTTCAGTGACATTACTTCTATTATGTCAAGAAGCATATGTAAACAAACAATTTTGTCAATTATTATGACAAAAAAATCATAATACTCATTGCTTGATTTGGGTCTTTGGAAAAATGTCTTGTCTTCATTGGATTGGTCAAACAGAAGCTCAATATCCTTTGCATTTATCAACATATAATTGTAGTCATGGTGTGATAACTTTGCTATGGGAGTGAGAGCTGAATTACATTACCACTTATGCCAAGGTTACATGAATGCTATTAGGAAGATATTCATGTATTCAATCGAAGATGTCGGTTGCCATGATTTCTTTATGTTAAAGGTGCCAATTCGAGTTGGTTGGCTTTAAAAATGCAGATTTGGCTATCCCTTTCTCATGGGTCAGCATTGGTTTCTTGGTGTAGCAATAGACAACCACTTTTCACTCCCCCGAAGAGAGGTATACTCGCAATTGCTGGTGTTACTAGTGGGTAAGATTGCTTTGAGACTTGAAAAGTTAAAAAATCATGTAGTAAAGCCTATATTCTATTAACCTTAGTGCTTTGTAGTGTCCCGATGTTCTATGTGTCGGACATGTATCGAAGACAGTTCTATACCTGGTGAAATTTGTCATGTTATGATTGATGCTTGTTGAAACATTGGAGAATATGGTACCTGTCTTCTGATGTGCTTTGAGGTGCAGCATGAATTCGTCGGAAACATTATTTGATACCTGAGATCTAGCATGTTTATGCCATCTATTTTATGGTAATTGCCTGGAGTGTTATAATCTAGCAAATTTGTGAACTCAAGCATCCAGAATATGTGTTAGTCTGAAGATAGCTGAGAAGCCGTATCCTCTTTATCTTTTGATGAACGTTGAACTTCTAAAACTTCCAGAAAGTCCGTAATGAACAATCTATCTTGTCATCTTGATTGGCTTCCTATGAAACATGTTTAGACTACTGTGCATTTGGAATATCTGATCAATTTCATCTAGTCCTTGAGATCTAATGCTGAGACTGCTGAGAAATATCTCTATTGTAGAATTTATCTCTTTCTTTGATCTTGTTGGTTGAGAAGTGAGAGTTTGTGATAGTGAGACAATTTTCCTCTGAATTTTATTAATGGTGTCTGAAGCATCTTATATGCTCTTGCTCTTAATAAACTTTTGTTTTTAATACAGGTTTGCTTATAATCATCATATCTCTCTTTTTCAATATAACATGCTTATGATAATTTTGTGCCTTGTTATGGTGATGATTATCATGAGTCTACTGAAATGTATGTAATGGTTGTGATATTAGTCTTACATTTTGATTTTCATTGTTGTGCTGAAGGTCTTGGCTTTCACTTGAATCATTTTTCATCTGTTGGTGGCTTCTTTGTATTATCATTCCAAAATGACATACATTTTGTGACTTTCATATTTGTTCATTTGTATGAAGATCATCTTAGTTTATCCTTGTATGTTTATGAATGATGGTTACTTTGGTTACTAATTCTTGTAATGCAATTGCATTCAATAGACTGTGAGGCCGTCAACTCTCTCTGGTGGGTTTAACCAGCAGGCTTATCGACCTCGTGTGCCTACGGGTCCTCCTCAATGGGGCCCACGGGGTTCTCACCCTTCTCAACCTATGGCATATGACTATCCACAGCGAGGACCTTATCCATCTCAAAATCCCCATTATCCACACCCGCCATATGGTAATTATCCTCCACAACAAATGGCTCCAAGAAGTAATTACGGTGGTCCTCCCAATATGCAGGGTGCTGCCGGTGGTTATGATTACTATGGTGGGCAAGGAGGTCATGTATCTGATCGACCGGTCTCTGTCTCACATTCAACTTCCATTCCTGGGCATCCTTCAGTCCCTGCACAAGCCCCTACTGGGGGTCCACCTCCCTCCCAGGCAAATTATAACTACGGACAGCCACATACTTCAGATTATGGGCATCAACAACCATATGCCCACGCAAATCCTCAGCAGGGCTATGGACATGGATACGATGACAATCATGCTCCGGTACAGCATCCCTATGGAGGGCACAGCAATTCTCAGCCCGTTTACTCGCAGGGTGGGTTGCAATCTGGTTATCATCAACATCAGTATGGTAAACCACCATATGGGATGCCAGCACAAGGAACACAGCCCCAATCTTATGGTCCCCCTAGGCCTGGTCAACCAGGGGACATACCACCTTACCAAAGCCAAGTTCCATCAGCTCAATCATATGGCCCTAATGTACCACATCAACAGCAATACCCTTATGCAACAAGTGGACCCACGCAGCAAACATATCCTTCATATGGGTCAGCACCGGCTCCTGACAGCTATAATCAGCCTCCAGCATCTGCTCCAGGGTATCCTCAACAAGCTGGTCAGGCAGTTCCTAATTATCCTCAGCCTGGTGGTCAACAGGCCCCTAGTTATGGGCAGGTAGCGCCTACTGCCGGGTATGGACAGTACACAAATACTCAGCAAGCTTATCCCGAACAGCCTGCAACTAGTAATGCAGGTTATGGATATCAAGGGACACAAGATCCTAGTTATGGAAGTAGTGCTCCTGGGTCAGCATATGCTGCACCAACTGGGCAGCCAGGTTATGCTCAACCTGCAGCAACTCAACCAAGCTATGATCAGTCTGCCTCGCAGTCAACTGCATATGGAGTAGCTCAAGGAACTGCAGCAGCTGGTTATGGGAAAACTGTCTCACCTCAGCCTGGTTATCCTCAATATGATTCAACCCAGATGTATGCTGCACCTCGTTGATAATTTGATTTGTATGTCTAATTACCTGATGTGGATTAGTTAGCAGTAGCTCTGGTTAGGTCTATTCCTCTAAACTGCTGGTGGAATTTGCAGTTGCTGAACTCTGAATTTCTTGTTTTGTGATAACTGAGTATCTTACATATATGCTGCTGGTATTTGTTATGTTGGTTGATCCTCATCTTGGACATTGTATGTTCTCAATGACATAATCTTATCGTAGTATCTATCTTTTTAAAGATTGGTCTTCAGGCTGTTTGTGACCCATTTGTACAAATATCAAGGGTCTCTTCAAAGGTAATGAAAATTTTTTCGTATTATGTTAAATGGAACTTTGAAGTCGCCATTGAATTAGATCTTGTTCTGAGATGATCTTACGTATGAAACAGTGGTGATTGAATTCAAGTTTTTTACCTCAAACATAGAAAGCAACTTTTTTTTTTTCAAAATGCTTTATGGATCACCTGGTGAAATTACAAGATGGAATGGAGATGAGTTACATCCTTTTTTTTGAATCTCATGGAGTAGGTTATCGTTCTCCTCACCCTGTTACGCACATTCTTTGCTTCCAATGAGGAAGCAAAAGCTTTTCTGAAATGGAATGCCTACTTTGAAAACCCAACTTACGCTCTGTTTGGGTATTGATGTGCATCAGTTGTGCCGTGGAAGATAAGTTTGTGTTCGGTAAACATATAAAGTTTTGCTTTGAACCTAAGTTGACTATCAAGTTAAGTTGTTTCAGCATTCACTCAGTTGAGGTTCTGGCTTAAAAGACGACACTTCAATATTTTAACCTTATAGACTTTCCATTCTCAGAATGCTACAAAATAGGAAAGTTGGAATCTCATGCAAATCTTGCTGGAAAGATCATCAAACTAAATATACAAGCTTTGCTTTGTATGTTTGTCAAGCTCAAAATTCTCAGAATCAGTTAAAGTACCCAAAGGTCAGGTAAGCTCTCGTTTTGAGCTTGCATGGTGTGGCAACTGATTTGGTGATTCAATTCCTGCTTCTTTAGATAAAACCAGTTAATGAAGTTATTTAAACTTAATGCTCTTGGACAAAAGTTCATGTGAAATCTGAAGCATCTGTTATTTCAATCCTAGTATACAATTCTAATTTATTGCACGTAAAAAAAAGCTTGGTAACACCAGTAGCACCATATTAAGTTCCAGTGCCATTGATAATAACATTCCTTTAAAGAAGTTACTAATGAAAAGGAATTGCCTAAGTTGGCACGTGCAATCCAAGAATTACCAAAGAACTCTTCCGATTGTGAAGTCATAAACAACCTTTAGGAAGCCTTTGGAAGCTTCCTCCTTCGGCAACTTTAACAGAGAAGCCACTTTTGAAAATGCTGCATGTTGCTCCAAGTATGAAGAATCCCGATCACTTATCTCATGTTTTATCTCTTGCCTGCTCAGCTTTGGCTTTGTCAAAGCCCACTGCATTGCCCATATGGTCAATGGCCGCATATAACAGAGAGATCTGTACTCGTCATTGTTGTTCCAACTTTCTGGAGTCTGAAAAGAGTATCTGTAAAAGAACAATTTTGAGTGAGTAAAACGGCAAGGTGCTTCCTACTAATCAACAAAGGAAGTTAACTCAAGAAAGAAGTTCACTTACCCAAGACCATCTTCGGACCAAGCTACTTCATAGACACCAGCGGCCGTCTGAAATGCCATATCCACCATCTCCTCTTGAATCATAGAAGCAGCAAGGCCGTAAGTAACTCCAGGCCATATTTCTCTTGCCTGCAAGCCAGACATATCAATTCTTCCATCAGGTTGCATACCGTTCATTGCCCCACACATTCCTCCTTTCACCTTTAAGACATTGAAGTCGTAAATTTTCGTAAGTGCTTTCTTCACTTTAGCTTCATCAGCAATTGGCAAAAGACCGCATGCTCTTGCATACCTATAGTGTAGCAAACCGCAGACATGATGTTCAACTTTCGGAATAGGAAATTAAACAGATTATAATATTAGCTTTTCGGTTGTGCACACACAAATAAACTGAAGGGTGGGAAAACAGGAGGCAAATGATCTATATGATATTTCATGGTACAGTGTTATGCCAATCACTGGACTGAATGAAGGAACATTTATTCTCATGGTGTATGATAATACTGAAAAGAATCTGACTCACCACTGCCCAGCCAATTGATCGGCCTGAATGGATGTGCTTGAACTACCATCACTGTTGTCATAATTAAAGTAGGAACCATTCCATAGACTGTCATATACAACTTTTGCTTTCTGATATCTAACCCAGAAGTAACTGGCAGATGCATGGTCACCAACGTCATTTGCCAAGGCTGAGGCAGCTTGAAGGGCAGCCACCCACAGCCCACCGCAATAGGCACTGACCCCGTTAGCTGACCATGCATCATAAGTCTGATCAGGAAACCCTTCATTCTCAATCATTCCATCCCCATCCTTATCAAACTGTTCCATATAAGCCATAGCAATATAAACCGAGGGCCAAACAGCCCTTGCAAAATTTTTATCACCAGTGGCTACAAAATCCCTGTAAACTTGGAGAACAAATTTAGAATTCAAGTCTTTCCACCGAGATGAATTGAACAGGTTATAACTATTTATTTCAAACCATGGGTCATCAAGCCCAATATCATGGGGAACAGCACCGAGAAATTTTCGAGCAACCCACTTTCCATCACTCATAATTTTCATTGTACCAGGATCATGCATCATTACTGCTGCTGCAAAGTCTCTCTGAATGCTAAGTTCTAGTTTGGGGAATAGCATGACCAGTGCAAAAGATGAATAGAAATGGACATCGTATGTATTATACATGACGTATTCAGCCCCTTCAAGGTACAGGAACTGACCAATATTTTCTTCTCCATTTTCAAGTAAACGGGTTCCAAGAGCAGTATCAGATGATGCTGGAGTATGAATTTGCTCAAGCGTAGATGTCATCCTTTCAAGGATTCCATTAGCAGTGTCATTTTCATCGACCGCACAAAAAATATTCTTATTATCTGACCTTGGAGTATCAAGAGAAAATTTTCTTTCCCTAATGGTTGCCAAACTTTGCATTGGAGGTGAGCCATCTGTGGAATTAAAGAGTGAGCTTCAATTACTATAATAAAGCAGATTTCAATCAAACAGATTTTAAGCTAACAAATACCTGTCCAAATAGTTCCTCCAGCATTGAGATAATAAAGCTCATTAAAAAGAGTGATTGGGTACCTGCAAAAAGACTTATCAATTACATTTTTCCTCCTAAATTGGAAGATTTGTTCACTAATTTTCCATCAATCTCACCATTCAGGAAACCTTTTGTCTTCAAGAATTGGTCTTTGCCATGCTTCTATCTCGCATTCCCATTTAGCATGCTCTGGTTTTAAACCATTAGAAAACATATTCAATTATATGTATATAATGTTATCTATAATTGACATGGTCAGCACTTGCTAAAATATTCATAATATTTGTTGAAAAACTGCAAACGCAGATACCTAGCACCTCAGCAACATATTTCATGCCATACCAGATAATGGAAGATACAGATGCATTTTTTCCATATCATTGATGGAAAAAATTTAGGCACAATTGGGTTACCACGTCATCCATATGCCCATTTGTTACAAATTTTCTTTCTATCTACCTTAACTATTACCCCTGATTGGTAGTTTTTAGGAGGGAGAAAAAGAAAGAAAAAAACCCCAAATGCTTCATAGAAACATTACCAAGGATGGCATCATGCGCAATTCTAGCTGCTGAATCCCCTAGAGTGCCATAAAATTTCGTATAACGCCTGTTATTGAGGAATTTGTATGTAATAAAGTCAGAATCATTTGACAATGTTAGGCTTACTAAACATATTGGCCAGACAGGGAAACTCACCTGTGGTACACCTTTTCAAAAAATTTGACTTCTGGACAGTCCCACGCCAATGAAAATGTGACAGTACGGGTAGATCCAGAAGGAATAGTTAAAGAGGCTGCTATGGCTGCTCCAATGGATGATCCTGGTTCCGAAGCTGACGTTTTATCATTGTCAAGGTGGTCAAATGATCCGTGCTGTAACAATAGAAGTGAATCAAGATCTTCATGCAGACAATGGATATTAGTACATAACAGAATTGCATATTCATCTAATTTGCACACAAGTTTTTCTTTCCTATAATACATCAAATCTTTTGTGGCTCACCATGTACAAATCAGAATGCATTGTTTTGTGTCATTTGATAACAATGACATCAGATAATGAATATGCTTAGGAACATTATACTTGTATCTATATATTTTGAGAGAGAGAGGCAAATTGCTTTCACAGACATGCAAGAATTTAAGAAACATCGATCACCTTTTTTATTTCATTCCACATGTCTTTAGCTGTGATTCCTTTGGAATTACCAGATAACAAGAAGCAAGGGCACTCGGAGACATGAACATCAGCTGTTTCCTCTGCTGCAATGGCAAAAGTTACTGGAGGACGTCCATTTGCCGTTCTGAAATGGTTGTCATTAAATTAGAGTTTCCCAATGCATCTTATAGTTCGAAACGTATATGAATATTATAATTGCACAAACCATGGAGCTAAGTCTCAATAAATAAATTACCTATGATGTAAAGTTAATCCATGCACTCCGTCCTTTGTCCTTGAAGGAATCAAATGCTGGTTAGTACGGAAGGATTGATATAGAAATTTAATTGGGCCGGAATAAAAAAAGGTTCCATTAAGGCATGTATATTTATTAAGTCTACCTACATCCTTACATTGTCTTTGAATTGAAGTGATGACCAGATAATCCAGAGTCTCCAGCAACAGAATTCTGCCCACAGAAGCATAAATGTTTAGTGTTTAAACAATGCTTCGTATATTGGTTTGAGTATACCACCTACTGTGTAAAATCTGAAGCAAATTGAAATATATGGTTCTGTGTAAAATCTTGAACTTACAGCCCAAGTAAAAAGCAATGTGACATCCGCAGAGGTTTGTCCTGAATTAGATAGCTGAAAGAGACATAAAGAAATGCTTTTAGGGCCACATAATCTGGAGTTAAACTAGTTATGTAGTACAAATGAAGTTGCTTAAATGCCCTTTCCTTACCGTGAATGTAAATACTGATGCAGGGAAACTGCTCTCTTTGTAATTATGGGGAATAAAAGGTGAAATTTGACGACAAACAATTCTAAGTTCTGGATCAGGTTCCCCTGCTTTACAAAATTTGAATGTCAAATGTAAGAAACCGTCAACAGATAAAAGTCTTGGTACATTTTTTTTCAGATTAGTGAAGCTCATACCATCATAGACTGTCCAAGCCCTCGGAAACAAAGCATGATAGGTACAATTTTCACCCTTCAGATTCCAATCCCAAGATTCAATGCCAGAGTCTGTATTTTTTCTGCAAAACAACTCACCAGTTCAAATAATGTGATTATAAAAGATTAATAAATGATATATTGGAAAGATAAAGATTGTTGCTTACTTGGGGACCCCTGGACTCCTCGGGCATAATACACTGGAAAACTTTTCTCCATTTGGGCGTGAAACGAAAACCTGGATAAGGAAATGGCATCAAACAATTTTTACTTGACTTACCCTAACACATTTACTAATTCATCATAACTAAATTCAAGAGTATAAGAGTTTACTGTTTATTTCATTTCATCTCTCGAAAAGATATGAATTAAAGCCCACAAGAAATTTCTGATAAATATGCTTACAGAACTTGTGACAGTGAAAATTGAAGAAAGGACTGATCCATATTTTTTAAATTTGTAGCCACAGTTCAGGCTATGCTACTTTGGAAATGACTTCACAATACATAAAAGTAGACTTACAGAAAATTGATTTGCCAGAACTGGGGCATCATCACAAATCCCGTGGAACAGTTTGAAGCGTTGAAACTCACCTCTGTAACTTCTTCCAATGCTTCCTGCACTAAATTCATGCTTTCAAACATATGAGTGGCATTAAAAAATTGAAAGAACAGACAAGAAAAAAAAAAAAAGAATGATTAAAAAGTTCAATAGCAATATGCATAGGCAAATTTGTCATGAGTATATAATGAAACCTACCCAATACCACCTAAGGGAATGCCTTGATCACTGGTAATATGATGCTTTCTGAAAACATTGAAAACTGGCACCTGAATAAATGAAGAATATTTGGTTGATATCAAAAATAAAATGAAGAATAGAATTGGGCTAAACGTGATGTGCTAGTAAGTGTAGAATATCCCATCAGAACACATGATCTGATCATTACCTTTCCTTTTGCTTCTTCTTGCTTGCTATAACGATATAGTCTAAACCCTATATGTGCCTTCAAATTTAAAAAAAAAAAAAGAAAATTCATTAATCCAAAATGCTGATCATCATCAAGAATGAACATAAGATGAGTACTTCATATAAATTTTCGAGCTTTACCAAATGCCTAAACTCTTGAAAACTTAGAGTGAATCCCGTTGGGACTTTTACATTAGAATCCAGTTTTCGCTGCCATGTCAACTGGGGAGGTTGCCCTGGGTCAACCTAATGCAAAAAGAAAAAAAAAACAAAAAGCATAAATGATGGAAGAAAATTAAGGTTTAAAAAGGCATAAAATTAGTCAGAACACTCGTAAGACCTTATTCATTGATTACCACACAATTATTCTAAAAACAAAATTTCTTTTGTACTTTGGTGAAGTGATGCAAAAGCATATATTCTGGTTGTAAAACACATTTCCAGATGATTAATGAAGCTTTATGTACTAAAGCATCCACACTTGTCTATTTCAACATAATCATTGATTTATAACTCTGTGGGTGACACAACCGATTGTAAGCAAGCAACTTCTAAGTGCCACAGAAGTAGTTGTAGTGAGACAGGGATCATACTGAGAGACACATACATTCAGTAGTTCTGTTACATTCTTTTAAAAAATCCCAATCAATAGCTTAAACTTCTGCCCCAGCAAATCTCTTCCTGTAAACTATACTGATAACTTTAACGCAAATGCATTTCATGGTCTCTTCAAAATGGAGCCAATCTTCATATTAATCATTAGGGATTAATTTTTTATCAATAACATAATTGACTTGGCATACGACCGTCTGAATTTGGAAGTACTGAAAGCAAAGGTATCTATATTTTTACGCGACATTTGAACAAATAAGTAATATAGAATGCCAAGATCATGTGCACTAGATAAATCAATGGATACAGAGAGAAGCAGATACTGAACTATTCATACCGAAGGCAAAACCAACAAATAAAACTCTGAGACATAGAAGAATTAAAAATGTTCAAATTTTGCTCATCAGCATACCTTGGGCATGGATGCTGCATTTTGTCCTTCTTCTTTGATACCGTTCTCCATCTACCCTGCAAAGAACTTGAATAGTTGACAAATATCCAAATTTGAGATGCAGATTAACAAATTCATTTCTGCTACTAGTAAAGATCATTTTGGAAAATTACTGAATGCAGCTGGTCAAGTAGACTTATGCAGAGTAAACTTTGACTCTAATGGCTTAAAATGGATATAAGTTTCTATCTATGTATTGCTTATGTAATTTTTGCACATCGAAAGTTCAATGCAGGAAAAATTAATTTATCCATTAAAACTAATACAAATGAAACTAACAAATAATAATTTTTTTTTTAAAAAAAAAGGAATGGTCCCAAATTGAAGATAAAGTCAAAAGTGCCACAAAATATAATGAGGACATCTGGCTGCAGACAATGGGGTTCATAATTAATGAAACACAATGATCTTTCTGCCTTCAACTTTTTAATGAACATATTTTCCAAAATTAATCAAACTTTTTCCAGAAAACTAACATGAAAGAATTATTATTATTATTATTATTATTATTATTATTATTATTATTATTGCTTTGCCTAAAAATGATACTTTTTCCCTTATTTTAATTGAGAAAGCCATGAATATCTCCTAGATGGCTCTATACTAAAAGCATTTGGGTCCCTGTAATTTAAAGTATCTCAAGTGGTAACTTAATTTACGTTTCTTTTCACACTCGACCCTGTTGAGAGTTTGTCAAATAGTTTGGGGTAATTTGCCACGCTGTCCTTGTTGTTTAGCAAAAATCTAAAAAAAAACACGAGTTTCCAAAGTTCATCAATCAAGTCCTCAATGATTCCATTCTTACTTCTTATATTATATTATATGAACGTAAATCAAACCTCATCGTTGAACTATTCGAACTTCAAACTAGGAGCAGCGCCCGTATGAGATTCTACTAACTAGCACGAATAAATTCTGTCGTCGAATCTTATTATTAAGAACCTGGAAATGAAATCCATGATATGAATAATATATATTCGTCGTGTCATCTTGATATGCCCATTTCCGAGATATAGCAGTCAAATCATGCTCCTAGTAGCAGACTTTTAACAGAATTTTGAGGGCAGATACCGCGAAAATGGAAACATGAGGGATCCGTAAGATATTTCCTCCATTTAGTAATTCATCAAAGCACCAAAAAAATGAAAACTTTTGAACAAGAATTATAATAATAATAATCTACATGCAAGTGTAAAAACACTCATGCAAGCACTTCACGTATATATTTGCAAAACAAAGGTTATAGAAATTAAAGCAAAACTCAACGTGTTTAGTTTTCATAGAATCAAAGTTAAAAGAGTTACAAAAACCCATCAAATTAACACCCAAAAAAAAAAGAAAAAAAGATGAACGATTGATTGATACCGATGAAACCCAGTTGAACAGAATGAGAAAGCTGACCTGCTGCAGTGCAGAACTGGCTGTTTGGATCAGAGGAAAAAAAAAAGGAACAACTTTTGTTGTAGTAAAAGAAAGAGAAAAGAGAAATATCTCTCTGGTGAATGGTCGTTGAGAGCTTGATAGGGATGCATAGACATTTATTTATTTATATACAAGCAGTAATATTTTAATTTGAGGCTATTAATTGGCTACGACACCAAAGGTTCTTTGATCTTTCACTACAATATTTTCCTCCAAAAAAAAGGGATTGGTTGATGGTAATATTTTAAAAAATTATTGGTAGTATTGGCAATTGGGTAGTTGATTTTTTTTAAAATATTTTTAAACCCTCATAGTCTAATACAAGCGAAATTTAACCTCAAACTACTTGACGGGTTCAAATATATGCAGGTTTTGATAGATATATATATATATATATATATAAGTTGTTATATTAATTTTTCAGCAAATATAATGGTCTAGATAAATATATCTAGACCATTATTACAATAATAAATCCATGTGATTAAAATCATTTGAAAATGGTGCCCATCAACATGTGTCTGCATGCAGATTTGTATAAAATATTGCTACTGTTGAATTGAATTTAGAATGAATATTATAAAGATATGCATATTTGAAAGCCAATAAATAGAGAGAGAAAAAAAGAAGAAGATTGAAATAAATATACGCATATTTGAAAGTTTAAACAACAGAATTTGGTCAAAATCCACATATACATATAACAAAGTTACAAGTTTAATTTGTAGATTTTGTTTGATAGCTTCGGGACAACATATTTTAAAATTTTGACATTATAAGCAAAATTTGTCGATATACACGAACCATGCCACTTGTGCTACATTAAGGCGAACGCAACATTTTTTTGAATGGTATGTTTTTCAAAATTGAAAGTGACTTGAAAAGGAAAAGATGTTGAATTTTCTTCTTAAATTTGTTTTTTGAATAAAAATAAAAGTAACTTGAAAAAAAAAACGTTGAATTTTCCTTTCTAGATGTGTTTCTTGAATAAAATGAAAGTAGCTTGAAAAAAAAAATTGTTGAATTTTTCTTCTTAGATGTGTTCTTGGATAAAAAAATCAAAGTGGTGTGGAAAAAAAAAAAATTCTCCTTAGTCGCATATATGATTTTGAAAAAAATGAAAGCGACTTGAAATATACAGATAAAATTTAAACTTTCTTAAAATGGAGATTAGAAAAAAGATATGAGAGAGAGGGAGAGGGAGAGGGAGAGGGAGAGGGAGAGAAAATTTCTTGTTCTAATATAAATAGAAGATCTAAAATAACACAGCAGAAGCCTCAGACTACCCTATTGTATAGTAATCATTTTGAACACAAAATGTTTACTTTCATGGCATTTCATATTTGCAAAGTAAAATTTATATAAAGGACAACTCAATGCTTTATGTGGGTTTGACCATGTGGTTTCTTAGTATATTTTTATGGCCGTCACTTAAATTCAATTTTTTTTTAAAAAAAAAGGAGATTAAAATAAAAAAAATTAAACTTTACCCACTCCTTATATTAAGAATAAAAAATGCAAAATTCAATGTTAAGCATGCAATTAAATTAGAAGAATATAGTACAAAAAGCCATCAAATTGAACGAAACTGAACTTATTTGTTGAGACTTAGCAGAAAATTTCTGTTAAAACTTCTTTGATCGTTAATAGGCATGCAATTAAACACGTATCTACTTGTATTATTTTTATGGGAGTTACAATGGTTATGATGAGAAAGATTCCTTGATCTTTAACTATAAATATCTTCTTTAAGATACAAAATATAAAGTTAATTGGTGGTGACATTTAAAGACATGATGATTGTCAAGATCGATCATTAAATTTCTATTTGAATATTGCCGCAATTAGTTGAAATACAAACACATAATTACTTTTCAATTTAGCCGTGTGATTGTCACTATGAATAATATTGCCACCTCATGCCTTAAGATAAGGTTTGGTGAGTATTTTTATCAAAGAAAATGATGTTTAGGACATAGACAAAGCCTTACTAATTATTAATTGATAATTTTTCATCTCAAGTCCAGGTGGCTTTTTCTATGTTTTATTATCACTTATTATAAGAGATTAAAGGATTTAATGTAGATGAATTAACTAGTATATACACATACATTTATTATTTATTCTCTCTCAATTTATTATGATGGAATTTGCTAAAGATGTTTAATGATTCAAAAACGTACCTAATACGGTATTATGGCAACAATAATAGAAGTGCATTCGAGAAATTTTGAAGAGAAGAATTATCTACAAAGAAAAAAAAGAAGGTTATGAGAAACAAAGAATTGAAAATATTAAGAAGACTAATACTTTTTTGTTACTTCAATTAAAAAAAAAGGGTAAAATTCATTTTTCTTAGGACATTTCATCAGCTAATCATGTAGTCAAACTGACAAAATCTTACCGTCGAACATTCAAGCCATGCAAGAGACGACCAAGGAATTTACATTTTGACATCATGTATTAGAACATTGTTTATATTCTGACGTCATGTATTAGAACATTATTATATATAAAGTTTACCCTTCTTAATTCTAATTCAATTAACCCCAAAAAAAAAACATATACTACTAAAATTCTTCTTTGTCATTTAAACAAAAGCGATTGAAGTTTTTAACGCAACTTAGACCTTATATAGTATTGTTGTTCAGAGCCTTAGTTGTGTTATATTAAACAATCTCAATTATTATTATTTTTGGAATGTTATAATAATCGTATATCACAAATATTAGATGAAAAATTACAACATCATAATACTAAATAGAACTTTTGTATTGGATTTAAACTTTCTTAAAGGAAGATGAGAGGGAGAGAGGGGTATTAAAAAATCACTTGACAAATAAGCCTCGACAAAACACATTTAGCAACTTGCAATCACTTGACAAACACAGTTTTTTAACAAAATTCTAAATTCTAGTGTAAAATTAGAAAATGATAAATTATCAATTTTTATGTTTTTATAGTGGCTGAATTCAATTTATCTGCAAATAAATACCGTTTCTCTAATTTTTTTTTCTTATATTTATGATTTATTACTTATCACTTTGTGATTGTATCATTATAAAAATTTGATTAAAAATTATCTTTAGACTGATGTAATTTTCACCGTTCGTTCCTCTCTTTCTCTTACTGCTCATAATTGATAAACAATGTAACAAATATTAGATGAAAAATCACAATGTCATAATACTAATTAGAACCTTTTTCAGAATTAAACTTTCTTAATTAAAGGAAGATGAGAGGGAGAGAGGTATTAAGAAAAGAATTTTCTTAGATGCTTGTGTGAATATATTCGAAAGTGACTTGAAAATGTACACATTTAATATAGTAAAAGAACATGAAAAAGTATTGGGAAAAAAAGTTTGAATTTTCTTAGATGCCTGTACACATGTAATTTATCTTTTTCTTATTTTTCGGAAACAATGGGAGACAAGGAATATTTTGGGGCCAAAAAAAAAAAACAACACACGCGCGCGCACATTTGGCAACTTGTGATCAATTGTCAATAGAATTCTAAATTTTATTGTAAAATTAGAAAATGATATATTATAAATTTTTAAGTTCTTATAGTGGTTTAATTTAATTTATCTACAAACAAGTACTTTTTTTTCTTATATTTAAGATTTATTACTTACCAATTTGTGGTTGTATCATTATGAAAACTTGAATAAAAATTATCTCTAGACTGTTGTTTTTACTATTTGTTCTCTCTCTTTCTCTTACTGATTACTAATTATTTTTGTTTTCTCATTAATGATATTCTAACAAAGTTTCTTATCACACCATAACACCTAAACACTTCATTAAATATTATTTTTTTAAAAAAATCAATCACATAAATACGAATACTGAATCATACACATTCCTATAAGTTAAAAATACCGAGAACACAATCAATTTTTTTTTTTTTGGGGGATAGTATCCAAAATTTAAAAAATTATTTTCAGATCACAAATCAAACGGCACAAATGGATAGAGCAATATTTTCACGAATCATTAAAAAGACGTTTAATTTAATTTATTTTATAAAAATACAAGGAAAAAAGTTCAAAGATTCGAGCACATAAGTAGGTGGGTCTCCACTCTCAACGACCCCCACTATATGAGCCTTGCCATATTTGTAAGCAATGGATATAATAAGACAGATTAGTCAAGTCAATACTTTGAATTTAAAAGAAAGAATAAAAAAGGGAAGGACCGATCATTTATTATCCAAAGTGATAAGATCACCTTATAACTATTGATATTTTTTTTTCAAATCTAATATCATTTTTTATTGTTTGTGTAACGACTGGTCCCCTTAACGAGTATATTTTATGGAGATTTTACGTATTTGTTGACGAAATATTTGTCTTATGCGTGGAGCCTATTAATGAAAATGATATTTATTAATTATCAATGGTGCACAGGTGAACATAATTAGGTGTGTGTGCGCGCGCACAAGTGCATTGCTTAATAATTAGACTCCCATTTCCATACCATAAAGCTTGAGGGCGATAGGTGGCGGGGACTCGACTCGTAAACTGGCCGTCCTCTACGGAGGTCGAAACTTTAACTATAGATTTGTTGAAAATATTTGATGTAATTGATGATTAAAACGATGCTTGGTATTAAGGTTAGGCGGTCGTTGTTTTAATTTACGACACTAAAATTTTTTATGAATACTAGTAATTGTTAGTGCCGAATTTAGAAAAATGATTTATGAATGGGTTAAATTACATAACTAGAAAATGTGAAAATTAAAATTTCATGAGTTAACAAAGTTCATAGAAGTTGTTTTAATAGATTTAACAGGGGCTAAATTAAATAATAATAAATCCACTCATATCAGTTACTAATGTGGGTTTGTGTTTTTTTTAAAATTAAAGTGTAGGCTTTTATAGCTGTCAATGTTAAAGTTTAAATTTTACGGGTTTATAAGTTTATGGGGCTATTTTTATAGTTTAACAGGAGCTAATTAGTAAATCAATTAATTTCCTCTTTATTTATTTTATTTTATTTGAAAATTATCTTCGCTCGAGCACTCACTAGTCATGAGGTGGATCCGCCTTTGGTAGTTGTGGTTTAAAAGTAAGGTTGATTTGATCTCACACTTATACAACGAAAAACATATATTATTTTTATTATTTTTGGCATAATTATTATTTAACAATTATATCTACTATACACTGTCAACTTTTATTTTATAATCGTGACTTTTAAAATATAGTATAGCACCTCCATACCATAACATGACCTATTTCATCCCTCTCCTAATTTACAGAGCCAAGGTGTGCTAGACAATACTATGTTAATGAAAGATTATGCCCCTTCTAAGACAATGTCTGAGCAGTATATATATATAATTTGAAAATTTAGAGAGTGCTTTCTGAAAAAAAAAACACGTTAACCCTTCGGACTAAAAAATAAATACTTTTAATATATACTATCTCACCCTCTATATATATATATATATTATTTTATTGAGATGTATAGCAACATGAATCCAACAAATACAAGAAGTATCAATAGAATCTTTACTCTTTAGCGAGCCCAGCGTAGGACAGGATAGGGGGATAGGTGCCGTACCCGGCTTCCAGGGTAAATTAAAAGTAGACATTATTTTCTCTGAATTTATGAAACAACCCGTAAAAGTTTTAAAATTATGAAAATACCCCATCTCTAACTTGCCCCTGCCCCCTGTACAAATGGCAATTTTATAAGTGGAAAAAGATGGGCTTCTTAACTCATCAAATTCGGGCCCATTCATAAGCCCATATTTTGACCCCCAAATATATATATATATATATGTAGCCAGTTGGAACGAGGATCGTCTACTTCCGGTTTCACTGTACCTGCATTCATATTTTTGGTATTTTTCACTCAGAGAAAAATTGGATTGAATTGATCAGATTATGGAATCGAATCCGAAAAACATGAGTACGCTTCCTGAAGAAAGCTTAGAAGAAGAATTACAATCAGAAGAACCCAAGCAGCCGCCATTGCCTTCTGCTTTCGCGTCGCTTCCTCAGCGTCCTCCAACTCAGTCAGTTCTCTTTTTTCTTTTTCATCTTTTTTTCTTGTTATTTATTCTTGATAAATTGATATACTAATGATCTTTTAATTAGTTAATTTATCATTTTTTTAGTTAGTGATAGCTTAAACTTTGTAGTTTAGATGAAGGAGTAAAATGATCTTTATTATTATAATTAAAAAAAAAAAGAAATGATCTCTACTATTGTGTGTTTTTGTTTTATTGACATGTAAGGTGGATTAAATTGGACTGCATAGTTGAATGATTATATGTGCAATTAGTTTGTAACTAGTAGCAGTTTAGAAGGAAAATAATGATCACGTGATCAGTGTACTTTGTGTCTGTTGTAGAATATAGTCTATTGGAGCTGTACTTTGGGGTCCATACACTAGTAATCATTAAATAAGTGATTATCAATCTTGATTTGAGCGTAGATTATCGGATAAGTGAGTATTTGATAATTTGCCACAATCCCAGTCGCTTCACTCTTCGGGGAAAAAATGAGCATTTGGCAGAATTACTACTTGTGCGGGAAAATGAAATGTAAAAATGCCTTAAATGGTTTCACAGATATGGGACATTGTGTGATGACATGGAAGGTTCTTCAAAATGATGTCCAATACGGTGGCAACACTGTGTTAATAAGTTTTCATTAAGGTGAGAAATTGGTGGGAATTGGATTCTGCTATACTACTTGATGTGGAATGGGGCCTCTAGATGAAGTTACCAGAAGTTCCTTGCAATGGGAAATAAGGGATAGCTGTGACAAGTTATTTTAATCGATGGGGTTTGGAAAAAAATAATGATGTAAATTAAATTTTTCTAACATCATAGGTAGTAATTCGTGGGGGTGCGTTCTTTTACATTATGATTCTTTTATTTTTGGTAAAGAAGTTCTTTGTCTTAGTTTATAAATTTTCTTGCAGAAGTTCCTTAGAAAAATATGCACCTTTGGATTGGGTGGGTTATTTTGATGAAGAGAAGGATATCTCCATCCCAGACTCGAATGATGTTAGTGTTGACAATTTGAAAATATTTCAATACTAACATTTGTCCATTATTGTAGTTATTCTCTTCTAATATGCTTTATCATTTTAGGTCTTTCATGTGTATATGGCAGGAACTGAAGGACCAGTCATTTTTTGTCTGCATGGAGGTGGTTATTCTGGGTATGTTCAAGTATTCTTCAGCTTGATTATTCCATTTTCACTTCTTTTACTGTAAATTTTTTAAACACACGAAGCAAGATGATGGATCAATATATCTACTTAATTACACTTTAACTGAATGCTGTCCAAGTTCCATATTGTGTGATCATTAAATCATTTATAATCAAATGATGTGCTTCGATGATTGAAACTTTTTGTTCCAGTAGTGTAATAAGCTAAATTTGTTTGTTATTGTTATCAGTTTTTTTAGCAGTTCAGTTTCTCTTGAGTTTCTTATTGAAATATTTCAAATTTCTGTTAATAGAAGCCTGTTGTCATTGATTACCAACAGATATTGAGATATACACCGATGTTTGAATACTTTGATTTTATGCACATTTTGTACACAATCAACTAAATACATCTCAAGACTTCTAAGTTGTTTTTGGTTTTATTTTTTATTTTTTCACCTTTTTGGGATTCTCTTGTTTATGTAATTGACATATGATCATATTTCATGTGTGCACTTTTATATCTTTAACTTTCTGAAAAAAAATATTTACCTATCTCATTTTGGCAGGCTCTCCTTTGCATTGGCAGCTGGTAAAATTAAGGAGAAAGCTAGGGTAGTTGCTATGGACCTGAGAGGACATGGAAAATCATCCTCAGAAAATGATATTGACCTTTCTATTGAGGTGTAGACAATTAATACTATATTGCTAGAATAAACTAATTAACAATGTCGTGTACAGAATTGATAGTCAGAAAGTTCACTTAATTTTCTATTGTATCCCTAATTTCAAAGAAAATTGTGTGTTTGCAGACTATGTGCAATGATGTTTTAGCTGTTTTAAAGGAAATGTATGGTGAAGAACCTCCTTCAATTGTGCTTGTTGGCCACAGGTTGGACTTCTTTGACTAGTTATTTCCTTTTAAGTTTTGTTGGATAATTACCATGTCTGCCAAAACAAAGTGCTAAAACTTCGAAGTTCATTAATCAAATGGAGTGTTTCAGTTGTGTGGGACTATGTTTATCCTTTTTTTTTTCTTCCTTTTCTGGTTGCATGGCCTTGGTTGTCGCCTGGCACGAGAAATTGAATGGTTATGTTAATAATTTAAATAACTAAATGCTATAAAAAAAAAATAAAAAATCCAGGCTTTCAGCTGAGTTTTGATCTTTGGACAGGGTGATAGCATTGAAATTGAGTTTCACCAGTTTATTTTTGCTAAATGCTTATGTGAGTGGATCTACATATGGTTGCCCTAGTTCTTTGAAAGTCAAAATTATGTGATTGGTTAGTTGTCAAATCCTAATGCAAAAGCTGCCTATCTTCCTTATGCTATTTCTGATCGTAGAGTTGAAGATATCTTCAGTCCTTCATAGTCCTTAGTCAAGAGAACAATTTTAATGTTTTCATATGTTCCTCGCTCTATGGATGAATTACTGTATATTGACTTGTGCCTTTACTTTACAGCATGGGAGGTTCAGTTGCTGTGCATGTTGCTGCAAAGAAGACATTACGATCATTGCATGGGCTGGTTGTTGTTGATGTTGTAGAGGTTTGGTTTCTACAAGCCAACTTACTCGTTGATATCTGTGACTATTTGCTAATGGTATTCTGAAGTGATATTAACAATTGTTTCAGGGAACAGCTATGGCTTCATTGATTCATATGCAAAAAATTCTATCAACCAGAATGCAGCATTTCTCAAGCATTGAAAAAGCGGTAACTACATTTCGTTGATACCGCTATTGTTTTTAGTGTTTTTAATGTTGCTGAAGTTGATGGAGTGATATTTCGTAGAATATGACGTGGTCAGTGCATGACCTTGATTTTGGTATCTGAATGAGTCAGTGGTTGATGAAATATTCAATATCAATAGCCAATTTAATGAATTTACCAAGCCACTATGTTGCCAGACAGTGGTTGAAATATACTTAGCAAGATATAGAGGTGGTAGTATTTGGCAATAGGAATTTAGATTCTAAAGGACAACTTGCTGAGCTTAAGTTTAGTTTTTTGTTTAAAGCAACAAACTATTTGGTGGTAATGAAGAACTTAGCAAATGATAACAAACTATTTATGGATAACCTTAATTATAATAATTATTTTTTCCATGGGAAGCTGAAAGAGTAAATTAGTAATTAGGAAGAAGCAAATACATGCTGGATCATGTGTCAAGAAAGAAACAAAACCAGCCCTTATAAGGGTGTCTGCATCTTTGGACTAAAAGTCTGGAATCTTCTTTATCTTTCAATGCAGTGTATATGAAGACACCTCAGTCCACTGCATCAAAACCACTCCCAACAGAACAGCATACTCAAAATGCCTTTCTGATTAAGATCTATAAAGAATTAGGAAGTAACTTAAAAATCCTATGGACATACTGGCATAGAGAAATCTTAAAAATAAATCCTAAAAGTTCTTCACTTCCCTTTCTAAAATGTGATTATTCGTTCTTCCTAATTCCCTCTAGTAATAATTGATAATCGCCACTAGATAAAATATATACCACCATAAACCAATCTCTATTTAAATGGATCAGAAGTACCTATTGCCACGAACTGCAATAAAGTTGCAATAAATTAAGATGATATAATAAGTTAATATCATGCCATTGGATAGTTCCTATTTCCATGAACTGCTTTAATGTTGTAATAAGATGAGATGATGTAGTGACATGCCATTGGAGTTGGCCGAACACCATTTTGTTAACCTAACGGTAGTTCTGAGCTGGAAAGTTATTTTCAATTTAAGCTTTCATTTACCATTGAAGTTTGGCTATCTTCATTAATTTTGAAACTGTACAGATTGAATGGAGTGTGAAAGGAGGTTCTTTAAGAAATCTTGACTCTGCTCGTCTCTCTATCCCTTCAACATTAGAGCATGATGATTCAAAGAAGTGGTAAGTGGTTCTGCTATTCTAACTAACTTTCAAGTGGTTCTGCTATTCTAACTAACTTTTACTATGAAATTTTCAACTCCTGTTTCTTGATGGTATCATTATGAATTTGTGCTGCAGTTATGTCTACCGAGCACGATTAGAAGAAACTGAACAATATTGGAGAGCCTGGTATGTTTGTTAATTGTTATAAACATTCACATTAAAAATACAACATCTTAGCAAGAGTTAGCACTATTATCTTGTGTTAAAATGCAGCTGATCTAATAAATTTTTTAAATTTTCCGTTATATTCAAAACCATTGATCTTTTATGGGTGTATGGTAAGAAAGAAACATCCTTTTTTCTTTGAGAAAAGAAAGAAAGCATTGGTGGCTTGATGCTTTCTTATCTTGACTGTTCTTGTCAACCTACTTCTCAAATATCTATTACATGGTGATCTAATGCATGACTAAGTAGAGCCTAGCCAATGTTGACTTTAATGATTATGAGATGTTTAAAGTTTTCTCTCAGCATCTTTTATTGCAAAAACTCATTCCCATATTACACAATTAATGATCTTGCAGGTATGAAGGTCTTTCAGAGAAATTTCTGTCATGTCCTGTCCCAAAGCTCTTGCTTCTAGCAGGAACAGACAGACTCGATAGGTTTGCTTATTTCAGCTATTCTAAATAGTTTTTAAGATGTTTATTAATGTTGTTGTTATCAATGTGTATGTGTTATGGTTATACTATTTGAACCACCTGGCCGCCAAATGTGTCAATAAAATATATGCCATCTTATCAGTTATGTGTGAAATCCACCAATTATTTTGTAATTTGCATGAACCTTGAGGGAAAGGATACACATTACATCTTTCTTTGGCAGCAATTAATATCTATTGTCCATACTGCCATAAAAAGTTGGTTTATAATTTTTTGGCACTATTTTGTAACAGACCTCTTACAATTGGGCAAATGCAAGGGAAGTTTCAAATGGTGGTTGTCAGACATACTGGGCATGCCATACAGGTCCTCCAATTATATTTCGTGACAAATTCTTGACATTTTTTACTTGTTTATAAAAATTACGAGTTCTAATATCCTACATTATTTCAGGAAGATGCACCTGAGGAGTTTGCATCACTGATACTCAATTTTATAGCTCGTAACCGAATCGGCCCCCATGGAGTTGAGGTTGGTATTCATATTTGGTTATAAATTTAAATTCCAAATTGTTCTCAAGTTTCTTTTCGCACTTCTATCAGAAAATCCTACAAGCATTATTTCTTTCGGCTTTTCTATTTCCTCTAGAACCCAAAATATTATGCTTTCATATTGTCTTAATCTTTCAATTACATACATCAACACCCACAAGGGAGTTTTCATCACCTGTTTGAAGGATAGCACCTAGTCTTCTCAGAAAGTAATTTGCCTTTATTATTGAGAATCACTTAATAATCAGTTCAATATCCAATGCGAGTTATCAAGAGAAACTACATTAGTTTTCAGTGTGCTAGTACATGCACTGAATTTGTCCATAGAATTTGAGTGACAAGCTCCTTGCTACTAATTAGAAACCAAATGTTTGTAAACACCAACAAAACTAATGATCTTAGGCGAACATGTAGAACCTGTATATAACCTATGTATGGGACTATTGAGAACATTGGATTCCTTCGAGGCTTTAACACAGTGAAGGATTTGTTCCAACCCTGTTCTCTATATTCTTCCTGCAAAACTTTCTCAAAACTTCCCCTATAATGATAATAACATACAGTTTAGTTATGTGCGCCTTTTTAGAGATTGTATATCACATGCTTGCTTCTGAAGATTAGTGAACACAACCTTGTTTATGTTTACCGGAATTAATCCATGGTGTTGCAGATACCTGGGCTCCGTCAGCCATTGCAGTCACAAACTTAATATTTCATCAGTCGCCAGCAGTTCCCTGCTTACTAATGGACAAATAGCAAGTCCTGGGCTTTTCTTTATTCTTTGACCAGAAGGCATGGCTATTATTTTTTATTTCTGTGCTTTTCCTTGTTTCCATTACCTTTCAGTTTGTTGGTAGCGTTGTTTGTGGTGGTGCATCATCCGACGACTAGATGAGGGCATGTGTATAAGCTTCAGCATAACTCGTAGAGGGTTTATATTTCCGTACAGTTTGTGCTTTTTTTTTAAATTTACATTCAGGTTTCTTATTTTACTTATAGTCAAAATTTTCGAGATTTTGTACTCACAAAACCGCGAGCTCCATAAAAGACTGGATCTGAAGTGGCTTAATTTACTCCTAGGTGACCCAGAACCTATAGTTCTAGGTGTTATTCTCAAGAGTATTTTGTCCTTGAAATGGAAGTTTAGTAAAAGGTGAGGCATTTTATAGAATCTTTCCCCCCCCCCAAAAAAAAAACAATGACATGAGAGATTTACAAATCGAAACATGAAAAAATTGACACAACAGAACAAATCTTGCTATCCCGGTAGAAGTTTCTTATAGCCGTACAATAGGATTTGCATATAATAAAGCCAATACACTTTGCGCACTGTAAGCTCTAGCAAGCTTCTAAATGATCTATTTTATTCAATCTCTTGCTAACTTGAGTTAAAATCTCATCACAACTGACATTAATTAATTTGTCAACAGATAAGCATAAGATCTTCCAGCAATTCCAAAACCTGTATTCTACAACACCATTAATAATCTTATGCATGCATCTGACTCAAGGAAGAAAGTGGCTTCTTATAAGCTGATCATTCCAAATGCCTGTCTCCAGTAATCAAGTCTGCAACTTAAAACTCTTCTTGCAGAGTTGCAGCGGCATGTATGTTATAGGTTTATAATTCTGGTCTAAAAATGAAGACACTAAAACCGAATTTGCTCGACTCATTATTGGGTTTTCATTACTCAACAGCAAATATCACCATCCAACTTAAACACACCCGGACCCAAGCGCGACACACTGGTTAAGTCAATGATTCACCTTACATAGCTTGCACATAACCTGATTGACATTTTTATAGCAGCAGACAAATATGAATAGCAGCAGACAAAATAAACAAAGAACTACTAGTTAAAGAAAAGCTAGCTGTAAACTGATAGTCATAACCGTTATCATAGATAATCCCAAAAATAAAAATGAAAAATCTTTTGCCAATAGAATATTCACCCAAAATTCATGAAATATGATTATAACCAGGAAATTCAAATGAATATTATGTTTGCCAATGACAGCAACCTTTTCTCAAATTAGCAATGCTCAAGTTACAAAGAACATTGCTGAACCTTAAATGTTTAAAATTTATTAGTAAAAAACAGTACTATATCCGCACCGCAAAACAATCTTCAACAACTGCAAAATGGAATAGGTAAACTGACTATCGGCAAGTTCTTATGCAGTAGATTGTTTCAAATATGCAATAAGGTCAGCACGATCCTGAGGCTTCTTCAATCCAGGGAATACCATCTTTGTTCCAGGAATGTACTGCAATCAAAACATTGGAAATATTAGAAAGCCAGAAGGGATGAAAATGGGAAGAGCAAATTGATAAGAAAAGAAAAAAAAATTACGTCACAAGGAGGTCACAACTCTTCGTGCTACTATAAGCATTGTAACATCATGTTTACATGAAGCATAAAACATCCACAACTCCTAGGTAAGAACCATCAACCAATAATTTTGAAGATAGAAACATAAAACCCTTGACAGAAAACTCAGGCGACTACACTACTAAACATGAAAGAATATATCTGGTTTTTTCATACCATAATAATGGAAAGCAAGTGCACAAACCCATTCTATCTATGCCATCTTATAAAATCACTACAACAAACTGACACTTCATATGAAAAATACTCGCGTGAAAAGTTTAAAATAAAATAAAATAAAATAAATACTCCTAGCAAACACATTCAACCATGCCAATATTATTGACAACTATTATACCAGGACAACTAATATCATGATATTGACTAGATTTATACCGAAATCATAAATGTCATACCTTCTTAGGGTTGAGCAAGTAATCATACAAAGTCTTTTCCTCCCAATTCACAGCCATGTTCTTGTTAGCC
This sequence comes from Citrus medica, assembly GCA_002013955.2. NCBI lineage: Eukaryota > Viridiplantae > Streptophyta > Magnoliopsida > Sapindales > Rutaceae > Citrus > Citrus medica. The sequence continues at coordinate 327,296 of MKYO02028288.1, read as the reverse complement.
GCAGAGTATGAGTACCCAGGTGTAGTCCCCGATTGCCTTCCAAACAATCCGCTCAAATTAGGACCTGCATCATAGTTTTTTTTTTAATTTAAAGAAAATAAACAAAGAATAAAAAAAGAGAAAAGAAAACTAGATTCCATTTAGCTCATTCCATTAGAACCCAAATCACAAAGTACAATTTTTTAAGAGAAAAATTAAGCAACCTCACGGACCCAATTTACAAAAATCAAAACCCTAAATTCCCAGGAGATTGTGTCTATAAAAGCCCTAAAATCATGTATAATTTTGAACCCCCTTACTGAAATCAATACACAAAGTCGCAAGATCTACAAACTATCAGATCCATGAAGAGAGAGAGAGAGAGAGAAAGAAAGTCGGCAACAGACAGACAGACCTTGTTTGTGACCGGCGCCTTTCTCGACGGTGTGGCACTGAGCGCACTTGGTCTTGAAGATCTTCTCTCCGGCCTTTGCATTGCCGGGAGGTGCCTCATCAAACGACGCCATTTTTGTGGTGTTTTGAAAGATCCAAAGAGAGAAAGAAGACGCAGAGAGAGAGAGCTGTGATTGCGTTCTTTATTCTTGAACAGGAAGTTACTTAGGGTTTTGATTTTGATTTTGATTTGTTGGTTTGGTTTTTTTTGGTTCTTTTCGAGATGCTGCTTGGAATATTCCAGAGGTAGCAAAAGCACGTGGTCGCCACGGTAATTTTAACGTGGAAAAAGGCCGTCGCTCATCAGTTAACGCCCGACTGTACACGTGTCTTGTTTTTAGTGGCACAACGTCAGTTGCTATTGACCGTCCATTTATGTTGACCGGTCTAATTGCGTGCTTGAGTCGGTGTAAATACTCGGTGACCTTTCTTAATTTATATTTTTGGAGTAATTATGACATCTGGATCCCTACGATTTTACATTTTCTTAAATTAAGGATATATGTTTTACCTTCTCAAAATATATACACATATATATTTGTTAATTACCTATTTCGTACAACTTATTTAATAAGTGCTAAAAATATATACAAATATATACACATATATATTTCCAAGATAAAGTAAAAAAAATAAGTGCTAAATATTTGCGATTGAGCTCTAGCAAGCAATTGTTAATTACCTATTTCGTACAACTTATTTAATAATTATAAATAAACGGCACTTAAATCATTTATCTTCGATGCTTATTGTTGAGGCCATCAAAGTAAAAATATAAAAATTATATTATAATCTTTCAAGAGCATTTTAGTTCGCGTAAGTTTTCTTTTTAAAATTAAAAAAAACGAGAGAATTTTTAGAAGGAAAGAATATATGTCAATAAGATTTATCTGCCCAACCATTTATTACCAAACTATAAAATTAAGTGGTCATTTGAATCCTCCAAATAAGTCTCTACACAAATTTTCTTTATAAACCCATAGTTGGGAATATATGTCAATAAGATTTATAAAATTGGTTGTTCTAACTTAACTAATGTTCTCGGTTTGAGACTTAAGAATGCAACTGCGTTAAATACTTATTGGGAGAATTTTACCACCCTAGTGATCCTACCCGACTCGAATCAGGATTAATCGGAGCTCAATGTAATCTTCGGATACTAGATGATTTAATACACTGAAAAAAAAATGTGAATATTTTCTCTCTTATCCTTCAATTAAATGATCAAAACCAATTTTTTTTAGGAAAAAAAAAACTTTTTCTTTCTCCTCTTACTCCTGCTCCTTATCATAAACACATCTTGCAAAGAAAAATGACACTTTCAGGTTTCATAGAAACAGTCATTTTATTTTATGAAATAATTTCTTTTTCACATATGACAGAACTTTCGCTGATTCATTTGGCTTATTCATTTGAGTGAGATTGATGAAACCCAATTTTTTTCTCTTTACTTAATTGGAGCATTTTTGGATATGAGTTTTTGATCTTTTTGGTTTTCGCAACAAGTGTATGAACTCTAGAATTTGGGTTTTGTCAAAGTTCTTTCATGTTAGCCATCATCCTTGAACATTTCAGAATTTGATTTTTGACTCTCATTCAAAATCTATGACTGTTTTTATAAACTTATGTTTGTATGAGCGAATTGTAAAGGTCCTAAAGGAGGAATATTTATGGTAATTTATTTTTTGAGTATTCAACAAATAAAAATTATTCCTGTAATTTTAACTTAAGGTTTAATTATAATAAAATATTGATTTAAGGGTTTAAAGAGTAATTTAATGAGTTCAAATAACCCACCATTAAATTTAGGATAAGCTATTTAAACTCACTAAATTTCTCGTTATTTAAAAAAATAAATAGGTAGAACTATTTGAACCCACTAAACTACTTATTAAACCTATTTATTAAATAAACCCGCTCTAAATTTTAAAATTTTTAATTTTATTCAATAAACCCACTTAAATACCCAATATACCCTCACTAAACTCAATTTTTAGAATACTAATAGTGTTTTAGTCATTAAACCCATTAAATTTATGTATAAACCTTTCTAAATATTTTTTTCTCCATTAAACTATTAACACATTCAGAAAAATATAATTACAACAAACGTTCATCCTTCTTCTTCTTATTATTTTTTTTAAAAATAACTTTTACAAATTGAATGCAAAGGAAAATACGCAACAGAGCAAATAGATACAACTGCTGCAGCAAACATCAATCTCCTCCTCCTCCTCCCATTCCCATTGCTGGCCTCAACATTCAAACCTAACTTTCTCTTTTTCAACTTCACCATTTGCTCTCTCCCGCCAGCATTGACCCAAGCTTGGCTGCTGCAAAGGAAGGAGGCTGTCATGGTCATTGCTGCCATTTCCACAATATTCATGTGCTTTCCTCAAATGTTTCATTGAATTTCTTATGTTGTTATTCAAAATCCAGAATATACATCTAAATTTTTCAAGCTACGTTAAATGTAAACTTGTGTTCAAAAAATAAAATTTATTTCTTTTTCCTTTTTAACTATATTTTAATGTCCGTAATTACAATTTATTTTGGAAATATTTTAATCATAAAAGATTATATTCCAAAGTAGGTTTAATTAGTAGTTTGGTGGGTTCAAACATCCCCAACCAAGATAAATTCATTATTAAAATTTTAAATCTAAAAATCTAAAAATTACCCTTTACCAATCACTTTCTTTCTTTACCTTACAATTAAATATTCTCTCTCTACTCTCATATTATGTAAACTAATCACCTAAATTTACTCTCTTTTGTTTTGTTTTTTTTTGGCCTTCCATAGTATATCATGTGTTTTATTTTTTGCTTTATATATATAAGGATCTTTTTTCTTGATATTCATTAGCTTTTGTGTTTAGTTAAAATTAATTTCTTGATATTCATTAAATTTTATAGTTGATAAAATTTTGTTGATGATTATTATTAAATAGTGAATTTTATTCTTTTTAATTAGTGATACCAATTATTTTCAGCTAAAAGAATATATCTGAATGAATTAATGAGAATCTGTGAAATTTAGAAGAAAAAAAGAAGAAATAATTAATCAAGTAATTTTTCAAAAAATTATTTAGATAATAAAATCCTTAATTAAAATAGAGTGTAAAGAGAAAAATTTTGGAAAATTGGTTGATTCAAATAGTGTTATTAAATTACTCTTTTATTATAGAACTCCAATTTATTCTTATCATTTTCGACAAACATGGGGATATATATGTCTTTTGATTGTTGTTTTTATGGGCTGGAGCAGCCCAACCCAATTTAATTAGAGGGCTATTTATTGCCCAGGCCCAAATAGGTTTAAAAAAGATGCGAAGCCGAATAATATTGAAGAACCCGATTCAAACCGGTTCGAATTTTTTTCGTTTTTGGCCATGCTGGCACTTTCTCAAGAGGCCTTTTTTTTCGGTTTTTTAATTGTCAATTCGGATTTTATTAACGTACTAAACTGAAAAACGAACCAAACATTTTGATTTTGTTAAATATCGAACCGATCAATTTAATTATATGTTAATGTCTATTTAATTTAATTATTATCACTCGAAACGGACTATTTGATATTATTTTTCACAAGTTATTTTACATTTTATAAAAATATAAAATATAAAATTTGTTTAGTAAGTTTGTTTTCGTTCAGCTTTTATAATACACTAAAAATAAATTATATGTATTTGTTAGTATTTAAAGCAACAAAGTGAAAACACAAATATTATATTTTCTACTTTTAAAAAATATGGTATCATCGTTAAAGAGTGGACCTTTATATCCTCCACTTTCATAAATTTTTTTCATTTACTTTAACAATTTTAACACTTTATTAACTTTACTCTTCTATTTATCATTCGCTAAGTATTCCAACCACCTCCAAGCTCCAATTGGCTCTTCATCCTCTTAACTCAAGTCCAAGTATTTTTCTTCCAAGCCTCTCTTTTCATTTTGTAATTTTTTTTGGGTTATTTTTCTAGTTACTTTTTGGAAGAATTTGTTGGAATTATTTCTTTTAGAATATTTATATATAATTATATGTGTCTATATTTGCAGCGTGCAAAAGTACTTGTACAGGTAAATTTATTTTATAGATATATATGAGAATAATTTAAGTACAGTTAATTCACAAAGAGATTATCCGCAATTAGTCTATTTAAGCCCTACAGATGTTTTTAATTAAAAAGCAGAACTGGACCGACTGTGTGGTCCGGTTTTTTTTCCCACACCTTACAGTCTCTGAAAATCCTTGATGCAGGAAGCTCAGTGGAAGAGGAGGTTCCCAAGATCAACTGAAAAGAATGAAATTATCAAAATCTTCAAAGAAGAATCTCAGATACTTGTCAATTGCAAACCCTTATTCCTGTCTTCGCTATTTGTTCTCTAACTCTTCGCAATCATATTTTTCTTGTAATCTCAAAACCCTAGTTTCGCCAAAACCCTCCCCAATCCCAAGCTTGAATTCAGATCAATTTCAATCAAAACCCACTTCACATCCTTCATATTCCTTCATTTCCTCAATTGGGTCGTCTTCATTTTGTCATTTAACGCACCCGTCTTGTCATTCTTCACAAAATTTGTATTTCAGTGACTGTAATGGCAGCTGTAGAAGTCAAATATCGAAACTTGGGTTGTTCACAAGTCGATGCATTTCATCCTTTGCAATGGTTAATGGACCTTATGCCACTCCAAAGCAAGTTTCAGAGATTATTGAGTTGTTAAGAAGTGGTGATAGTGAAACAGAATCCAAGTTGCTTTCGATGAGTGTAAGTCTATCTAATGCTTCTGTTATTGAGATTTTACGGGTTTTGAATTCCGAAAAAGTATCTGCATTATGTTTCTTAAAGTATATGAGGGAAATTATGCCGGAATTTTATAAGAACTCTGATATTTGTAGTTTAGTTATTGATAATTGCGGACGATTAGATGATTATGAGGCAATGCGTCAACTTTTGAATGAGTTTAATGTGTACCAAGTTTGCCTAAATGAAAAGGCATTTGGGTTTTTACCTGTACTGATTTCAAGTAAGGCGTTGACCAAGAAAGGCATATGGAGAGTTGTTGAGGTTTTGAATCAAGTTGAGGGTTCGTGTCTTGTTTCTGGGGTACGAGCATTGATTGAGATGTTTAGTGTTCTTGGACTGTATGAAATGGCAAAGTATGTGATAAAGAAGACAGAGAGGAAGGTGTCTTACTACAATATTCTAATTAAGGAAATGTGTCGGAGATGTGATTTTAAAGGACCAAGAGATTTACTTGTTGAAATGAGGCAAGTTGGTTGTGAACCAATCACACTGACGTATAATTATGTGCTTGGTGTTTTGTGTAAGAATGGTCAAGATGCTGACGCTTGTGAACTACTTGAAGAAATGCTTGGAAGGAATTGTCACCCAGATGCTATAACCTATGAAATATTTATAGTTTACTCCTGTAGAGTTGGAAAATTTGATGTTGCATTTAATTTTTTTAATCAAATGGTGAAGAGGGGTCTTCAACCTCGGCTAGCGACACATGCTGCATTTATCAAGGGTTATTTCAGCTTTTATCGGTATGAGGATGCTTACAAGTATGTGGTTCTTTCAGCTGATAAGTATAAAAGCTCTAGCAACATGTTGTATAGCCTACTTGCAAGCCTTCATGATAAAAACAACAATCCAGTAATGGCCAAGAATGTACTTTTGGAAATGATGAAAAATGGTCTAAGACCAAATGTTTCAGTATACAGGAGAGTTTTGAAGCATCTACATACATCGCATCAAGAACATATGGCCAAATGTCTAAGCAGCAGGTATTCTAGTTTGAGTTTAGGGTCAAGTGTGGAAGCTAGATGATTTTTATTATTATAATTTTAAAATTATTTTCTTCTCCCCGTGGAAAACTAGGTCGTAGGAGCATTGTAGCTAAAATGAAACTGAAGGCATTTTCCTTAGAATTTTTGTTCTTAGAAACCAACTTCATTTTTCCCAGAATTTTTTTTCTGAGAGGCAAACTTCTAATTTTGTGTTTCTAATTCTATCAAGAATTAGAGTCAAGTGCTGGGAAAAAGAAAAATATACCATTTATGCTTCAAATGTCGTAGTGAATTGAGCTATGTTCATCCTTTCATGTGTATTATGAGTGACAAGTTTTCCTTCTCGCCTCTTGTCGTTAAATATGTTTTACTATTTTGTTACGTCGTAGAACTGGAAAAATGTATGAGGAGAACTTTGTTCCTTAACACATTCATGTTGTTCTCCTCAGATGGGTGTTTTCTATTTTTTGCTATCTTCTCTTCCCAATGGATATACTTGCTACAGAACTATTTATGACTCAGAAGTTTATCTGATATTTGCTTCTAAATCTAGTAAAGATTTTGTCATGTCTATGGAGTGATTGCCATGGAAACAACTAGATAAGCTGTATGATTTTAATTTATGGTGCGACTGTGTGTTTGATCATGGTTGTATGGAGGAGGGTTCCTTACTGAAACAACTTTTATTTACATGAGCTTCTAAATCCAATTAACAATTTATTTTAACTAGTCATTGCTTATAGTGATTGCCATGGAAACAACTAGATAAGCTGTATGATTTTAATTTATGGCGCGACTGTGTGTTTGATCATGGTTGTATGGAGGAGGGTTCCTTACTGAAACAACTTTTATTTACATGAGCTTCTAAATCCAATAAACAATTTATTTTAACTAGTCATTGCTTTTATTACCAGAATTTTGAACTAGTCATTATTAGGAAACGGGGGTGCCTGAGTCTAAATGTATGAAACTTGTTCACTCTCTTGCATTTATGTTGCATTCATGAAATGTATAATACTAGTTTTATTTTTTAATTTTTTTAACTAATAATATATATTGGTGGGGATCTATTGGGATAATGGCGGGATAATTCAGTGCGGCACAACCACACCCTGAATATTTGAGTACAGAACAAGTCGAATCTCTTTTCCAAATATTTGCAAGAAAATCTTTTTCTCCGTTTACACATGTGAGAGTGCTTGGATCTATTCTCACGTGTAGGAAGGGAGTTATAGGTTTAATGAAGAAATAAAATGGAGAATAAACCAATATCTGCAGTTCTGCACAACACACAACACACAACACTCAGAAATAGAGTAAAGCAGCTTTAAATAAAACCATATACGAGTTCATTCTCAGTCAATGGAAGTGGTCCAATACTGCATTATCCTTTTTAAAAGCTTACCTGTTTGTCACGAAAAACATCAAGAAATCGAGTGAGATGGACAGCCACCTAAGTCTAATGAGATCCACATATTGTTTCAATCAGCAATAAATTAGGGATCATTACTTATCACTTGAAACATTTTGTATGAAAAGACAAGATTAAAAAATGTACAAATATCGAATCAAATCAATCATCACCAAATGGGGAAAAAAGAGAGTTTTAATTGGAAAGGCAGATAAGTTTTAATTGGAAAGGCAGATGAGTGGAATATGCACTATCTGGGTAATCAAGATAATCCATTAACTAATTCTCAAGTTTTATTCTCAAGTATTGATATAAGAAGCAGCGTGTGGATTTAGGAGGAAAATAAATTATCAATAAAAGGGAGTTTTAATTATTATGGGTAGCAAATTGGTGGTTTCTTTGAAAGAGATAAAGAAAGTGAGCTCCATAGCAGCTCCAATGGTCGCAGTGACAGTGCTGCAGTATCTTTTGCAGGTTGTTTCAGTGATAATGGTGGGACACCTTGATGAGCTCTCCCTGTCTGGAGCCTCCATCGCTACTTCTTTCACTAGTGTTACTGGCTTTAGTCTCCTAGTTAAGTCTTTCTTCACTTCTCTCTTTTTTCTTTTTGCTTTTTTATAAAATTTTGGTCTAAAATCAATTGGATAGAAAGATCAGCTTTTCCTTTAAGCTAAGTCATTATTTTTAGATCATGTTTGAGCTTAGTCTGAAGCTTAATAAAGCTTTTGAACCTTAGCTCATACATTTTTTTGGTTAAGGATAACATTGATATTCTGATTCTTATTATTTAAGACCGACTATCTTATACTTCTGATAACTTACTTATAAACTTGTTTTGTGAATATTTTGAATTTTTTGTTTAACTATTTCATGTGTGATGTTCATATCTTCTTAAAATTGAGACCAAAAATCTTTGCCAATAAAAAGAATTTGGTAAAAGACATGCATTGATGTCAATGACAAGCTAACACCAAAACCTGAGAAAAGGAAAGATTTGAACTAATTGGCACTACTTGTTAATTGTTTATCAAGTTACCAGAATTTTGTAAATTCCTGAGCAGTTTGGAATGGCAAGTGCATTGGAGACACTATGTGGACAAGCTTATGGAGCTGAGCAATTTCAGAAACTTGGAATCTACACACACTGCTCCATCATCTCACTCATTATAGTCTGTTTTCCAATATCTCTTCTATGGATTTTTACCGACAAGCTACTAATCCTTGTTGGCCAAGACCCTTCGATCTCCTGTGTCGCTAAAAAATACGCAATATTTTTAATCCCTAACCTCTTTTCCTATGCTGTTCTTCAATCATTCATCAGATTTTTTCAGGTTCAGAGTTTGATTCTTCCAATGCTTTATAGCTCAGTTTTAACTTTGTGCTTTCATATTCCTCTTTGTTGGGCACTAGTGTTTAAAATAAAACTGGGAAGTAATGGAGCTGCTTTGGCCGTCGGCTTATCGTATTGGTTCAATGTGTTGTTGCTTGGATTTTACATAAAGTATTCTTCAGAATGTGAAAAAACTAGAGCTAGTTTTTCGATAGATGTGTTCTCGAGCATCAAAGAGTTCATCAGATTTGCTGTTCCTTCTGCTGTGATGGTTTGGTAAATTTTTTTCCTTTTCTATGAGGAAATTGTTGGCTTTAAACCATTTAACTATTTTGTTCCAGGTTTTTTATACGTTTTTTTTTCTTGGCACGTACATGTAGTTTTGAATGGTGGTCATATGAGGTTCTTATTCTGCTTTCTGGACTGCTACCAAATCCCAAACTAGAGGCTTCAGTTTTTTCACTGTGGTATGTGTTTTAGTGCCCACTTGACATGGCTTCTTTTTAAGCTATAATTGCAAAAAGCTCCAATTTTAAGGGAAGAATCTCAAATGTTGGGCTTCTTTGCTTCTATAAAAAGTTGTTTATGAGTCACTTTCAATTATTACATTATCACCATTTTGTCAAATTAGAATAATATCAGGGACGTAAACTCTTTACTGAAACTACTGTGTATAAATTGAAGTGACATGAAAACATCATTGGCTAGATAGATGTTAAAAAGTCAGTGTAATTAAAAACAAAAAATCTTTGAACCATGTGGTAATCATATAATAGTCACGCCAACTTCCAAAATTGACATCGAAAATTACTCAATCAGAAGCCTTTGATTAAATATTTTTCAGAAGCATGAGAAACAGACGCTTGCTCAATTTGATAATGTGGGATTTTGAATACAATATTGTTTCTAAGTCTGATCTCTTTTTTTTTTTTCCTCTCCTAACAGCTTTACCATTACTTATTTGCACTACTTCATACCGTATGGATTTGGTAGTACTGTAAGGTCTGCTCCCAGCCTCTAAAAACCTCACAATTTTTGTGCACATGCATTGACTCACATTTGAGATTACTTCATCATTTTCAAATGAAAAAGCTTCAACCATTAATAACCATTTTACAGTACTCGAGTTTCCAATGAGCTGGGAGCTGGGAATCCGAAGGCAGCGAAAATGGCTGTCTGTGCCATAATCATTCTTGCAGCAGCAGAGATGGTTACTGTGAGCATAGTTCTATTGTTCTGTCGCCATATTTTGGGATATGCTTTGAGCAGCTCCGAGGACATTGTTCATCGTTTGGCAGATATGGTTCCTTTCATTTGTCTCTCAATTATTATGGACAGTTTACAAGCAGTACTCTCAGGTTTGTTCTAAATCATCTTGAAACCTGTTTCTTGGTCTATCAAATACCATTTTCGTTTTCAAAAAATACCACTTTGAAATTGATACCAATCTTCTAAAAAACATGAGCTTTCTGGTTTTTAACCACCGTTTTCATTCTTAAAATTTTTATTTGAATTGGAAGACTGACATTTTATTAGTGATATAATTTCAAAATGTTCAGGGAGCGTTTATTATCGTTTTTGCACAGTTGTTTTTCATTTTACAAAAATATAAATTAAGAGAACTTGTTTGGTAGAATTTATTTTTATAATGTTTTCGATTTGTATGAAAACAAATGCTACTTGTTTCTTACATGTAATTAAAAACATAAAAAAAAGGAATAATTTTTGTTTCCCACTATAATCGGCCCCCCGTTTTGTAAGGAAAAAAAAGAAAAAGAAAAAGTGACTTCTTTATATTTATGTCAGTAAAATGTAGTAAATCAAATTAATGGGTCTCATCAAAGATAATTAAAAAAAAAATCATTTTCCAAGACAACTGCAGACAGTGCACGTTATTAAAATAAAATTTTAATTATTATATAGTACTATTTCTAGGCAAACTACTAAATATATTTAACAAATTTTATTTTCAAACTAACTTTGAAATAAACTACAAAACCTGCTTGTATATTTATTAAAAACTAATCACATCTATACTCTAATACAAATGCAACAATATCATTTGGAATACAAGACCAAATGCATAGTTTTTTTTTAAAATCATTTTCTGAGAATATATTTTTTGAAGCAATGTCTTTATATCGTGTGAAGGAAAACAGTGATGATGAATATATGTTTACAGTATCAGATTTTTAATTATTCTGATGAAATATGTTTTAAAAGCATTTACTGCCAAATTTTTAGAGATATTTTTTAAAAAAGAAAGCAATGTCTTTAAGGTAATAAACACGTTTTGTAACATGTTTTTACATAAAAAACTTTAAACCGAAAACATTAAACCCAAATCCATTTTGAAAAATGAGTAAGAAAAGGAAAGGTATAAAAACCAGCTTGATTTTTTTTTTTCAAAAAAAAAATCTGCTTAAGTCATGTCAAAGCAACAAATTATTATCTGTAAATTCACTTAATAATTTTCCAAAAACATGTTTTATTGTTTATTTCAGGTGTTGCAAGAGGAAGTGGGTGGCAAAAGATAGGAGCCTTTGTAAATCTTGGAGCATATTATCTTGTTGGAATTCCAATAGCAGCAGTTTTGGCTTTCGTTTTTCAGTTAAAAGGGAAAGGCCTTTTGATTGGACTAGCAACAGGAACTTTTGTGCAAGCAGCTTTGCTTGCTCTCAAAATAGTCTTCACAGATTGGGGAAAACAGGTTTTGAATATACAACTTTTCTTTTACATGCGTTTATTATACTTTTACATTTTTGGCACTTGCTGCTTCACTAGATTGTTTTTGTTTTCTAAAATCAAACATGGGTTCGCTTTTGTTTTATAAAATGAGTAAAATAATTGGAATGAGAATCGAATATATATTTTTTAATTTAGAACAATAAATTATTTTTTTCATCCAACATTCTACTTAATTACTATTTTGAAACTGATTTCTATTTAGCAATATATATATATATATATAAATAACAACCGTGGCAAACAATTTTTAGAGGGCATTTGGTACTGTTTGATATTTTATGCATTTGTTTTAGAGAAGAAAAATAGTATTTTAATTCTAGTTAATTATTATTTAGAAATAAAATTATGTTTGTAGCTTGTTTTCAAAATATTATTAATTATTTAAAAGTGAAAATAGTGAAATACTTTTAGTGGGAATTTTTATAAAACGTACTTTAACACATTCATAACCTAAGGGGAAAGTCATCTAAAACATCAAGCTCATAACAACTAAAATAGAATGACGTAAAATTATATTTTAAAGCACCAATCAAACTAAATAAAAACAATCTATTTACAAACAACTTCGTTTCTTTTATAAGAAAAAAATTATTAAAAAAATGAGATTTGCATCTTATACATTTACATAAGAAAAATCACTATAAAAATTTAACAACCATTAAAAAAAAAATTATATGAGAGGTAAGGAGACTTGCATAGAGAGTTGAGCTTTGGTGAGCTTGCTTAGATAGATGACATTTGATAATTTGGAAAAGAGAGAAGGGAATTTGATAAAGGTTGAATTGAATGTGGTATCTGGGTGCTAGACATGGTTTGTAGGTTAAATGTTTGAAATTTGAAATTTACTTGTTTGTTTTTCTTAACTTATGTTTGATTTTTAAAAATTTACATTTTAATAGAAAAGTAAAATTTTGTGACTTTTATTTGATTAAGAGAATGTCTGAATGAGAAGTAAATATTATATTTCAAAAATATCTCTACAAAATATATTTATTTCTTAAACTATAAAGTATAATCTTTTTTGTTTTAAATTATAATAAGATAAATCAAATAACCATATTTAAATTTTATTTATTTATTTATAAAAACAGACAAAAGTTCACTTATATTTAGATATTAAAAAAGAAGTCATTTAGATATTCGTAATTAAACTCATTCAAATTAAAAAAAAAATACACACAACTTTTCTTCTACAGGCAACTTAGTTACCTTAAAAATAAAGAACTGCTTCTACAAAAGTGGAGAACAACCGTTTTGCTTCATCCAATCTTCTTTAAAACAGTGAGGAGATACAGATATTTCATTTTACTAATTCTCCATTTACTGTTAAAAAACATACCCACTAAACATAGTTTCTAACTTTTTGTTCTTGCAAAATGCAAAACACCTAATGAAAAGACAATTCCAAACACACCCTATCTTTCTCTTGCCTTATTTTGGTTTTGGAAAACAGTGAACACCCACTTAATTTTTGTACTCGTGAAAAGGCTTTTGGCATGCAACGGCACCGGCGTTGACTTGAATTTGATCCATTGATACTGTAGGCATCAAAAGCAAGAGAGAGAATCTTTGAAGGAGATTCCCAGCAGAGGCAGAGCCAGGAAATTGACTCATAAAGGGCAACATGGGAACCCACTTCTCATAAGATTATATAATAGGGAAAAGAATTCCTTTTTAAAGGAGAAAAAAAAAAGCACAACAACAACAATCAACTATCTAAAATTTGCAATTTGTTATTTGCACTCCTCGATAGCCTTCAGAAAAAAGAGAGCCTTGCATGAGCATAAACTTCCTATCTGAAAGACTGTAACTATTAACCAATACAGTAATTCTCACTTAGCCTGATGGACTACATATTTTTCTTTATTTACAAAGATGCAATATCTCTACGTGTTCATTTTATTGAATTTACTTTCTGCTACTTCAATCACAATTGTACCCAGTCCTTTCGTTGCATAGGTAAGAGTGACGCAAGTGTCATCTACATATGCCCCCAGCAACTTTGCAAACTATTGAACGAGTTGATTGACAAGACGGGGTTTCTCCTATGTATCCCATTCACTGCCTGCTAGGTCTCATTTGTCTGCGTGCCGACTTTGTAGCAGTACTAATTCGACCACGTTTTTCATCCCCAGACTGCCATGGTGCAATCTGAAACGTCAACCACATTGCTTTAGTATGTCCACAAAACAATGGAAGAAAGATGGGGATATAATATAACAAATGTTAATCCGATAAATGTATTCAATTCGAAATTTTTTTCTCAAACAAACCCTAAGCAAACAAAGTTAGAGATGATAAAAGATATGCAACCTTAGGGACTCGCTTTTCATGCAGAGTCTTGATATTATTGGACACCATAGCCGAGGGAGGCTTTGGGTCCCTTTTTGGTCCAGTAGATGATAGAGCTTTGGGATCTCTTCCAAGCTCAAGAATTTCTTTTTCTTTTCCCTGCAATGCAAGATTTCTACTCTTAGTAACTTTAAAATATTGCATTCATCACTGGTTGGTTGAAGGCAGTAAACAAGCATAACAAGTACAATTTTCTGAAGTAGAGACCATCAGCAAGTGGATCCATATATATAAACTAGAGCAATTAATCACCTCTTTCTGTTTTCCTCCTTGGACAAGACTCCTGTGTCCAAGCTGAGCTCCAATAATTTGACTTGATTTACTAGGAGAAGAAAGGTTTGCAGACCTGTTATTTGCAGACACGATAATCAATCAGATTCTATTTTCCAAACCTCATGAGACACAAGAAATGGAAGAAGCAGATACAGACAATGACAAATAATTTAAACAGTTAGCATCCAAATATAACATTCGTTGGTTTTCTCCATTTGAAAAAACACTTGCCAGCTTCATCCTGGCTCGTAAACACTATTCAAGTTTATTGGTTTAAGATCAAGTATCTGCACACGTGCCCCGTAAATCATATTCTTATCGCATATCTTACACTAGATGAAAAAAGAAATTCTAAAGCTGAAATGATCCGCATTAACCTGTCATTTGCAAATTAGAAAAGCAAAATATGTCATAATTTCTTCGCAAAACAAATTTTGAGCACTACATGAATTAAATGACTTCACTCTTCAACTGGTACAAGAACCACTGAATTTCTAAAGCTTCCTAACAACTCAACCAAATATCCTGAAAATTACACAAATCAAATGGTTTAAGGGAGAGGCTAAGGAAGAGGGTGAGTGAGAATCAGACCTCTTGCCCAGGTTTCTCAAACCACCAGTAGAAGCTTTATCCTTTGAAATACTCTGCAATTATAAATATTATTCAACTGTGAGAGGAAGTCATTACCAAATATTAAAAACACTCAAAAATTTAACACACAAACATCTAATTTACCTTAGAAGATAGAGAACTAACCGGTATACTTTTAGGTAACTTCTCATCCATGCCTTGGGGAGGTGTGTTTGGATTCACTGGACGAGTTAAACTTGAAGAAGATGACACTGGCATACCACATGGAACATGAATCGATGACCTTTTTGATAACATCCCAGCCAAGCCTTGAGAGTTTTTGCTTGGCTTTGCCGGAGGAGTTCTTAAACTTGAAGAAGATGACACTTGCATAACAGATTGAGTAGGAACTGGCAACCTTGTTGGCAACTTCCCAGCCGAGCCTTCAGAGGTGGTGCTTGGCTTCGCTGGACTTCTTCTACTTGATGTAGATGACACTGGCTTAGCACATTGAACAGGAACTGATGACCTTGTCAGTAACTTCCCAGCCAAGCCTTGAGAGTTTTTGCTTGGCTTTGCTGGAGGAGTTCTTATACTTGAAGAAGATGACACTTGCTTAGCAGATTGAGTAGGAACTGGCAACCTTGTTGGTAACTTCCCAGCCAAGCCTTCAGAGGTGGTGCTTGGCTTCACTGGACTTCTTGTACTTGATGTAGATGACACTGGCTTAGCACATTGAACAGCAACTGATGACCCTGTCAGTAACTTCCCAGCCAAACCTACGGAGGTTGTGCTAGGCTTCATCTGATGAGTTCTTATACTTGAAGAAGATGACACTATCTTAGCAGATTGAGCAGGAACTGGCAACCTTGGAGGTAACTTTCCAGCCAAACCTGGGGAAATTTTGCTTTGCTTCATCAGATGAGCTCTTACACTTGAAAATGATGACACCTGATTACCCTTTGCTGACAAAGAGTCTGGAACAGTTGCAGTGGGGCAAACTTTTGTAGTTTGTCTTTTAGTTTTGCTTGCAGCTTTAGGACCACTTTTCTTATTCGGAAGAAGACTGTTATCAGTCTTCTGAGTGATTTTTCTATGGGTTGGTTTTGGCTTCTCGGATTCCTTAATAGCATTTTTTGCAGTTCCGCTGCTTTCCAGATCTGTCTTATTTCTGAGAGAGGCAACAGTTCCCTGTTTAAGATATGGAATGTCCTATCTATGAGACACTAATAGTAGAAAACGCAACAGATATAATAGAACAGTATTCATTGTAAGGAAATAACTATCACTGCTTGTTTTGGTCATTACAAGACATCAAGTTTATTGAAATCAACTTAAATAAACAAGAAATTCCAACATCCTATTGGTCAAATTTAGTTTGGCCTTCAATCTGCCTGCCGTTTCACCAAATTGTGATCTCCAGCTTGCAGAAAGTTTTCTAATCTATAAGATACAACTTTCCTGTCTAGATCCAAGGATTTTTAACTGCTCATGGAAGAGGAAGTTAGCTAGACTAATTTGTTAGATTAAAAAGTGAAATTCTCAAAGCAGAGTTGAATATTCAGTTCAGCTGTTAAATAGGGGGTAGGTAATTTAGGAACAGACATGCAAAACAAGAGAATGGCCATTTACCTTCGCCTGTAAACCAGGTACTTGTTTCTTTGGCTGGTTAGTTTTATGGCTGACTGAACTGGAGACCAGACTTTTCTTAGAGGCAGTTTTCATGCTACCACTTGGGGAATTTTGAGATGAAGAAGTCCTTTTAGTAGAATGTTTTGCTTTGATAGTAGATGAGAATAAACTCGTTATATTCTTCATGCCATCGTTAACAGTAGACAAGCTATTTTTGCACCATTGTGCTTCAGTATCTTGCCCTAAGTCACACACAGTGCCTCCTGGTGATGAGTTGAGGCTAGTAATTGTGCTGTTGTCTGAAATAGGAATTTGGCTAACAATGTTTTCGTCTTTTGACACTGTTGAATTGACATTATTTTCTATTTCTGTGGTACTACTCTGAGCAACTTGGCAAGCATCACGCTGGGTGAATTCTTGCTGCTGTGCTTGTAATCCCTTAATAGCTCTAAGCTTTTTGTAGTATTCTTCAAAGTAAGCCTTTTTCTGAGCAACTAACCCGGGATTTTTGAATTTATCCAACTCTTCCTGAAATCTGTCATGAGGGAAAACAGACCGTTTTTCCCATGCAAGTGCCTCGGTAGCATATTTTCCAAAAGAAACTGAACCTTGATCAAGAATACTGGAGAGGGATACAGACTGCACATAAAGCCAGAACCAGAAATAACAACAATAAAAAAAAAAATCAGAGAAAATCTCTAGAATAATTAAAATGATGCTCAACATTCAAATGGATTAAGTTTTTAAATCCTCCATTTGAGATTTAACTAAGGAGGATGTAATGGGGAAAATTGAACTTTCAAATAGACAATCTATTGCCAAAGTTCTGGAATAAATTAAACTAAAGAGAATCTACTCGACTGGTTTTTCAATATAACAAATTAAACTAAATTAAGTTCTGGTTATTTTTAGAAATTGAAAAAGAAATGCCCAAATAATTTTCAGCAGTTATCAACTCTCTCAAAGCCGAAACAAAGAGCTTGAACTCCTTGTATAGCCCTCCATAAATACTAATCCGAAGTCTAATGATTTCTTTTAAACATTTGATAAAACAATTTCTTGAATGCTTCCAGAGAAAACAAACGCAACAAAACAAAATATCTGAATCCAGATGACAGGTAATTCAAATTTTGCCGACTATGTCATCCAAATCATGGCCGACGAAAGGATTTATCAACCTGATCCCAACTAAGACTTCTGTTAGTTCCGTAATTTATTCATAAATAAATAAATTATCCAATCAATGCTACATAAAACACAAGAAACACATTTAGAGTAATATGTATAACCATTGTACTTCTATTTTACTTAATATATAGCAATCTTACACGCAATCCAGATGCCTACTTATATTTGACTGCTAGTGATTCCATTATGTTATACTTATTTGTAAAATTCAAACATAACATAACTTTCCTTTCATTCCAAGTAACAATGCATTTTTTTAGCACGTATTCGTTAAATATTAAGTTAATTCATAAAACTGAATATCATCTAATTATCATAAATTAATTTTAAAATTCATATAATCCATACATACCAAAAAAAAAAAAGACGTGTGATTACATAACTACACTTTCTAAATAGAACGAAAACCGTAGAGAAATTGAATCACAATTAAATGGAAACCAAAAATATAATTAAAATAACTGTAATTATTAAAAAAATGACATTTATAATTTTTTTTTATTGATAAAATACCTCAAACTCAAGGTGCTGCTGGCCCTCAAATGACAATTTAGGTGAAGACCTGGCGCTACTCTCGAAGAAGGCTTGATGATCAACCTCAACTGCCATTTCAAAAATTTCTTAAATTTTTTTTTCTGAATTTTACTTTCTTGTTATTCTCATTTTTTCCAAATTACTTCCGCAGTTCCTTTAGGTCTATATTTGATTCCTCAGGACGCATTTTCCTTCGTCTTCCTTCATTTTCGCGGCATCCAAACAGTCCTCTCGAGGCGAAAATCACTACCAGTTTATCGCCGGATCTTCATCACTTTCAAATGCACAGAGGATTTGTCTCAATCCTTCACATTTTCTCTCATCTTCGAATCCTTATTATTTTTATTTTTAATTTTTCGGTTCTTTTTCGTCGGAACAGCGACGGCCAATTAAATGGCGCTTAAAAAGGGCCACCAGAGCAACTAACGCACATAAGCAAGGTCCCACTCTGCCACCTGGATTACGATCGCATTATCGTTTTAATCGCTCTGCATCATAATTACGTAAATGCCATCGTATTTCGCTTTTATATTTGTGCGGGCCTATTCTAAGAGGATCCTGTACTCCCATCATTGGAAGCACACGTGGCATTATGGTGGATAATTCGCATCATTGGTACGAGCGAGTAGATACTAGATTCCTATTTTCGGATAAAACGATAATATTTTTTATTTATAAAATGTTTACGATGGCGTGTGTGATTCCACGTGGATCGAGTGGTTTAACTAACATGGGTTGTGATGGGGGCCACGTGATCTAAGCGTGGGGTAATAAACTGGTAATATTCCCTTCCAAACAGAAAAGATACCCGATGTCCTTCGATATGCAAAATTTAGATTGAGATTTAGATTTAGATTTTGTGCATGATATTTTTAAAATCCACATTATCTCATTATAATTTTTACTATATTTGATAATCGCTCTTATAAAACAAATTACAAAAAAGTAAAATAAAATGCCCAAAAATAAATAAATATTTGAATCATATGTTTACAGACTTATAGTTGTAATGCATATATAAAGTTTCCGAGGGCAAGATTATGTTGCCACAGGGTAGTTAACCTATTTTTTTATAAATTTTTTTGGGCCAATTACAATGTAGTCCTATTACTCGTTAGGAAAAAAATAAGATTTTTAAATTTTAACATATTGGTACTGCATCTACAATTTTTCTATTGTAGTGATACTTCTGGAAGTCACGGCCACCACTTGTTTTACAAGCACCTTTTAAGGATATTGATATTGCAGTGATGCTTTATAGACAAGTCAATTTGGACAATATAAGTCTTCCTTATTAATGCAACATTTTTAGAGAAGTCAATGCAACATTTGCTAGAATTGAAAAAAAAAAGAAGCTATTTGCCCTACCCTAAAAAAATGATTGTGGCTATGGTGCTGTTATTTAGCATTGACAAATTTTGACAAAAATAAATGAATTTAGGTAGTCAAATTTGACACGATTATTAAATTTGTTGTATTCATGTCAATCCAATTAATAATTGTGTCGGGTTCAATTTTAGACTTTCTAACATGATAATCCATTTATAACACAATTAATTATAAATTGACTTTTATTGTAGTTAATAGATATATGTATAGCACTACAAAATTTCAAGGAAATATAATTCTTATAAAAAAATAAAAATTTTGTTAAATATGTGACACAATTATGACATGATAATAAATGGGTTGAGTTCACGATTAAAAAAATGAGTTGGATTTGAATAAGCTCAAATTTGACACGACATGACCACTAACCCAAATTGCCACCTCTACTGTTGTCCATCTGCAATGTTAGTGAGGGAGAAGAAATAATAGAAAATAAGGTAAATTTCATTGTGCCCCTTATAGAGTGATTATCCTTAAAATATCCGCCAAGAATACGAAAACATCACTCTACCCCCCAATTGCCATTACTTTAAATGGTTGGCTGACATTGAATAATTAAATTATGAAATTATCCTTATGAGAAATAGAACATTCTACCTAACGGTGTTATTGTGTGAATATTTGAGTTTTGCCAAAGGTTTTGATGTGACATATCTGTCAAAAAATGTGGGAGTGTTAGGCTTATAATATTAAAAATGTATATTTACTTGTTTGGTTTAAATTGATTCCTTATTTGGGCTTTGGATTCAAGAAAATTACAAGTGTTAGCCTATATGGCTATAAGTATTGATTTTGATGATAACAAACCACATGTATTTTAAAAGCTTTGATAATGTTTTTAAAGTTTTCGGATTTGGATTTATTTGAAATTATTTAAATATTTTTGGGGTCATTATATAATTTCACAAAGTTTGGGCAAAGTCATAATTTCAGAAACTTTTGGGATTAACGAAGCATTACTTAAAAATTCTGAAATTGGACCTATTTGCAACGTTTCATAACGTTTTGGGCCATACTACAGTTTTTATCAAGTTTTGGGGTCAAACTGAAAATATGGGAAAAATTTCACTGTAGCAGGTTATTGTAGCAAGCGGTTTACCGGATACTGATAAACGGCAGGCCGAATTCGGGCAGTAAGCACCAGAACGAAAACGGCTTACCGGATTCCGAATCCGGCAAGCCGGTTAGGCAAAATTGCCTTAACGGTAACATAAATCCGGCTTACCGGATTCCATTAAACGGCAAACCGGATAGCCCAGAATGTGAGTAACGGCTAGTTTTCGAGCTCAAGCTATAAGAACTCAAATCCAACTCATTTTGAAGCTCTCCAACAAGCAAAAACAAAAAGTACACGTGATATCTTGAGCCTTCAACTTGTAAAACACAAATCATTGAATCATTCATTGTTCTTCATCTTTGAATATCTACTCATTGAGTGAGTTTTATTGTAATCCTCATTTCTTCATTTCATTTGTAAGAATTTGAGTGTGTGAGACACTTGAGTGAAGAGATTGGGAGATAATCTCTTCGTTGTAAAGGTTTATTGACACATCGAAGTCAATTGTAATTGGTTGAAGTCTCGGAAAGGCTTGAATAGTGAAATCCTCAAGCTTGGATTGCGTGGAGGCGTGGACGTAGGCGAGGATTGCCGAACCACGTAAAAATCCGTGTGTTTGTTTCTATTCTCCCTTAATTTTTAATTATTGTGCCTTTATTAAACTTATTGCTTTCAATTTTTATTAAGGCATTAGATTGTTCGTTGTGTGGATTTGCTAGGATAATTTTTAAATTTCCAATTCACCCCCCCTCTTGGATTGCACATTTATATTTCATTTGGTATCAGAGCAAGGTGCTCTTATTTAGATTTAACCATCTAGAGCTAAAGATCAATGGCAACTCAAAATGATTCCACATTTAGGGAAGGACAGTCCACCACTAGACCACCTTACTTTGATGGAAACGATTACCCATATTGGAAAACTAGGATGAGAATTTACTTGCAAGCCTTAGATTATGAGATTTGGGAAATCGTTAATGATGGTCCTTTCATGCCTTTGACTAAAAATGAAGTCGGAGAAGATATTCCAAAACCTTCACGGGATTGGAATGAATTTGAAAAGAGAAAAGCTTCTCTAAATTCCAAGGCCATGAATGCCTTATTTTGTGCACTAGATAAGAAAGAGTTTCATAGAGTGTCTAGTTGCGAAAGTGCTAATGAGATTTGGCACAAACTTGAAGTTGTCTATGAAGGCACAAACCAAGTGAAAGAATCTAAAATAAGTAGGTACACTCGACAATATGAATTGTTCCAAATGGAACAAAATGAAAATGTGTACTCTATGTATACTAGATTCACGGACATAGTGAACACTCTAGGAGCCCTAGGAAAGACTTTTTCAAATAGCGAAAAAGTCAAGAAAATCATTAGGTCTCTACCTAAGGAATGTTGGCTATGTTAGCTAGAAGATTCAGAAAATTTTACAAGAAGAATAATGAGCAGAGAAAGTTCAGAGGCTACAAGAATAAGAAGGAGAAGAAGGAGCCAATCACTTGTTATGAATGCAAGAAGCCCGGACACATACGACCGGAATGTCCTCTTCTCAACAAATTCAAGAAGAAGGCTATGGTGGCCACATGGGATGATAGTGATGAGGAAACAAGTGACGATGATGAGCAACAAGAAATGACAAACTTAGCTCTCATGGCCATTGGGGAAGAATCATGTGATGAACTTGATGAGGTAAGTGTTCTTCCTACATATGATGAATTGCATGATGCTTTTAATGATTTGCATGATGAGCTAATGAAGATTGGTAAAAAGAATATAAGTCTTAAAAAGAAGATGATAGAGCTTAAGAATGAAAATGATTCATTTAGTGCAAAGATTACATGCCTAGAATTAGAAAACAAAACATTACATGATAGTATTGCATTATTTGAGAACTCTAGCACTTCACATGAGCACTTAGAGTCACACATGAATGACTTGAAAAATGAGAATGAAATGCTTAGAAAGAAGAGTAATGAATTAAATGAAATTGTGCTAAAATTTACAAATGGGCAAAAGATGTTGGACAATTTGCTAAACTCACAAAAATGTGTGTTTGACAAAAGTGGCATAGGTTATAAACCGAATTTGAAACAAAAATTTTACAAGAATTATTTTGTGAAGAATACATCTATTAACAATAAAATTGTATGTCATTATTGCAATCAAGATGGCCATATGAAAAATAGATGTGCAGTGAAGAGAAATGCATATTATGGTATGAAATGTGTTTGGGTTCCGAAAGGAACCATTGCTAACTCTCAAGGACCCAAAAAGGTTTGGGTACCTAAAGCTTGAGATTTTCTCTACAGGGCTCAAAGAAGAAGAAGAATAAGTGGTACTTGGACAGTGGCTGTTCAAGACACATGACAGGGAATTATTCTTGGTTTTCAAGCTTTACCAAGATCGAAAATGGTGGAGATGTTTCGTTTGGGGATAATTCAAAAGGAAAAATCATTGGGATTGGAAATGTCGGTAATGTATCCTCTACTCTCATTGAAAATGTGTGTTTGGTTGAAAACTTGAAACACAATTTGCTTAGTATTAGTCAATTATGTGATAAAGGGTATAGAGTTATCTTTGATGAATCAAAGTGTGTTATTGAGAATGCATGTGATGGGAAAGTCTTGTTTGTAGGAAATAGATGTGTTAATGTCTATACCATTAATATAGATTGTGCATCAACAAATGAGAAATGTCTTTCCGCATTGCATGATGATGGTTGGTTATGGCATAGAAGATTAGGTCATGCAAGCATGGATTTGATTTCAAAAATCGTGAAAAATGATTTAGTAAAAGGTCTTCCAAAAATCAATTTTCAAAAAGATAGAACTTGTGAAGCATGCCAATTTGGAAAACAAATCAAAACTTCATTCAAAAGCAAAAATCATGTTTCCACTTCAAAACCACTTCAATTGCTTCATATAGATTTATTTGGACCTTCTAGACATGCTAGTTTAAGTGGTAAGTTTTATGCATGTGTAATTGTGGATGATTATTCGAGATACACATGGGTATTGTTCTTAGCTAATAAGGATGATGCCATTGATGCATTTCGAATTTTCTGTAAAAAGGTTCAAAATGAAAAAGGTTACTCCATCACTTGTATTAGAAGTGATCATGGTGGAGAATTTGAAAATCATGCATTTGAAAATTTCTGTAATGACCTTGGCATTGAACATCAATTTTCATCACCTAGGACTCCACAACAAAATGGAGTAGTAGAGAGAAAGAATAGGTCTATTCAAGAAATGGCTAGGACCATGTTGAATGAAAATTCTTTGCCTAAGTATTTTTGGGCCGAAGCCGTCAACACCGCTTGTTATGTTTTAAATCGGGTGTTGATTAGACCTAATCTCAATAAAACTCCATATGAGCTTTGGAAAGATAGAAAACCCAACATTGGTTATTTTAAAGTTTTTGGATGCAAATGTTTTGTTTTAAACACAAAAGATAATCTTGGTAAATTTGATCCAAAATCTGATGTTGGTATCTTTCTTGGTTATTCAAATTCAAGCAAAGCTTATAGAGTTTATAATAAAAGAACTTTAGTTGTGGAAGAATCTATGCATGTTACATTTGATGAGTCTAACCCCTCCTCTACGGAGAAAGTTGTTGTTGATGATAATGCAGAAGAAGAACAACAAGAAGAAGCATCAAATGGCAACCAAGAAGACACACCACCTGGAATTCAAGAGGAACATCATGAAGAAACAAATGCAGAGCAAAATGAAGGTACTTCACAAACACTCCCCAAGGAGTGGAGGTATGTGTCCTCTCATCCTAAGGATGTAATTTTAGGAGATCCCTCACGAGGTGTTACCACTAGATCATCTCTTAGAAACACATGTGAGCATGCTGCATTTATTTCTCAAATTGAGCCAAAATCCTTTGCGGATGCGGAAAATGATGAATCTTGGATTATGGCAATGCAAGAGGAGTTGAATCAATTTGAGAGAAATAATGTGTGGGAGTTAGTTCCTAATCCGGAACATCAATCCATTATAGGTACTAAATGGGTATTTAGAAACAAAATGGATGAATCCGGTGTGGTTGTAAGAAATAAAGCTAGATTAGTGGCTCAAGGTTACAACCAAGAAGAAGGAATTGATTTTGATGAAACTTTTGCACCTGTAGCAAGATTAGAATCCATTAGGATGTTGTTAGCATATGCATGTCATAAGGATTTTATTTTGTATCAAATGGATGTCAAGAGTGCTTTCTTAAATGGATACATTATGGAGGAAGTTTATGTGAAACAACCTCCTGGTTTTGAAAATGAAAAATTTCCAGATCATGTGTATAAGTTATCCAAGGCTTTGTATGGTTTAAAACAAGCACCTAGAGCTTGGTATGATAGGCTTAAAAATTTCTTGTTGGATAACGATTTTTCAATGGGAAAAGCGGACACAACTCTTTTTGTTAAGCATAAGAACCAAGACATACTTATTGTTCAAATTTATGTTGATGATATTATTTTTGGCTCTACTAATGAGTTGTTGTGTAAAGAATTTTCATCGTGTATGAGCAAAGAATTTGAGATGAGTATGATGGGAGAGTTGAAGTACTTCCTTGGACTTCAAATCAAACAAAACGAGGAAGGAATTTTCATAAACCAAGCCAAGTACGTGAAAGATTTACTCAAAAGATTTGGCTATGATAATGGAACGGTAAAAAGCACTCCTATGAGTACTACCAACAAGTTGGACAAAGATGAGGAAGGTAAGGAAGTTGATATCAAGACGTATCGAGGTATGATCGGATCCTTACTCTACTTGACTGCTAGTAGGCCTGATATTATGTTTAGTGTTTGTTTGTGTGCTAGATTTAATCTTGTCCTAAAGAGTCTCACATGCTTGTTGTCAAACGCATTTTTCGATATTTAATTGGCTCTATTAATCTTGGCCTTTGGTATCCTAGAGGAACTTATATTGATTTAACTTGTTATTTGGATGCCGATTTTGCTGGGTATAAGGTTGATAGAAAAAGTACTATTGGAACATGTCACTTCCTAGGCCATTCTCTTGTCTCTTGGTTTAGTAAGAAACAAAACTCGGTTGCCCTTTCAACCACCGAGGCAGAATATATTGCCGCAGGTAGTTGTTGTGCACAAATTCTTTGGATGAAACAAACCCTTAGAGACTATGGTATTAAGCTTGATCAAATTCCTATCTTATGTGACAATACTAGTGCTATAAATCTCTCTAAGAATCCTATTCAACATTCTAGGACTAAGCATATAGAAATTAGGCATCATTTTCTTAGAGATCATGTTCAAAAAGGGGATGTGGTAATTAAATTTTTTTCCACTGAAAATCAACTTGCGGATATCTTTACAAAACCTCTTAGCGAAGAGCATTTTATAAAGATAAGACATGAGCTTGGAATGATGAATGTTGAATCTTAATTCATGTCTCTCTTAATGGCTTGATATGTTTGTTATCATATGGATTTATGCTTCATGGAATAGATAGCATGATATGCTTGTAAATTTATGGTTTTATGATTTTGTGTTTCATGCATTAAATGGCTTATTGAAAAGTTTTAAATCTCAAAATGATTTAAAATTAATCAATTTTTAAGGCCGGAAATAAAATGGTGTGTGTAGTACAAGTATAAGAGCTAGCAAATATTCCCTTCCGGAAAAACATTCTTTCCTATTGATCTCTCTTCGGACAAATTCCGGACAACCGGATTTTTCAATCCGGAAAATCGGATTAGCTCTGGTTGGTCTCTGGACAACATTCGGATGACCGGATTTTCAATCCAGAAAACCGAATATGGAAGAATACTTATTGCCTCATAACCGGTCTACCGGTTATCAAAAACCGGAAAGCCGAATTCGCTTTGGAATCCAATTGGAACAAAACCGGATTTCCGGTTCAAGACAATCCGGAAAACTGGATTTTTGGAGGCTCTCGAAACCGGCCAGCCGGTTAAGGAAACCGGCAAGCCGAATTCCCTCTTGCTGCTCTCGGGCCCATATCCGGCCAACCGGTTAAGGAAACCGGCACGCCGTTTTCGGCTTTCAACTCTCTGCCCAAGAACCGGATTTCTGGATTTTCTGTTTCCCGAGCTAACCGGCAAGCCGTTTGTGGAATTGTGAGTTACTGTCCATTAACCGGCACACCGGTTAGCAAATCTGGCAAACCGGATTCATGCCCTTTATCACTATTCATCTTCTCCTCTCTTGTTTTGGTTTTCCGTTTTTGTTCTCTCTCAAAACCGTTTCCATTTTCTCTCTTTCTCACTCCAAAATCCTTCATTTTCTATCCTTTTCACATCAAATTGAATCTCAAAAATCATTCCCCATCTCATTAAGAACACAAAACCATCCTTGAAACCCATTTTCAACATCCAAATCCTTAGATCCCAATTCCAACCTAGGTTTTGAGCCGAATTTTCTCTTTCTAGATTTCTCACTCTCAAGCCATTTTTGCTCCAATTTATTTCACCAAATCACTTTCAATCTTCATCATCTTCATTCTATTTGGTGTTTTTATCTTCAAATCCAACAAAATCACCATGTCAACTCTCGGCCGATTCGTAGAAAAGGCAAAGAACCGGTTCAACCATCCACACGGCCACGGGAAGCAAGGGGCACCTCCAGTCAATCCACCTTTGAGTCCATTCATTTTCAGAACAAGCAACACTTGATCAAAAGGTTCCAACAAAACTTTCGGACTCGTGAGGTACTCAACACTTTCTTTGTTTTACCGGATGTTTTGCATACTCTCCAGATTAGTCATAGAACTTTATTTCAATTGTTGGGAGATGTTGGTTGGATTGATGCATTGTTGATTGAGGAGAATGTGTATCCCGACTTGGTGAAAGTATTTTACTCGAATATGGATTGTTCCGCGGAGAAAGAGAATCGAGTAATCACCAAAGTTGGAGGAGTTTTGATTGAATTTGATGATTCGGATTTGAACAACATCCTAGGATCTTTCGATGATGGCTTGGACATTTTTTCTCTTAGGAAACCTCCTGAAATTGATGATTATGTTCATGTTGATGCCGTTCGTAATATTTGTCGGCGTAATGATCTTTCTGTTGAAGACTGTACCATTCATTTCCGTACTCAGTGTCTTTGTCTTCAAACTCGTTTTTTGCTTCGTATCATCCAGTCCATTGTACTTCCTAGATCAGGACATTTGGATGAGGTGTCTCACATGGATGTCGCCATGATTGACTGTATTCTTAGAGGTCGCCCGGTTGACTTGGGCTATTCCATTGTTCGCACCATGTTGAGCATTCCAGCCTTGATTACCCGCTCTCTTCCTTATGGTCACTTCATTACTCGTATTCTTAAATTCTTTGAAGTGCCGATTCTAGAACCTTCTTGTAGGCCATCCAAGGGTATTGGGGATGAGGTTATTGTTGGGTTAGGCTTTGAGTGGAAGGATGACACTTGGGTCAAATACAGCGATAACAAGTTTACCTTTCTAGCCCCAAGTGATGATCGGCCACTTAATGCTGTGATTCTAGCTGATCAGCTTCCAGTTTTCTCACTCTCATTTCGAGGGCAGCGTAGGCGCCGAGTTTCTTCCACGGTTGCTTCAGCTACTAGTGCATCTGCATCCGTTTCATCACCTCAACGACCTCCTACCTCTGAAGAAGTTACTCTTCAGCAGCTTATGGATGAGGTGCGGACACTTTCGGTGCGGCAGACTGAGCTTCAGCAGGAGCAGCAGCAGCGGCGGCAGCTACAGCAGCAGCTCATTCATGGCCAGCGCCTCCTCTTTGAGCACTTCGGCATTCCATNTGCGGCAGACTGAGCTTCAGCAGCAGCGGCAGCAGCAGCAGCAGCTCATTCATGGCCAGCGCCTCCTCTTTGAGCACTTCGGCATTCCATATCCGTTTCCACCTCCTTCACCTCCATCCTCACCACCTGAGTAGTATCTTATGCTTGTACTTGGACACACCTACATTTCATTTACTGCATTGTGTGTTCTTTTATTTTCGACTCTATGGATGGTTATTATGCTTTTCGGTTTATGTATTTGTTTTGGATGATATGGATTTGTTTTGGTTGATCATTATGGATTATATGGATTTCTTTATGCTTATGGATTATTTTTACTAATGTGCTTGTGTTGCTATTTTGATGATTGATAGGGGGAGCTTTTATTCTTTTTGATGATAAAGGGGGAGAATGATTTAATATGTGTTATGGAAATATGCATGTATCTAGGGGGAGCATGTATGCTGGGGGAGTTTTTGTTAAACAAGCGTTTTCATAACTAGATTAAATCTTTAATGTGTTTTGTCATCATAAAAAAGGGGGAGATTGTTAGCCTATATGGTTATAAATATTGATTTTGATGATAATAAACCACATGTATTTATTAAGTAAAAATTTATGAATTGTACTTTTATAATAAGAAAATGATGTTATGGAATTAAAGCATTTTGGACTAAAATGAAAGTAATTTCAAAATCTTTGATAGTGTTTTAACCACAACAGAATAAGCTTTACCATGCTTTCTAAAAACTTAAAAAAGCTTTTACTTAACCACACTACTACAAAAATGGACTTTACTGACACTAAATTAGTGTCAGTAATTACTTTTCCTGACACTTGTTAATTGTGTCAGTGATGCCTAAACCAAAACACACTGACACCAATTTTTAGTGTCAGTGATTTTTGTATCAGTAATTCATGTCACTATAGTATCACCAAAATTATGATACGATAGTGTTAATATTTGATGATACTATTTACATGTTAGTGATTTATGTGACTATAGTATCAATAACAAGCTAGCTCAATAATATAAAAAATTATTCATGTTAATTTAAATATTTAGTGTCAGTATTTAGTAATGTTATTCAGGATTGGTTAATAAATTTTTTTTATTCTAATTATATTTTTCATGTTTGTTTTACAACTAAAAGAATGCTCAAAATATATAAAATGTCGCAATATAATTCACATAATAAACATCCCAAATACATCACTCAAATTCACATGATTCAACCACTATCTGGAAAAGAAAAATATAAGTACTAAATTAAGTTTTTAACAACCACAAAGTACTAATTTAGTTTCCACCAAAAAGAAGCACAAGAACATCACTCAATATCCATCTGCAGCTTCATTTTTTCCCCACCTACAACAACATAAAATCAATTAGTAACTTAGTATTTTTTTTTTCAAGTATGTTGCAATGAATATTTGGACAATGATAGGAGCAGTAGTAGAAGGGTGAAGACAATGACCTGAGTTTTTTTAAAATATTCATTGCAACATGCATTTATGTAGGAAGAATAACTCATGTGCTAACAAATATAATGAACTACCACCTACAGTTTTTGATGAAATGCAACATTTTAATAACTTATATACAGTATTTACTAATTTATCTCTATTATTTAAGTCTTGTCATTGAGCTATTTTATTTTCTATCCAAGATGATAAATAACTGCATTATAATGATGGTATACAACAAACTTTTCATCTTGTCTAATTTTGAAACAAACTTAGTGCAATCCCTATTAGCTTCTTATTTTCATGATGAAAGGTATGGTTCTCTTCTTCATCTTGCAACTTACCCAACCCTCTTGGAAGATGGTATTCTCACTAGTTTGATGGAGCTTTCAAATATGGCAGGATTTCAATACTCTAGGGCTGCTAGTATATATACAAGGGTCTATAATATAAGATAATGCTTTGACAAAAAAGTTTGAATTTGAACAATTTTGAGCTAGTGAACTAGTGGAAAACTTGTAACTTGCATAACATGCCACAACTACACATTGGTCCAAAAGTTTTGAAATTTATTTTCTATAGCATTATCGTGATTTCCATATAATGGTGTAGCTTGTAATTTGTTTAACTAATGTGTCTAACTCAGGGAAACTCTCAGTTCAATTAGGTCCATTAAGTCATTTTCACAATTATTTTTTTATTTGCTTCACTGTTTACATATTAATATTTTAATAGTTAATTTTTTTCATTTTCAATGACTGATCACATATCAACTTTTTTTTTATGAGCATCACAATGCCGTTAGAAGAACATTTTATAAGAGTAGAGGTACTTTTGAACTTTCACAAGTCAACGGTTAAAGATAAGTTTTGGGGGGTAACTTAATGTTTTCAATAGTAATGGGAATAATTTGAAGATTGTCACTTCAAGAGGGGGATGTTGGAATTTACCCATTTTCTAAAAGAACAAAAAGCACATTGTTTAAATCATTCATAAATTAATTTTGATTTCTTTTTTCAATTTTTTTTAAATAATGGTTTGCTTTTTCCATATCAAGGCTTACTGATTTTTACAATGAATTTATTAAGATTTACTTAGATCAAATATCTATTCTCATGTCCGATATATTTACAATGAACTTATAATTTGTGAATATTCTAAATGTCAGCTTGTGAAACACAATAAAATGACATTAGTAGCTACCTTTTC
Organism: Citrus medica; assembly: GCA_002013955.2. Lineage (NCBI taxonomy): Eukaryota > Viridiplantae > Streptophyta > Magnoliopsida > Sapindales > Rutaceae > Citrus > Citrus medica. The sequence goes on along the minus strand of MKYO02028288.1, from coordinate 296,176 downwards.
TTCTTTTGGTTTGAGAATTATTAAATCTCCTGAACTATCCTTAATGACAAGTACAAATTATTAATCTTCGAATTTCAGTTTCATCCTATCATCTTTTTAAGGAAAGAAAATGGCAATATATAAAGGCTTGCAATTAACCTTTTATTTTTATTTTTCCTAACAAAAGTTAAAAAGTATAACTAAAAATAGGATCCAACGACTTTGCCACGAGATAAGAAGAAATGGTCAATGAGCCATATCAAGCCTGTTGCAATTAACTAGAGATGGTCAATGGTCGGTTAACACAATGCTTATAAAGTTGTTAACAAAAAATGGCTAATCTTATCTCCTCTAGTGTTGCTATGGAAGAACAAATGACAAAAGCCGAATAATTTTCATCCCCGTACTTGGCCCGATCTTTCCTCTATTGATTTACCACGGCACCAGTAATCACATTGAATACAGAGAGAACAAATACAAAATGCAGAACCGATANAAAAAAAAAAAAAAAAAAAAAAAAAAAAAAAAAAAAAAAAAAAAAAAAAAAAAAAAAAAAAGGCTAGAAAGGAAAAAAAAAAGTCAGAACTTCAGCTTTGTTTATCACACAGAATGTTCTCAAGGAAGTAATTGCGTTTGTCAGCCATTATTTACATACATATCAGTATTTTATGTAATTCAATGCATCAGCCTTTTTTGGGCCTAACCTCAATTCCTTGTATAATCAAGCCATTGCTACTGCCAAATCTATCAAAATCAAATAGGGTACATAACAACGTCCCATCATCTCCATTTTTATTGAAGAACTCACCCATCTCAATCTCCATCCATCCATCTTTTCTGTTATGAAACAACTGAGGTGTATTTCTGGAGGGATCTAAGAACGGTCTTTGCCTTTCCTTATCATTGATTCCTTCAATGTAGACCCCAGACACGAAATCTGTACTTTGAAGTCCATGGATGGACTTGCCAAACTTGAACACAAGGTAAGCTGCATAGTTAGTTTTGTGAGACAAAATTCGTGTCTCTATCCTTGCGTTGACTTCGAAGAACCAAAAATACAATAAATAGGCAAGCTCGGCCACCTCAGGAAACCTGCCAATGCATAGATACATGGATGGAGCAAACGAAGTCATACTGTTAGTAAAAGCACCTTCCCATCATTGTGAGTAGGATTTGAATGTTAAATATGTTCTGTTTCAATTCAAGAAATTTTAATGACTGAATTAGTTGGCTTCCGCAAAACTGTTGATGAACTAACTGATTGTAATACTAAAGATAAAAGTTAAAATTACCTAGACTCTGGTAGCGAAGTCCATTCCCAAAAATTGGGTGCACTTCCCAATTCTATACAAAGGCCTCTTGCCCCTACCATGTAACATTTTTTCCCAGTCTCTTTCTCCAGTGCAAAGCTCTGTTGAAGGACATATAATGACCATATGTTAGCCAGGTAATAATTTTTCGAATTTATACTATGTGGTACGTTTATTCAAATACAACTGGATGGGACAAACTTTAAAACAAGATCGTAATTTTCAGAACCTCATAAGATTAAGGAGACTATATAAGAAACTTAAAGTCGCCTATGTGATGACGTCAAGGTAGTTAAAGCTAGCAAGTCATTTTTTGGATACTATATGCAAGCTACAATAAGGCAGGGCAACAAAATCAATTATATGAACCAGCCAATCAAGCTTTTAGTAAAATAAAGATTCTTTCATCATTTCTCAATTTGAACACCGGTTTTAAGTTTCATTGATAATTCAATTAGCAAATTTAGGAGTCATAAGCATAGTCTATAAACTTGAGTGGTGATTTATAGTTAATAGAGCAATGACTCAAAGCTTACCATGGTACCATTGTTGATCAAGATGGGTTGGCGACAAAGATGAAAATAAAGATCTTTCTTAGACAAGGAAGTGATTAAAGATGAAGAAGAGACAGAGTTGGAAATGATCAACTTGTAAGCGGTTGGCAGAAACTTCTCCCACACCAAATCTGAATCCGCAGCTGATTTGAATATAGGAGATACCACTGCTAGTCTACAAGCATCACGAGGAGTTGTAAGAGAAATTATGTGCGAAATGCACTCTACTGGCAGGGCATTTGTAATATCCATTTTACTTGTTCTGTTTACACATTAGACAAAAAGTTAGCTTTTATAGGAAACACTCACAAGGCCTTCTTTGCAAAGACGCTGGTTTCTTTTAACGACTTCTTTGGGAAGTTAAGGGCAAATATTATCCAACTACCTAATATATCAAATAATTACAAGAAGATTCAAAAGATTAGAAATAATTACAATTTCTTGTCAACAATTTCTTTAGTTGAGTTAGGACTAGCTTAGGATGGAGGCGACTGATAAAATAAGTTATTTTTACATTGTTAATAAGTCACTAAACCAAAAAATAACTAGGTGTTTGGTAAGAGTGTTGTTGATAGTGTTATACATTTTATATGATAAATTTTGTTATCGAAATGTAGTTTCATTTTACAATTTAAGAGGATCAAAATAAGCAAAAGTTTAAATTACCTTTAGTTTTTCCAGATTAATTCAATAAGTAGTCTAGATTTTTTTTTTAAGCACGTAAATTTATGCGAAGTGAAGAAGAAGAAAACTTAATTAGTTAAAATGTAATGAACTTAACAATTTTCCCATATAAGATATGATAAAATTTATTACGCAATACAAAAATTTTAAAAATTAAAAATAAAATATTTTGCATGCTCCAAAATTTTGATGCTCCTCTTCAATTTCTGCTAATAGAACATACTGAACACGCTATTCTACTGTAGATAAAAATACTTTTTTTTCCTAGAGTATTAATAATTTAATCTCGGTATCTAGAAATTGAAAATAAAGAATTTATTTTCTTTTAAGAATTTATTTATTTATTTACTTATTTTGCAATAAATTATTATAAGAATAGTAATGTCATTTTCTTTTAACAATTTGCACATCAGGACCCGGCCATTTAGGAAATACTTGCCCAGCCTCAAACCAATGCAAACTTTGAACCCAATTTTGAACTTATCAACATAAAATGATTTTCCAAAGACGAAGCATCAGTAATATATAGAATACGAATTTGATCATAAAAGTAGCATATTTTGCCTGTCTAATGATCCTGAATACATCTTAATACTAACATACTCACCACCAAATGTTGCTGTGCCAAAGATATAATTCAATCTATCAATCATTTTTAGGCCTAAGCTCAATTCCTTTTATAATGAGGCCATGCTTGATGTTGGATCTATCAAAATCAAATATGCTACACACCAATATGCCATCATCTCTATTTTCAATGATGTGCTCACCCATCTCAAACTTCATCCACCTGTCCCCTCTAACTTTAGATAGTCGAGCCTCATTGCTGGAAGGATCTAATATCAGTCTTCGCCTTTTCCTGTCATCAATTCCTTCAACGTAGACACCTGACTCTAAAGGTCTTCATTAAAATCCATAGCTGAACTTAGTAAACTTGGACAAAGGATAAGCTGCCTAGTTGATGCATGAGGACAGAATTATAGTCTCTATCCAACCTTTGACATCAAACAACCACACACACACTTGAGTTCAGCTACCTCAGGAAACTTGCTATTGCATTGCCACACGCATGGAGTAAATCATGGAGTAAATGAAGTCATAATATATGCTGGTAATTAGATCTTTTCTTTCAACACAAGCAATTTTACCGACTGAACTGGTTGGTACCCAAAAGTGCCGATGAAATTGATAGTAATACCAAAAATAACAGGGCAAATCACCTTGACTTTAGTAGAGGTCCAATTCCAATAGTCGGGTGTACCTTCTCATAGTAGACAAAGCCCTCTTGCACCAACCACGTAACGTTTTTTTTTTTTTCCTTTTTCCTACTCTCCTTCTCTAGTGCAAAGCTCTGTTGACGGAGAATGACAATGTTAGCTAGATTAATTATCCCAGTTTATTGGCCAGTGTTGCGGACAAATACATAATACATGTATGGTTTTGCATACAGTTGGATAAGACAACCTATATCCAACCTTCACTATAAGAACTAATTAGATATTTAAAACTCATAGCATTAAGTATCTAATTAAATAACTATATTACAAACCTCTAGTCAGCCGTCTGATGACGTCATATACAACGAAGGTTTTTTTTATGCTACTTCATATTACTATTTATGATGAAGTAGAAGTCTTATATCGCACGTAATCCTATTTCACAAGAAAATACAATTATAAGTACTATGTAATCGTATCTCACAAGAAAATAAAATTAGAAGTCCTATGTATTATCTTTTTTTTTTTCATCAAGTTATATTCCATCGGCAAACAAAATGATAATATATATGTGCATGGTTTTGTATATTTGACATAATTTCATTAGCTAAGTCTACATATACAGCAGAAAACACAAAAATTGATTCACCTAATTGCGCTAGAATTTAAAAGCAGAGATAATTGCCAGGCAATTAATTGATGGGGTTTTTAATTAAATGCCCTTTAATAGTTCAAAAGTTATTTAAATACCCCCTGCTTATTGATTTTCATGAACACCCTGAGAAATGCATGTAAAGTCTAAAATATCCTTAATGAATACATCAAATCTAATATTTCTCACTCTCTTCTTACAGTAAAATAAGCCTTCAAAAATTTTTCAAAACCTCTCAAACAAATATAACTATTTATTCACATCTTTAACTTTTATAATTTTTCAGTTGAAAGAAGATGCACTACTCAACTAACAACCCAAGAAGGTATGTTTATATTGTTGAGTCTTTAAGTTTTACATTTTCTATAAAAAAAAAAAGAAAAAAGATATGAATATTTTCCTCATGTACGATAATAAAGATCCTATAGAACTGCTCTGCTCTGTACATGATTGTGAGTTCTCTTCAATGCAACATTATAATTGCTCGAGATGGTATGTCTATATTCTCATTCTTGTTCTTATATGTAGTCAAGGTGGGAAATTTTGGAAAGTGGAAGAGAGCGTTGCTGGGGGCTCTATGTGATTTTATTAAGCCAGTTACCTATATGGAACACCCTTACATTGTTCATGAAGGACACCGAGTTGACCAGGTGCTTTTTGTGGTGCAAGGCAACCTACAGACCGACAACTCCGGAAATGTAACAACAGCCTTCATAGGCAATGATAATTATCTTAAATATGGTGACATTTTTGGAGAAGAATTTGTCGCTTGGGCTCAGGGCGCTTGCCCTTGAATTGACCATTTTTCATCTGACCTCCCAACCTCAACAGGAACTGTTCAAGCACTTACAAAAATTGAAGCCTTTATTCTCACAGCCGATGGTTTATTACTTTTTGAGTGGAAATGATGAGCTCCATTCATTAAATTAGATCGATTTTTAAAATTATTCCCGGAAATTGTAAAGCGAATTTTCTTATTTTGTGATAGCCATGCTCAAATAGTCACTCAGGTGTAAGAGAAAGCCAACAATGCTTCAGCAGTGAGTCAGTGACTGACCTTCCCGTCTCAACCAGAACTATTCAAGCACAAAGTTGAAGCCTTGTTTCTTTGGCTAATGACTTGAAAAATGTATCACGCTCATTAAGCATAGTCGAGCAACCCTATTCATCCAAGCAGCTTGATTCATAAAATTGCTCATGGGCGCTGCGAAAGGAACTTTCTCTCATTCAACAAGGAATGCAGAAATGTCTACTCAGGACCCCCAACAATAATGTCTAAGCAACTTGTGGAACCTCATTTTATTCATGTATGATAGGTAGAAGAGAAACTTTTAAGTAGAAATGGGGCAGATTATTATATATTTTCAAGATTATTTTTTCACCCTCCAATTTCAATGAGTTTAACCAAGTTGATTCATATATTGATAAAGAAAAAGAAAATTAGGGGTCAAGTTTCATCAATTTCCATTCAGAACATGGGTCCTAGAAAATTAGGGGTCAAGTTTTATCAATTTCCATTCAGAACATGGGTCCTTATGGAAAACGACCAAAGTTATTGGATCATTTATTCAGAGTAAACTACTACTACTAATAACAACAATAATTTTTATTATAGGGGCAATTAACATTTCATTATCACAGTTACACAACTATATTATTTAATTTCTAACAATACATAAATCTAATTCCATAGATCATAATAATGATTAATAAAAATTAAAATTACAATCTTAGATTAAAAGAAGTCACAATAAATTATAATAGGTCACAACATACAACTACAGAATATAGATTACGACAAATCACAACTACAAAAGCACGAAATATCGATTATTAGTCATGAAATAATGCATATTAATCACAACTATGGATACTATAAACGAGCAAGGTTAATTATGTTTTCGTCTCGTTTGTGAGCCAATCAATTTGACGTGTGTCGATGTAAACCCCCTTGCCATGGGCTTTTAAATAAATAACTTCTTGATGACAATAGTTATACTCTATTGATGCAGATTTCTAGTCAACTTAGAAAATTAATTTACACGGGGGCGATATAACGAAAAGACACAGATAATTAACGTGGTTCGGCCTTTGGCCTACGTCTACGGGCAGAGAAAGATAAATATTTTATTAAGATCATACTTACAACTTGACTCCCTCTCTCTTTATTATTTTTTTTTTCCGGATCCCTTACACTGTGAGAGACCTCTGCTTTTATAGCCTTCTATAGATATAGATAAAGCCTTTTTCTAACTTAAACTCTATCTAAATTTCCTCTGTCTTCTAGAATTTTAATTACAAAGTATTTCTACCTTTTTATATATTGTATTTGAGTCAAACTCTACTTAATTTGCTTTTGGGCCAAGCAATGCCCTTCTATTGTCCTTCAACGATATCTCCTTTATTTGGACTTGACTTTTCTTGTGTGATCCATAATCTAGAACTAGGTCAAGGGCTGTCTGGAACCATGACTTCTGTCATCCTCCACTCCTGCTCCCTATTCTTGGGGAGCCTAATTCTTGCTCCATGTTCTTGGGGGACCATGATTCATGTTCCCCATTCTTGGGGAGCATGGCTTCTGGGGCTCATAGAGTATAATTCATGCTCCCCATTTTGGGGAGCATATTTTTTTAGGCTTCATTCCTTAGGTAGAATCCCTACTCCCCATTATTGGGGGAGCATATTTTTTTGGGCCCTATTCTTATGGGTAGAATCCCTGCTCCCCATTCTTGGGGGAGCACACTTTCTAGGGGCCCCATTTCTGGAGATGGAATCTCTGCTCCCCATTCTTAGGGAAGCACACTTTCTGGGGCCTCATTCCTGGGGTAGAATCCCTATTCCCCATTCTTGGGAGAGCTTATTTTCTGGGGCCCATTCTTGTGGGTAGAATTCCTACTCCCCATTCTTGGGAGAGCACGTTTTCTGGGGCCCCATTCTTGGGGGTAAAATCCCTTCTCCCCATTCTGGGGGAGCATGCCCCATTCCTAGGAGTAAAATTCCTGCTCCTCATTCTTGGGGAGCATACTTTCTGGGGCTCATTCCTAGGGTAGAATCCCTGCTCCCCATTCTTGGGGGAGCATACCTTCTGGGACCCCATTCTTGGGGTTGAATCCCTCCTCTCCATTATGGGGAGCATACTTTCTAGGGCCTCATTCCTAAGGGTAGAATCCTTGTTCCCCATTCTTAGAGGAGTATACTTTTTAGGGCTTATTCCTAGGGTAGAATCCTACTCCCCACTCTTAGGGGAGCATACTTTCTGGGGCCCCATTCCTGGGGGTAGAATCCTTACTCCCCATTCTATGGGAGCATACTTTCTTGGGACAACACTTTGTATTTTATTGATTACTTTATATTTTCTACAATAACTGCTCCCCAACTCTTAACTTCTGGTTTCACCCGAAGCATAAGAGCTTAAGTTGTTTCTCTCTTTTCTCATTTCTATATAAACCATCCTTTGCACATTTGCTCACCCCCGCTGTACAAAGCTTTGAGCCTTTTCTTTCATAGTAGGCCAAAAGTATCATTGGTGAATGGTTTTATGGGCTAATGATCTTGCACCCGAATGGTTGCCACAAATATCTTCGTGGATTTCTCTCATCAGATAGTTTGCTTCTTCAGACGTTTAGGCACCTCAAGTAAGGCAGCGAATATCCTCTCTTGTATTGCAAATCCCCCAAAATCACGTACCTTGCTGACCTTGGCCTGATCTTCCTTTCTTTATCCTTATGATCCGGTAATTTTTTATCTTTTAAGTAACTATTGATAGGATCTATCCAGCTCCCAATTGTATTCACAAGATTAATCTCCTTGTTCTCCTTGTGATTAATACTCGAATTTTGTAAAAACTCAACAGGGATTAATTCGTTTAGCCTGCATCTGTGGTTGATGCCAGCTTTGTTGTTTTCCTCTTTTGAAACTTGAGTGATAGTGTATTCTACGAAATTCATTAATAGTTCTTTGACCTCGGATGTAACTTGATTCACAATTAACTAAAAATTTTCAACTTTTCTTCCCCCATCTCTTTTGCTAACCTGAGACCAGTAAACAAGGTCTCGTACTCTACTTCATTGTTGAAGGCCCTGAACCCAAACCTGAGGGCAGAGCTTATCTCTATATGCTCTTGAGTGACTAAAATCAATCCCGGTCCACTCCCTTATTAGTTTGACGATCCATCCACATATAACCTCCAGGTTGGTATTATTGCTTTGCTAATTCTGGCCCCTTTGAATTGGTTACCAATAAATTCAACTATAAAGTCTGCGGCCGCTTGTCCTTTAATTGTTGTTCTAGGTTTGTACCTAATATCATGCTCTCCTATCTCTACAACCCATTGTACCAACCTTCTTGACATCTCTGGCCGCTGCATGATCTGCCTCAAGGGCTGGTTTTTTAGCACCACAATGGTGTGAGCCTGAAAGTAAAGCCTTAGTTTCCTAGCGGATACTACTAGCGCTAAAGCCATTTTTTCTATAGCTGGATACCTTGTTTCGGCATCTAACAGAGCATGACTCATATATTAAACTGGCTTTTGCACCTTACTTTCCTCTCTTATCAATACTGAACTGACTGCCGAATCTGAAATAGCCAGGTATAAATAAATATCTTCTCTCAATATTGGCTTAGAGAGAATTGGAGGACTTCCCATATATCTTTTCAACTCCTGGAAGGCTTTCTCACATTCTTTTGTCCATACCATTTCTTTCCCCCCTCTGAGGGTTTTAAAGAATGGTAGACATTTATCTATCACTCGTGAAATAAATAGGTTCAAGGCCGCAACTCTTCTTGTTAACCTTTGAACCTCTCTAATTGATTTTGGAGACTCTATATCTGAAAGGGCTTGAATTTTTTCTGCGTTGGCTTCTATTCCTCGTTAGCTTACCATGAACCCTAAAAATTTTCCTAAAGAGACTCCAAATGCGCATTTGCTTGTGTTTAACTTCATGTTGTACTGCTTCAAAATCTTGAACGCTTCATCTAAGTTTGTGATATGATCTTCCATTCTTTTGCTTTTGACAAGTATATCATCTACGTAGACCTCCATATTTCTTCCAATCTGGTTATGAAACTTTTTATTGACCAACCTCTGATAAGTTGCTCCTGTACTTTTTAACCCAAAGGGTATAACGTTATAGTAGTACAAGCCCTTATTTATGATGAAAGATGTTTTTTCCCTATCTGGTAGGTACATCTGAATTTGGTTATACCTAGAATATGCATATTTAAACATAAGCAGCTTATGCCCTGCAGTAGCATCAACCAACTGATCAATTCTAGGCAAAGGAAAACTATCTTTGGAACATGCTTTATTTAAGTCAGTGAAGTCTATACAAATCCTCTACTTTCCATTTGGCTTTTTAACCATGACTACATTGGCCAACCAATTTGGATAATAGGCCTCTCTAATGAAGCATGCTTTTAGAAGTTTTTCGACCTCCTCTTCTATTGCTTTGTATCTTTCTAGATTGAAGGATCTCCTCTTTTTTTGTACTGGCTTATGACTAGGATCTACATTTAACCGATGGACTATCACTTCTGGGTCTATACCAGGCATGTCTTTATGGGACCATACAAACATATCAGACTGTGATATGAGAAAATTTTCTAGTTGTTTTCGTACTTTTGGGGTTAATGATAACCCAACACGGACTATTTTACTTTGATCATCGTGCTGCACTTGGATAGTGTCTAGCTCTTTTACTGGTGATCCTCTTTATTCGTTTCTCTCCTCTCTAGGATCAAGCGTGACTTGAAAACATTCTCGTTTGTCCATTTTTCCTTTTAAGGCTGTGGCATAACATTTTCTGGATTCTTCTTGATCTGCCCTTAAGATTCCAGTCTCAGTTTCTGTAAGGAATTTTATCATTAAGTGGTAAGTTGAGGTTATTTCCTGGAAAAGATTTAGGGCTAGTCTACCTAAGATAACATTGTAGACTGAAGGGTGCTCCACTATTAAGAAGCCTACCATCTTGGTAGTTTGGTGAGGTGGTTCTCCAATAGTGACTGGTAGATCTATACTACCCAAAGAAATTAAGCACTCTCCACCAAAGCTGATCAATGGAGTACGAATTTGCTTCAATTTTTCCCTTCCTATATTCATCTTGTCAAATGCTCCTGCATATAAAATATCTGTTGAACTCCCGTTATTCACTAAAACTCTGAAAACTTTTCTGTTTGCTAGAGTTTTCGAAATAACCATAGCATCATCGTGCGGTTGATGTATCCCTCTAGCTTATTCTTTTGTAAAAGTTATGGTGTTATATTCCATCCTAGCCTCTTTTGGGGGTTTACTTACTAAGTTTACCAGTAAAGCTCCCTGTGCTGCTCGAACCTCCCTTCCGTGAGCTGTTCGTGCCCTGTTGGAGTCCCCTCCTTCTGCAAGTCCACCAAATATAATTCTTATAGGGGCTCCACCTGCAACGTCTTGGTTTTGTATATGGTCGGGTGCTACTGTAGCAATATTTTGTGGCACATCAGCCGAGGCTTCATTTTGAATATCTCTGCGCTCTTTCCTTTTTACAAAGTCTTTTAAATACCCTCACTGGATTAAATACTCTATTTTCTCTTTAAGATCAAAACAGTCGTTAGTATTATAGCCACGATCTCTATGATACTTACAGTATTTGCTTCTGTCTCTTTGATTTGGTGCGGTCCTGATTTCTTTGGGCTTCCGCAACAAATCTAAGTCTCTTATCTACATGAGCAACTATTCTCTTGGTACGCTAAGTGGCGTGTACCCAGAGTACCTGCTTTGTGAGACTCTTGGTCTCCTGCTGTCTCCTGGTCTATTTCTTTTGTCTCGATTTTCGACCTGTTCATCTTTCTTTTTTCGTTTTTCTCCAGCTCTCTGAGGGTCTAGGTCTACTCCTCTCTTTGCATTGGTTAGCTCGTCGGCATTATAGTATTTCTGAACTCTTGATAGTAACTCGGTGAAGGTCTTTAGTGCATTCTTAGCCAGCAAGTAATGAAATCTTCCTAGTCGCAGACCTGCCATTATTACCGTTAATACCATCGCATTTGTACATTTTTATATTCTATATTGCCTCTTTGTTAAAACGAACAATATAGTCCTTCAATGACTCATCATTCCCTTATTTCACTGATAACAAGTGAGTTGGGGGAAGTTGATGGTCTTTTGCTCCCACAAATTGACCAATAAACATCTGACTAAGCTGGGTAAATGAAGAAATAGACCCAGGCTTCAGCTTTCCATACCACTTACGTGCTGCTCCTGTAAGCATTAAGGAGAAAGCCCTACACATGGCTGCTCATGTCACCCCTTGTAACTTCATCCATGACCTGAAGGTCACTAAATACTCAATTGGATCTCCTTCACCTCCATATAACTTGATTTGAGGCATCTTAAATTTTGCTGGCGATGGGGCCTCTAGTATATCTTTAGTGAATGGTGGTTCTACCTCCTCTAAGAGTGGTTCTGCAGGACTTTTCTCTATCCCATCCACATATTTCTTAAGCTTTTTCAATTCTGCTTTAAGACTTGCCAACCTAGTACTAGCACTAGAGCCCTCTGACTCATGCTTTTTTTATTGATGTTTCGAATTCAACTTGTGGTGCAAATCTTGCTTGGTCTCCAGCACATGTCGGAGGTCCTTTGGGTGATCAGTATGACTTGCATGATTCTCTACTCTTCTGGTTGATCTGGTAGGGTTACTTTTCTGATGAACCCGTTGTGAGCTATTATTGTTATCTTGTAGAGTATCCTACAAGTCATTTTGTAGCCCTTCCTCTTCCTATGGAGGCGGATTTGGGTTAGCTCGATGTTCCTGGTTCTCTATATACTGGAGAACCCTGGCCATATTCTGCGTTAAATTAGCCACTTGCTGTACGAGAAAGACAAATATTTTATTAAGATTGTACTAACAACTTGACTCCCTCTCTCTTTGCTATTTTTTTTTATCCCTTACATTATGAGAGACCTTTGCTTTTATAGCCTTCTGTAGATAAAGTTCTTTTCTAACTTGAACTCTATCTAACTTTCCTCTATACTCTAGGATTTTAATTACAAAGTATTTCTACCTTTTCATATGTTGTATCTGAGTCAAACTCTACTTATTTGCTTCTAGGCCAAGCAATGCCCTTCTATTGTCCTTTAACGATAGCTCCTCTATTTGGACTTGACTTTTCATGTGCGATCTATAATCTAAAATTGGGTCAAGGACTGTCTGGAACCATGACTTCTGTTATCCTCCACTCTTGCTCCCCATTCCTGGGGGCCTAATTCTTGCTCTATGTTCTTGAGGAACATGATTCCTGCTCTCCATTCTTGGGGAGCACGGTTTCTAGGGCTCATAGGGTATAATTCATGCTCCCCATTCTAGGGAGCATATTTTCTGGGGCCTCATTCCTGTGGGTAGAATCCTTGCTCCCAATTCCTAGGGGATCACACTTTCTAGGGGCCCCATTTCTGGAGATGGAATCCCTGCTCCCCATTCTTGGGGGAGCACACTTTCTGGGGCCCATTCTTAGGGTAGAATCCCTACTCCCCAAGAATGAGGAGCATATTTTCTAGGGCCCCATTCTTAGGGTAGAATCTCTACTCTCCATTATTGGGAGAACATATTTTCTGGGACCCCATTCTTGTGGGTAGAATCCCTTCTCCCCATTCTGGGGGAGCATGCCCCATTCCTAGTGGTAGAATCCTTACTCCTCATTCTTGGGGGAGCATACTTTCTGTAGTCCATTCCTGGGGTAGAATCCCTACTCCCCATTCTTGTTAGAGCATACTTTCTGGGAACCAATTCCTGGGGGTAGAATCTCTGCTCCCCATTTTAGGGGAGCATACTTTCTGGGGCCCTATTCTTGGGGGTAGAATCCCTGCTCCCCATTCTTGGGGTAGCATACTTTCTAGGGCTCATTCCTGGGGTAGAATCCTGCTCCCCATACTTGGGAGCATACTTTTTGGGACTCATTCCTGTGGTAGAATCATGCTCCCTATTCTTGGTGAGCATACTTTCTGGAGCCCCATTCCTGGGGGTAGACTAGTCAACATTGAACTTACTTCAAGAGACTAGAGACCTTCTTTCCTTGTAACTTTTTTCGAATAAATTTTACTAGTGGAAAGGTTGTAAACTTGCAAATGATAGATAGTTCAATAGGTACCAATCTAGTTGGGATGTACAGTTAATTGTAGTGATGTAAATTACAACTAATTTTATTTAAACTACTAATATTGTATTTGCACTTAAACTCCATTGAATGAAAATGCAATTTTTAATTTATCATAAAACATATTTCATTCATAATTTTATCTTGTGTGTACCTATGAAAAATATTTCATTTACAAATGAAACATATCTCCTTTAACTAATTTGTGATTTCAACTAATTTGTGATTTCATAAATGAAACATTAATGTTGTAAAATTTTAGATTTATCATTTATATCATAAATGAAACATTAATGTTGTAAAATTTTAGATTTGTCATTTATAAAATCATGATTTTAATAATTTAATTTATTAAAAATTTAAAATCATGATATCGTTTATTCTTTAATAAATCATAAATATAAAACAATTAGAATTTTTTTAAACTAAGACTTAAATTAATTTTTTTAAATCTATGGTTATAAAATATATTAAAAAGTTTAATTTCAAGTTATTTGTAAAATCATATCATTTTATATCTATTTTTCATTAAATTTTTTAATTTTATATATTTTGGCCTAAATGCTATTGATGGCCCACGAAGTATGCTTATTGCGGGTCTTTTTACGTGTCATACTTTATCACATCTCTAATCGTGTCATATTTTTAAGGTCTGCTTGCTTAAAATTCTAACCTAGCCCAGCTCCCCTGCATACCGTGCAATGTCACGTGCCTTATCAAAACATGCTCATGTCGCACTGTGCTGTACAGACACGTGTCGCCCGATCCGTTAGCCATCTCTCTACTAGCAATGAGTATAGGCAATAGGGCATGCTTTAGTGCTTCGTTTTAGCTGTTTGTCTTTTATAATTCAAGCAAAATAAACTTCAAAAATTGAAGATGCATTACATGGTTTAACCGGTTCTTGTTTTGAACTGATGATGTAATGGTCATTCAATGTGAAAAGGTAGTTTGATTGGTGGTATAGAAATTGTTTTGAGCTCATGATCATCTTAAATGTATTATCATTTAAGTTGGACGTTAAGAATTACTTGAAGTGATGCAGTTTGTTTGCTGTCAAAGTGGCCAAATTTGAATTTTTTTTCTTTTTTTGCATTATAATCTAGAGTTTATATGACTTAATTTGTTCAAAACATAATCTTACCTATTTCTAACATTTATTAACTCCTTCTCATTGTACCATTTTGTAGCCTTATTTACATGAACATTAAGGTTGTGATTGATGGTGAAATGATTAAAAATGGGCCTGTAATCCTTGAGCAGTACACTTTAAAAAAGCTATATGATGTATCGGAAGCCTATAAGATATGCCAAAAAAGTGAATTTTAAGACCATGCTTCCCTGGCAAAATTCTAAAAAAGTGTTGCACAATGACTTAAAACATCAAAATGCCTTTGAACAACTGAGAGACAAGTCAAATACATAGCCTATGTTCACAATCACGACCGAATTAGATTCAGCGGCCACCATCTATAGAGAGTTTGATAACCATGTAGATGCAGCACAATTTATAATATCAGCACCCTAGTTGAGCAATTCCCTGTTTCGTTAAATAAAGAGGCTGAATTTAAGTAGTTTGACCTTGTTAAAGTAAATGATATTGTGATGCCTGACTTGAATGAAGCCATAATATCTTCAGAATTTGAAAACAAAGGTATTATTATAGAGGATTCGTTTGAAGAGCGACAATAAGTTGAGGCTGCAAATAATGAATTAGCAAAGGCCATAGTTATTGAAGAGTGGTAGTTATGATACTGGAAATGATGATGCTTGGGGTGCTAGTTTGGATGACTATAAATCCAAAGACAACAATGGTTCAGAATAAGATAAATCTTTAGATGATGATGCTCAAGGTGAATGTAACAAATATAAGGTAAATTCAAGGGGTTTCGAGTTCAGTACAGATGATTAGAGGATTGTGCTGAAGGTTAGAGCAATGAATAAAAGTGTGGATGAGTTTGGGAAGGTGGTGAAAGTATTTACTATACAGAATGGTTCTAAGTTGAAAAGGGTGAAAAATGAGAACAGTAAAGTCACACTGACAAGTACCGCACTAGATTGTACTTAGAGGATTCATTCAAGTCCAAAAACGAATATGAAGCACTTTCGAATAAAAACATTTCGGCCTAAACACATTTGTGCTAGAGCTAATGAAAACTGTAAAGCAAATTCGACTTGAAATGGTGCAACATTCCTTCATCTACTTAGGACCCTTAGCTAAACATTGAAGTAATTGTAAGTGAGATGTTCAGGAGATTTGGTATTAAATGCAGTAACTAATGGCTATATAGGGCTAAGAACAAGGCATTAAAGCTATTATGGTAAGACTTAAGGCTAATTACACCAAACTATATAGGTATATGCATGCAATACTCAACCTTAATCTTAGTTCAATTATAATTTTTTATAGAGATTGGTTAGATAGTGGCCAAAATGCCCATTTTAAGAGGTTTTTTTATGATGTTTGATGCAAATAGGAGGGGAATTTTTAAGGGGTGTAGATAATTTATAGAACTTGATGGTTGTCATTTAAAGGGTTATATAAGAGTGTCTTGTTGTCTGCTGCTAGTATAGATGCCAATAATGGTATATACCCACTAGCAATGTGTGCTCATGAGAGTGAAAATACTAACTTTTGGTTGTACTTTATGGATAAATTATATGATGACAGTTTTTCCTTTTCTCAACTATATTTGGATACTGATAATGGCTTAGCTCAGTCCCTTCTTTCTTCTTATTAAGTATACAAGAGTGGCTTGATTGACTATATATTTTATTGTAATTGAGAGTTATAAATGTAATTAACTTAGAAAGCACCATTGCATTTGACTTATAAAGCAACAAAATACATTTTTAATCGTCACTGTTACATTTAGTTTAGGAAACATTAGACATTTAGACTTAGTGACACAATATATAAAGTATATCACAACATTGAATAGAAAAACCAAGACATTGAATACAACCATAACCTTACCAATAGTTGAACCCTTCGCAGATTTTTGTGAGTTCTCCATTATGGTCTTCTACGCCTTCATATTATTTTTCAGTTTCAACAAGTTTCTCATAGTGTACTTCTGCAGACACAGATCCTTAAAATAAAGCTCCATCATTCAAATCATCTCTATTTGATATCCATCACTTAAAATATCTGCAACCATTTTTTTCATCACAACGGTAGTAAAGCATATGTAAATTGTCATTGATTATGAAATCTTCAAATCAAGTCTCATGTAGCATTTGCATACCTAGTTTGAGAACCTAATGAGCTTGTCATTGACTATATTCCTCCAAACTGACTCATAAAATGTGTTTGATTGAACTAAATTGTTTGAACTTTGTGAATCCATTGATGTGCAAGAGTGTTCTAGTTTTAAATAATGCTTGGGAAATGCTGAGTTTTTTAATTGATTGTCGAAATATATATCACAGATGGTTGATATGGAGATGAAGTGATATTGGTTGTGTTGGTTTGGTGCATTTGAAATGAAATGAATGCTAATTTTTTTTTCTTAAATTTGGGAAGCAAATGATATGCTGCATATTGAGCTTGGCATTGACGGTTTATATAGCCACTGCCATTGCCAATATCACCATTGAAGACTGATAAAAATAGCAATAGCAATTAAAGATAATTTCCAAAATTTAGCTTTTATATTTCAAATCTTTTTCAAACACAAATAATCTAAATTTTTTGTTTCATTCATCAAAGTCATTTTGAAAAGTGACAAGGGTGATTTGTTATTTTCATTGTACTCACTCCCCTTTGCGCCAAAACAAACACATTGATACTAATCAACAATTCTTCTCTTCAGTGTACAAATTATTTTTTTATAAATTAGAGGTATTTTGGTCATTTTATCATCCAACAAACAGTTAGAGAAATGGTATACTAACATCAAGGGAGGTGGCTGAGAATACATAAAAATAATCTATGAGATTGAGAATACGCCAAACGCCAGGAGATGTTTTTGATAATTACCCAAGAACAAAATGAGAAAGGAGGGTGTGGTTTGATTGGGTCTAGTGCAATACATTGCAGAATCTTTAACAACGTATGTCTAGCATCCGAATACCTGACCATCGAATTTTCTAGTTTGGTTGCCACAGACATTTTGAGTTTAATAAATTATATTTTTAGTGTAATTTGGCTAATATAATTATATTAAAAATTTTAAGAGATTTTAGATCAAGTGTTTGTGCTGGATTTTAGCTTGACAACCCAAACAATAAAAATAAAGGAAAAGAGAATTGATGTTAGAGGTTGCCAAGCTATGTCTAGGTGTTCACACGCAAATAGAGGAGGGTAATTGCATTAGGAGAGCATTGATGAAGAGGAAGAGTGAGCTAAAGAGAAAACGAGGCTGAGTGTCACCAAGTTGTTTGGTCAAACAACTCTTGCAACACAAAGTTAGATGATAGCGTTAGGGGTGGTGCCGGCGGTGGCCGGCGACCACACTCCAACACTCAAGTCAAATTATGCAAGACAAAAGGTCGCTCTAATGTCACAAGGGACCTCAAAGCTGTAAACAATGTAAGAAAGTTGAGAGAGAGAAGAAGATGATGAGCAAAGTGTGAGATAATGGATTGTTCTTGCAGTTAGAATGAACCTTGAGCTTTGTGGAGTGTGTTTGAGGACCATTTGGTAATTTTTTGCATGTGTTGCCTAATTAATGGCTACCCTTCCTCAAGCGAAGGCATTTTGTAATTAGATTAATGGTCCCCAGATGATGATATTCCTAAGCTTGGGGGGCAAGGAAACCACCACCCACTCTATTGTCCCCTTGCTTTATGCGCATGGCATTCCCTCCATCTTGTGGTCCTGCTACTCTTTAGACCACTATAAAGGGTAGCTGACATGATGCTTGTTTATTAGCTTAATTGAGAAATCTCTCTTGGTATTGGTTCCTTATATTTAGCCAAAGGTGATGTATTTTTAATTTTACAAATGATGGCTTGCACTGTTCACGTGTGCTCTTAACAACTAAAATTTTTCAGTTCCAATTATGTTCTTTGAAATCACATGTCTTTTCGAGTTTGCCATTCTCTACAATGAGCTTACCTTTCAGTCCTTCTCTAGCTGTCCTACCACTCTATTCAAATTGTCGTGGTTTAAGTTGTTTGACCCCCTTTTTGCTACCTGTCATCACCCTGTTCGTCCACATTTGCTTCCACAATTCCCCTAAACATCAAGTGATGTATAGTTATTTATTAAATGATAATTTTTTAACCTTAAAAAATTATTGATTTATCCATTTCATAATTTAATAAATGAATATCACATTACTTGACATAAAACTTATTAAAGCATTACATTAAAAGAACAATATTACCGACACAAAAATCTAAACATTGAAAAATGGCTAATAAATGATGTGTCCACTTTTTCCTTGTTAGATAAAATTAAATTTACCAATTGATCCCTCTAATTAAAATACCTTCAATAGATTTCTGAATATATATATTATTGTAACATACTTATCTATGTAAAAAAAAAAAGAAATTTGCCAATTGTTATTAAAACATTAAACAACTTTAAGAGCTCCATGTGGCTCATTTCTTTCGAATAAGGATAAACATTTGATGGATATTAGTAGAAATAGATTTTCAAGCTAATTTTATGTATTTAGACTAGTTTCAAATTGTAATATGCACATAAAATTTTACAATTTAAAAAAATTATTAAAAATTGCATCGTCTCACTGTCGAATGTACTTTGACAGCTATAAATTTTATTTAGGGTTGGAGAACAGCAAATGTGGGTCCCCATGTTGTTGAAAACAGGCTTAAGCTCCCTTAAAACCCATCCAAACTTGAGCCGACCGAGCTTGGACATGCCTGTCAAAAAGTATAATTAAATATAGGATTTGATTATTTTGGCACGAAATAGGTGGAAATGGCTAATGGGCCATGTCGGGCCTGTTGGAAGTAGGCTCACTAGGATTCACAAGCCGGCCCGGTATGACACTACCCAATGAGTTTGATGGGTCATATCATGTGGTGCCCAAATTTACTTTTTTTTTTACAAGCAAAAGCCGAAAAGAATAACTGTATAACTAAACATGGGTCCAGCTACTCGGTCACGAGGTAACTAGAGATGGTCAATGGTAAGTTAACATTTAATGCGACACTTATAAAATTGTTAACAAAAAGTGGCTAAGCTTTTCTCCTCCAGTGTTGCACTGAAGGCAACATCCGCAGTCCGCAGAGAGGTCAAAATTGTCGAACTTGACTTCACAGAGCACGGGAGATCACAATTCGTATCAATCAAAAGCCTCTTCTTTTATGGAGAAGCTAATAGAATAGGAAATAAAAGAAAGCAATACGAGAAAGAACTGCACCATGATACGAAAACATAAATTCCTAAAAAAATTAAATGAGTGCAAGAATTTTCAATTTACAGTTGCTTGACTTGAACAGCTTCACATTCCTGAAGCCTGCGTCTATCTTTGTTCTTTGATAAATAGTCTCCGACTGCAAATTATTAAAACACTTGTTGAGAATCAAATAAAACGGCATTGAATGAAGCTTTCAAAGACAGAATCTGCACTTGTCAAAGGGATAATCTACACTTGTCAAAGACAAGATCCGCGCCGAACGGATTGACACATTTCCTTCCGTATTCACATATGTAATCTTTGAAAAATGTAGCCTCTGCATCTTTGAAAAATGTAGCCTCTACCATAACCGACATATCGGTTTTTCAAGCAGTGGCCAAACGACTTGTCGTTTTGTTATCTAAAAAATGTTATTTTCTTCTTTCGATCTAGACGAAAACAAAAAAAGCAAAAAAAAAGAAAAAAAAAACAAAAAAGAAAAAAATGGAGAAAACTCCAACTGAATCTCATCCTGTTGTCATTCAATCTGTTCAATCTGATGGAATATTTAATGCTGGAATTATCCTCACTGAGACAAACTACGATGTTTGGTCTCAAATAACGGAGATGCATCTTGCAGAAAGAGAAAAACTCTCATATATTCGTAGCAGCACAAAGCCATTTGAGGAATCTTCAAAGGAATATGAGAAGTGGTATAGTGAGAACCAAAAAGTAAAAAGATGGTTACTCATATCCATGTCTCCGGAGATCATGAAGCGATATTTACGAATTCCTACAGCCTATGAAATCTGGGATGCATTATCAAAAGCCTTCTATGATGGAAGCGATGAATTACAAGTTTTCACTCTAAACCAGAAGGCATTCTCTACCAAGCAAAATGGACAACCACTCTCTAAATTCTATGGAGAATTGATCGAAATATTTCGAGAACTTGATCACCGAGATAAAGTGGTCATGAAGGATCCAGAAGATGTTATAATATACAGAAGATCTGTTGAAAGATTGAGAGTGCACATTTTTCTTGCTGGGCTAGATGAAGAATTTGACCAAGTTCGTGGAGAAATTCTACGAAAAGAAATTATCCCAGACTTAGAAGAATGTTATTCTCTAATCCGAAGAGAAGATGTACGACAAAGCAAACTAAACAAGAAGGTCGACTCAGAAACGTCTGCTATGATAGCACGACAACAGCCTCAAAGGAAGTTTATTGACAAGTCATCACTCCATTGCACTCATTGTAGAAAGAAGGGTCATACGAAAGAACAATGTTTTGAAATCATTGGATATCTTGACTGGTGGGATACTCGAAAGAAGAACACCAAGCATGGATCAAAAACTGCAGTAGCTGAATCCACATCCACTACAGATCTTAGAAAAGAATCTTCAGCGCAAATCGCAACCTCTGTCAGTCTAGGTAAGGCCCTTAAAACTCTTACACCTGTTATTAATAGTACATGGATAATTGATTCTGGGGCAACTGATCATATGACTTTTGATTCTCAACAAGTTTCTCAATTGAAACCATCTTCACAAAAACATATTTCCACTGCAAATGGAACCACAACCTCAGTTATTGGGGAAGGATCTTTACGACTCACAAATAAATTAAATTTAGACTCTGTGTTAATTGTTCCATCTTTAGATTATAATCTTTTATCTGTGTCTCAATTAACCACTTACTTATCATGTGTTGTAATTTTTTGGCCTGATCATTGTGTGTTTAAGAACATCCAAACGAAGTAAACGATTGGTTATGGTATTAGACGAGGCAACTTGTATTACTTAGAGATGTCATCAACAAACACCGGAAAGCTAAGACCTGCACTAGTCGCAGATAGTTCCATAAAAAAAGGAAAATCAGAAATTTGGTTATGGCATAGACGTTTAGGGCATGTGTCATTTGGTTACTTAAAAAAATTATTTCCTAGTTTGTTTCTGAAATTTGATGTTTGTAACTTTAAATGTGATGTTTGTGAACTTTCAAAAAGCCATCGAACTACTTTTCCATTGTCCTTAAATGAAAATCTTGTTCCTTTCATGGTAGTACATTCTGATGTATGGGGGCCATCTAAAGTTTCTACACTTGGGGGTGCTCGTTGGTTTGTTACATTTATTGATGATTGTAGCAGAATGACATGGATTTTTCTGATGAAATCAAAAGACGAAGTAAACTCTTTATTTCAAAGATTTCATAAGATGGTGACAACTCAATTTCAGACACAAATTCGAGTTCTACATACTGATAATGGAGGCGAGTATATGAGCACAGCAATTCAACAATTTCTGAAATCACAAGGATCTGTCCATCAAACCACTTGTGTGGGGACACCCCAACAAAATGGCGTTGCTGAACGTAAAAACAGACATTTACTAGAAGTTGTTCGAGCATCACTAATCCAAGCCCACATGCCACTATCTTATTGGGGAGAAGCACTGGCATCCGCAGCATACTTGATCAATCGAACACCTTCAAGCTCCCTTGGATTCTAGACTCCTTTCCAAGTTCTGAATGATGCAATTATGTCACCAAATGTGCCGAATCTGCCCCCACATGTGTTTGGCTGTGTTGCCTTCGTTCATTTGCAGCAACAAGATAAATTATCTCCTCGAGCACTACGTTGTGTGTTTGTAGGGTATGCCTTACATCAAAAGGGGTACCGATGCTATCATCCACCATCAAGAAAAATATACATCACCATGGATGTCGTTTTTCATGAAGATATCGTGTACTATTTGTCAGAGTCTGCATTTCAAGGGGAATATAATGAAGAGGAAATTCATACTCTTACATATCTTCCACCTGAAGAAAGTCAATCTTCCATTGAGATAGTAAACCTTCAAGATACTGGAAAAGCAAATGGTGATTATTCTCAGGCTGAGATAAGTGAAGACACATTTGGGGAGCACAATAACTCAGACACAATTGCGATCGATAATAAGTCACATGAAGAAATACCTAACCAATCGTCTGCAGAGGATGTTCCTACCACAAGTCCAATCAGAAGAATTCTTCCCCAGCATCAAAATAGAGGTATCCCTAAACCCACATATGAGCCTGACTTCTCTAGTAGAGTCAAATACCCTATGAGTAATTTTGTGTCTAACCATCGCTTGTCAGAATCAAATCAGTCATTTGTGAATCAATGTGCAGGAAGCTTTAAAAGACCAAAAGTGGAAAGCGGCTATGAATGATGAAATGAGATCTCTTCAGAAAAATCAAACATGAGAACTAGTTGATCTTTCACCAGGAAAGAAACCAGTGAGTTGTCGATGGATCTACACTATAAAGTATAAAGCAGATGGCTCTATTGAACGATACAAAGCATGACTCGTAGCTAAGGGTTACACCCAAACCTACGGGATTGATTATACTGATACGTTTGCACCGGTAGCAAAAATTAATACTATTCGTATCTTATTATCATTAGCAGTCAACTTGGATTGGCCAGTGCAACAGTTCGATGTAAAGAATGCTTTCCTCCATGGAGACCTGTCTGAAGAAATTTATATGGATCTGCCACCAGGATGCAGTGGACCAGAACGACTCAATCAGAAAGTATGCAAATTGAAGAAATCATTGTATGGGTTGAAGCAATCCCCAAGAGCATGGTTCGGGAAATTCACAAAGGCTATGGTTCGTTTTGGGTATAACCAAAGCAATTCAGATCATACCTTATTCATTAAAAAACGACAAGGTAAAATCACTGCCCTTATTGTCTATGTGGATGATATGGTAGTTACAGGCAACGACGAGGAAGAAACAGAGGCTCTTCAGAAGTACTTGTCAAGAGAGTTTGAGATGAAGGATTTAGGTGCCTTAAAATACTTTCTTGGAATTGAGGTTTCTCGATCTAAGGGAGGAATCTTTCTGTCTCAAAGGAAATATGCCTTAGATCTATTGCACGAAACGGGAATGACAGCTTGTCAGCCTATTGACACCCCAATAGAAGAAGGACTGAAGTTTTGTATTACCTCAGACCAAGTTCCAGTAGACAAAGGAAGATATCAAAGGTTGATTGGAAGATTGATGTACTTGTCCCACACAAGGCCAGATCTTGCTTATGCATTGAGTGTTGTAAGTCAGTTTATGCATAATCCCGGAGAACAACACATGAAAGCAGTAATGCAGATCCTGAGGTACCTGAAGACAAATCTAGGAAAAGGAATTCTATTTTCCAAAAATGAAAATTACAGCAACATAGAAGTTTATACTGATGCAGATTGGGCCGGGTCAGTTAGTGATAGACGCTCTACTTCAGGATACTTTACCTTTGTGGGAGGCAACCTTGTCACATGGAGAAGCAAGAAACAACATGTCGTTGCCCGTTCGAGCGCTGAAGCAGAATATCGAGGCATGGCCCTTGGGGTATGTGAAGGGCTATGGATAAGTTTTATCTTAAACGATTTGGGCTATCCATCACAACAACCAATACAGCTATACTGTGAAAACAAAGCTGCACGAGATATTGCTCATAACCCAGTTCAACACGATCGAACAAAACATGTCGAGGTAGATAGATTTTTCATTAAGGAGAAATTAAATGAAAAAATCTTAGAACTGCCGAAAATTCGATCAGAATGTCAACTTGCAGATATTTTAACGAAAGCCATTTCAAGCAGGGCATTTACAAAATTCCTAGACAAGTTGGGTATGCAAGACATCTATGCACCAGCTTGAGGGGGAGTGTTGAGAATCAAATAAAACGGCATTGAATGAAGCTTTCAAAGACAGAATCTGCACTTGTCAAAGGGATAATCTACACTTGTCAAAGACAAGATCCGCGCCGAACGGATTGACACATTTCCTTCCGTATTCACATATGTAATCTTTGAAAAAATGTAGCCTCTGCATCTATAAAATACCTCTCAATGTATAATGTGTTATTTAAGAAATGAAAACACGTTTCTTCAACACTTTCTGATGAACATAGCGCGGTTTCCTCCAACAAGAGAATGCATACGCAAAGAATGTGAAAGAAGGAATAAATGACATAAGCCGAATAATTTTCATCCCTGTACTTGGCCCGATCTTTACTCTGTTGATTTACCACGGCATCAATGATCACATTGAATACAGAGAGAACAAATACAGAAAGGCAGAACCGATATTTAAAAAAAAAATTGCTAAAAAGGAAAAAAAATTAGAACTCCAGCTTTGTTTATCACAGAATGTTCTCAAGGAAGTAATTGCACTTATCGGCCATTAATTTACATGCATATCAGTTTTATATGTAATTCAATGCATCAGCCTTTCTTGGGCCTAACCTCAATTCCTTGTATAATGAGGCTAGTGCCAAATTTATCAAAATCATGTAGGCTACATAACAACGTCCCATCATCTCCATTTTTATTGAAGAACTCACCCATCTCAATCTCCATCCATCCATCCTTTCTGTCTTGAATTAGTTGAAGCGTATTTTTACAAGGATCTTGGAACAATCTTTGTCTTCCCTTGTCATTGATTCCTTCAATGTAGACCCCAGACACTATACGTGTCCTTTGAAATCCACTTATGGGCTTACCAAACTGGAACACAAGGTAAGCTGCATAGTTTGTTCGGTGGGACAAAATTCTTGTGTCTAACCTTGCGCTGACTTCA
The DNA here is from genome assembly GCA_002013955.2 of Citrus medica. Classification (NCBI taxonomy): domain Eukaryota; kingdom Viridiplantae; phylum Streptophyta; class Magnoliopsida; order Sapindales; family Rutaceae; genus Citrus; species Citrus medica. Next base: position 270,720 of record MKYO02028288.1, on the reverse strand, counting down.
CAAAACCAAAAATACATTAAGTACACGAGCTCAGCCACCTCAGGAAACCTGTCAATGCATAGATACATGCATGCAGCATACTGTTAGTAAAAGCTCCTCCCCATCACCGGGAGTAGGATTTGAACGCTGAACATGTTTTGTTTCAGTTCAAGAAATTTTACCGACTGAATTACTTGGCTTCCACAAAACTATTGATGAACTAACTGATTGTAATACTAAAGATAAAAGTTAAAATTACCTAGACTCAGGTAGTGAAGTCCATTTCCAACAATTGGGTGTACTTGCCCATTCTATACAAAGGCCTCTTGCCCCAACCATGTAACATTTTTTTCCGTATTCTTTTTCCAGTTCAAAGCTCTGTTGAAGGATATATTATGACCAACTTTTAGGTAGATTATAATTTTTCAAATTTATATTATGTGGTATGGTTATGCATATACAACTTGGTATGACAAACTTTAAAATAAGATCTTAATTTTTAAGAACCTCATAAGATAAGATTAAGAAGTACTATTTAACTATATAAGAAACTTAAAGTCAGCTATGTGATGACTTCAAAGTAGTTAAAGTTAGTAAGTTATTTTTAGATACTATATATACAATGTACAAGGAAAATTACCAATTTCTCCCATACTATAATTAATATATATTATTTATTCCCCTACTATTTGTATAATAACCAATAACTCCTTAGCAGTACAATTTTACATTATCACTTTATTTTCAAATACACTTTTATTCATATTTATTATAAATTAAATAAATCTTATGAATCAATTATTAACGGCGAATCAAGCTTTTAGTAAAATCAAGATTCTTTGATCATTTCTCAATTTGAACACTAGCGCAAAGTTTCATTTCTAATCAATTAGCAAATTTAGGAGTCATTAGCATAGTCTATAAATTAATTTGGAGGTGACGGACGGAGGAAGTAAGGACTCAAAGCTTACCATGGTACCATTGTTGACGAGGATGGGGTGGCGGCAAAGATGAAAATAAAGATCTTTCTTAGACAAGGAAGTGATCAAAGATGAAGCAGAGACAGAGCTGGAAATGATCAACTTGTAATCGGACGGCAAAAACTTCTCCCACACCACATCCGAATCCGCAGCTGATTTGAATGCAGGAGATACCACAGCTAATCTACAAGCGTCGCGAGGAGTTGTGAGAGAAACTATGTGCGAAATGCACTCTGCTGGCAGAACATTCGTAATATCCATTTCATTTCTTCTCTTTACACATTCGATAAGAAGTGAGTTTTTATAGGAAACTTTCACACGCCTTCTTTTCGAAGTTGTTGGTCGCTTTCTTTCAACTCCTTCCGGAAGCTAAGGACAAATATTATCCAACTACCTAACATAGCAAATAATTACAACAAGTTTCATAAGTTAATAAATAATTACAACTTCTAGTCAACAATTTTCTTAGTTGAGTTGGGATTGGTTGGGATTGATTTAGCTGTTAAAATAAGATGTTTTTACTATACTGACGAAACAAACTGTTGAATAAAAAACTAACTTAGTATTTAGTAATTATGTTGTTGAGAGTGTTGTAAGTTTTATTTAATAAGTTCTGTTATTAAAGTGTTGTTTTATAGTTTTATTTGATAAATTCTGTTATTAAAATGTTGTTTTATTGTATAATATAATATAATCAAAATTGATAAAACTCTTAAATTTTCTGTTGTTTTTCTTGATGAATTTTAATAAGTTGTCTAGAATCAATTTTTTATTTTTCCTTTTTAGCACACTAATTTATACAAATTGAAGAATAAAAAAAAACTTAACGGTTAAAAATCTAGTAAACTTCATAACCGCCCATATAAAATATGATAAAATTTATACCACAATATAAAAATGTGATAAAAAGAAAAAGTAATACATACTATATTCACATTATACCAAACGCTATAATACATGGAATTTTCCATTTCTTCTAGTTGTGTTACTTTAGGGATAATTGATTTCTAATGTAGGGTTTTCGTAAAATATATGACATAATTTTTTAATAGAATATAAAAAGTAATTGATTTCTAATGTAAGATTGTAATTGGAATATAAAAAGTGTGTGATGACTTATTTTATAAGGTGCTTTTGAAAATTGCTACCAAAATAGAAAAACTTACGGAATAAATCAATATTAAAAGATTTAGTAAACAATTTTTTTTTAAAAAAAACTTATTAAATGAGTTTCTTTTTGTGTTTAGTCTTAATTCTAAAATGGGACCTTGGTTAGGCCCTCCTTATCCTTGAAGTCTGGAGTTTAAGTTTTCACGTAGATGTAAGAGTTTATTTAAATTATTCAATAAGATTAAAATTCTCAATTCAATTTTTTTTTTCAAACAACTTTAGCCACAAACCTTTCTCTTTTTTTTTTTTAACTTTCTGTTATTACGCCTCTATTTTTATTATTATTTCAATTATATGTTTATTCTTAGATAAAGTACATCACAATGCTCCAAATTTTTTAATTCTCCTATTCAATTTCTGCAAATGGAACATATAATGGATACGCTGTTCCACTGTGGATAAAAAGATTTTTTTTTTCCAGAATATCAATAACTTGATTTTGTGTCCAGAAGTTGAAAAAAGGTCTTCATATTTGGAATTTTGTTTTTCTGCAATAAATCATAATAAGATATAAGAAAAGTAATGTCATTGAAGGAAATACTCCGAGCCTCAACCAACGCAAGCTTTGAAGTTTGAACCCAATCTTGAACTTATCAACATGAAATAGTTTTCTAAAGATGAAGCATAAGCAATATATACAATACAACTCTGATCATAGAAGTAGTATATTATGCCCATCTAATGATCTTAGAAACATCTTAACATTTGTATACCATCATTTGCTCTGTTTTACTCAATGGACGAGGTAATAGTAGATCCAGCCATCACTATCAAAGCTATTGGGCATCAATGGTATTGGACTTATTGACTATTCAGTCTGTCAATGATTTTTAGGCCTAGGCTCAATTACTTGTATGATGAGGCCAAGTTGGTTGCTGGGACCCATCGAAATTTAATAGGCTAGACACTAAGATGTTATCATCTCCATTTTCATCGAAGTATTCACCTATCTCAATTTTCATCCACCCATCTCCACTATGTTGATATAGTCGAACTTCATTGCTTCAAAGATCTAATAACACCCTTAGCCTTTTCCATCATCAATTCCTTAAACGTAGACTCCAGACTCTAAAAGGCCTTTATTAAAATCCATAGCCGGACTTAGTAAACTTGAACAAAAGGTAAGCTGCCTGGTTGATACCTAAGCACAGAAATAAAGTTTTTATTCTACTTTTGACATCAAACAACCACACATACTACTTGAGTTCAGCCACCTCTAAGAAACCTGCTACTGCATTGACACATGCATGGAGTAAATGAAATCATAATAGATACTGCACTAGTTAGCACTCAAAAGTGTCAACGACATTGATAGTAATCCCAAAGGTAATAGCGCGAATTAACTAGACTTTGGTAGAGAAGTCCAAGTCCAATAGTTGGGCGTACCTTTATGCAATGTAAGGCCCTCTTGCCCCAACCACGTAACATTTTTTCCCACTCTCCTTCGGTGCAAAGCTCTGTTGAAGGACAATGACAATTAGCTAGATTAATTTTCCCATTCTATCGTCCATTGTTACCGACAAATGCATAATAAATGGTATGGTTTTGCATACAATTGGATGTGACAAACTTTTCTATAAAGCTTAGCAAATAGCCTCTTGCGCCAGCCTCGTAGCATTTTCTCCCGTCTCTTTCTCCAGGGCAAAGCTCTGTTGAAGGGAAGGGTATATATAATGACCATATGTTAGCCAGATTATAATTTTTCGAATTTATACCATATGGTACGGTTATGCATATACAACTGGATGTGACAAACTTTAAAATAAGATCTTAATTTTTAGAACCTAATAAGATTAAGGAGTAATATTTAGCTTTATAAGAAACTTAAAGTCAGCTATGAGATGACTTCAATGTAGTTGAAGCTAGCAAGTCATTTTTTAGATATTATGTATACAAATGTACGATAAGGCAGGGAACACAAAATCAATTATATGAACCAGCCAATCAAGCTTTTAGCGAAATAAAGATTCTTTCATCATTTCTAAATTTGCAAATTAGGAGTCATAAGCATATTTTATAAATTTGAGAGGTGATGAATAGTCAATAGAGAAATAACTCAAAGCTTACCATGGTACCATTGTTGATAAAGATAGGGTGGTGATAAAGATGAAAAATAAGGACTTTCTTAGACAAGGAGGTGACCAAAGATGAAGAAGAGACAGAGTTGGGAATGATCAACTTGTAATCGGACGGCAGAAACTTCTCCCACACCAAATCCGAATCCGCAGCTGATTTAAATACAGGAGATACCACTGCTAATCTACAAGCATCGCGAGGAGCTGTGAGAGAAGTCATGCACGAGATGCGCTCTACTGGCAGAACATTCGTAATATCCATTTCACTTCTTCTCTTTACACAATGGAAAAGAAGTGAGCTTTTATAGGAAACTTTAACACGCCTTCTTTTGGAAGTTGTCGGTTGCTTCCTTTCAACGACTTCTTTGGGAAGTCGAGAGCAAATATTATCCAACTACCTAACAAATCGAATAATTACAATAAGTTTCAAAAGATAATAAATAATTACAACTTCTTGTCAACAATTTTCTTAATTGAGTTATGACTGGTTTGGGATTGATTTAACTATTAAAATAAGTTGTTTTCACTATACCAATGAAATAAGCCACTAAAAAAAAATTTAATTAGGTATTTAAGAGAGAATGTTGTAAGTTTCTTTTGATAAGTTCTGTTACTGAAGAGTTATTTTATCGTATAATATAATATGACCAAAATTGAAAAAAGTTTAAATTATCTTTTTTTTTCTTGATTAATTCAATAGGTTATCTAGAATCAATTTTCTGTTTTTAAAACATTATGAAATGAATAAGAAAAAAAAAACTCAACTAGTTAAAATCTAATGAACTTTGTAACTCATCCACATAAAATATAATAAAATTTATAACACAATAAAAAAATTGATAAAAATAAAAAGTAATACGTATTATGTTCACGTTGTACTAAAATACTATAATACATCAAATCTTCCATTTCTTCTAGCAGGGTTACTTTAGATGTTATTGATTTCTACTGTGGGGCTACCATCAAATATGACATAAATTTTTAATAGAATAATAAGATTATGATTAGAATATGAAAAGTGTGTGATGACTTTTATAAGGTGCTTTTTAAAATGGCTGCCAAAATGAAAAGACTTATGAAATAAGTAAATATTAAAAGATTTAGCAAACTTTTTTTTTTCAAAAAAAAAGGTATCGAATAAGTTGCTTTTGACACTTAATTTCAATTCAAATGAGGCCTTAATTGAAGCCCCTCCTTCCTTATCCTTGAAGTTAAAAGTTCAAGTTTTCATGTGGATGTAAGAATTTTTTTTAATTATTCAATAAGATTACAATGATCAATTAAAAATTTTTGCAAACAACTTTAGCGACAAAACGCTTTTTTCTTTCTTTTATTACCCCCTGTTTTTTTTTATTATTTTCATTATATGTTTATTCTTAGAGGAAGTACAGAAAAGGGGCATCAAAATGCTCCAAATTTTTTATTCTCCTCTTCAATTTCTGCTAATGGAACATGCTGAATACACTATTCTACTATGGACAAAAGATTTTTTCTCCAGAATATTAATAATTTGATCTCTGTATCCAGAAGTTGAAAAAGGTCTTCATTTTAAGAATTTAGTTTTCTCCAGTGAATCATAATAAGAAATAAAAAATACTAATGTCATATTCTAGTTTATTTGTAACACTTTGCACAACGGGACCCGGCCCATTAGTAAAATACTTTCCCATCCACAGCCCACGCAAATTTTGAACCCAATTCTGAACTTATCCACATAAATGATTTTCCAAAGATGAAGCATCAGTAATATATATAATACAACTGTGACCATAAAAGTAGTATATTATGCCCACCTAATGATCTTAAATGCATCTAACATTAACATACTCATTACAAAATGTTGCCGTGTCAAAGATACAATTCATTGTATAATTAGGCCATGCTTGGTGCTGGATCTTTCAAAATTTAATAGGATAGACGCTAATGTGTTATCATCTCCGTTTTCATCGAAGTACTTACCCATCTCAACCTTCATCCATCCATCTCTTCTATCTTGAGATATTCGAGCCTCATTGCTTCAAGGATCTAATAATACCCATCGCCTTTTCCCGTCATTGATTTCTTCAATGTAGACTCCACTCTAAAAGTTTTCAATGAAATCCATGAATAGACTAAGAAAACCTAGACAAAAGGTAAGTTGCCTAGTTGATGCATGAACACAGAAGGCTGGTCTTTATCCTCACTTGAACATCAAACAACCACACACAGTTGAGTTCAGCTACCTCAAGAAACCTGCTATTGCTTTGACACGCATGAAATAAAATGAAATCGTAATATATACTGGTAACTAAAGCCTCTCCCCTCCCTCATGAACAGGGTATTCAACCTTAGATCTTTTCTTTTAACGCAATAAATGTTACCGACTGAACTGGTTGGTACCTAAAAGTACCGATGAAATTGATGGTAATACCGAAGATAAAAGTGCAAATTACCTAGACGTTGGTTGAGAAGTCCAATTCCAATAGCTGGGTGTACATTCTCATGCTGCACAAAGCCCTCTTGCCCCAATCACGTAACATTTTTTCCCACTCTCCTCCGCTGCAAAGCTCTGTTGAAGGACAATGGCAATGTTAGCTAGATTAATTTTCCCATTTTATCGGCCTGTGTTGGGGACAAATGCATAATACATGGTATGGCTTTTGCAAACAATTGGATGCGACAAACTTTACTGTAAGTACTGATCAGATATTAAAAACTCATCGCATTAATTATTTAACTAAATAACTATACAAAAAACCTCTAGTTGGCTATCTGATGACTTCATATATAATGAAGCTTTTTTCTGCTACTTCATATTACTATTTATGATGAAGTAGAAGGTATACATAGCATGCAGTCCAGGGCCGGCTTTAAAGTATATGGGGCCTTAGGCTTAATGAATGAATTAATAGCTAAATAATTTTATTAAATATATCTCTTGAACATTAAGGTTACCAAATATTAATTTTCTATAAAAATAATAATAATAATTCTTAGTTGTGGTATAACTGTTAATTATAAAGATGTCTAATAGGATTCTCTACAATACATAATTTTTTTAAAAAAAAATCTTTATTAATTAAAAAACTATTAAGAAATACTAAAAAAAATGAGGCCTTAAAAAAATATAGGGTCTTAGGCAATCGCCTTATTCGCCTATACTTAAAGGCACCCCTGATGCAGTCCCATTTCACAAGAAAATACAATTAGCAGTAATATTTGTTTTTCCTTTTTTTGGGAGCATCAAGTTTATATAACACCAGCCAATAAAATGATAATATTTATGCGCATGGTTTTGTATATTTGACATAATTTCATTAGCTACATATACAGCAAGAAACACAAAATTGAGTCATCTAATTCCTCTACAATTAAAATCAGAGGTATTTGCCATGCAATTAATTAACATGTTCCTAAGAGCAGAAGTAGAATCATTGCCTATAAAGGATTCTTTATCATCATCTCATTTTTTACCCTTTACCCTAAAACCAAATTCGATCCATTTTAGCTAGATTATTAAAGAATAATTGATCAAGTTTGACTTACCATGGTACCATTTTTATAAAGATGGGTTGTGACAAAGATGAAAACAAAGATCCTTCCTAGACAAAGTTGTGATCTAGGATGAATCAGAGACTGAACTGAAAACGATCTCTTTGTAGTCTCACCACAGAAACTTCACCCACGGAATCTGAATCCGCAGCAGATTTGAAGACATGACATACCAGTGATGATTTGCAAGCATCGCGAGGAACTGTAAGAGAAATGATGTGGGAAATGCACTCTGCAGACTGCTGATCAACAACGGTGATGTCCATTATTTTACTTTAAAGTTCTAGATTCTCTCCTCCTTTGCAACTGAAAACAGTGCTGATGCCTTAATGCGCAAGGGGCCAAAGCAAGACTTCTTTGTTAAGGTATAAGTGTCAGTCGAAGTCAAGTCAATTAACAATGTTATTAAATTCTATCACCCAAAAAATAATAATAAAAAAGAGACTATGTTAGTTATTGTTATTGCACGCAACTGGATAAATTGGCAATTAGAGAGTTTCGATAATAGCAGAATAGCGGAAATACCATATCAGATTGATTTAATTTGGGTGTTCTCACATAATCAGTTATTTAACATTCTAGCTTCCAAATTATAGTTGACGCTCATTTTACTCAATATATGTCAGTCCGTTTCATAAATAGGTCAAGCATAGTTTTAAGCAAGCAATTCATTTGTTCATTTATAATTTATTTAATAAATTGCATATTGTAATGTCACAATCTAAGCTAACATCTAAAGGTAACTCTGTAGTTTTAAGCAAGCAATTCATTTGTTCATTTATAATTTATTTAATAAATTGCATATTGTACTTGAAAAAATTTTCGAGTTCAAAAGATTTGTAATGCTTGAATATAATCTCCCTAATATAATTCTATATATTATTAAATTTAAAAACATATTTTGGAAAGACCCGTTTGAGATTATTTTCGGGAGACTTAAAAGTGATTTTAAAAATTTAAAAATTAATTTTAATGTTTAGTAAAAAAAATATCAAAATCACTTTTGTCGAAATCAGTGCTCTTATAATTGATTTTGAAAACGTGGAAACAAGCTGTTTTTAGATTTTGATTTTAAGAATTAATTTTCTTCTTTAATACAATTTCATAAATATCTTTAAAATTGTTACTTAAACCCAAAATTATCATTATTCAAAATGGAAGCAAAATCAATATTTTAAATAAATTTTTATTATAATTCATCAATATAAATTTATTAATATCAGTTTATTGGACCAATTATTATTAAATTTGTTTCATTATATTATAAATTTAACTATCAATTATTTTAAGATAAAAATAAAATAAAATCAATATATTATAAATTTTACTTTTATAATATACATATATCAATATGTACTACTTGTTCTATGTACATATAATATTTTTAATTTTATAAATAAATTTTATCCTATATTATATATATACATTTTAGTCACTTGTTTCTCTCAGCAGTTTAACAGTAAAATTTATCAAATGTTTAAAATTGCTTTCAAAACTCACAGTACTTCTGAAAATAAAATTAATCAAACACTTAATTTATTTTTTTCACAGCTGATTATTTTTACAGTACAACTAAAAATAATTATTTTAAAAGTTATAATATTCCCATACTGGCCTGTAATATAAATGAGATTCTTGGAGACTAAAAATAGCTTGAATTGGATTCCTAGATCACAACGTCAAAATTCTATATATAATATATACAAAAAGACTGATAAAAAAGCTTATGCGACGTATTTACAAACATGAAAGATGTAACTAATAATTACACACACTTGTTTTAGTCATGTAAAAAATGCAGCACCAAAAAAGAAATGAATTCCACGAAATATCGTAAATAGAAAAAGGCCAACATAAAATGTTGGTCTTTTAAACACTCAGCTATACATGCGGCTGTGCCAACTTAAAACAGTAAAGAGCTGAAACCATAAACATTAGCGGTGTATAGCAACAATATGTTGCTGTAATGGCATTTATCTGCCATTTTTAGGCCTAACCTCAATTCCCTGGATAATGATACCATGCTTAGGACTGTAGCCATCAAAATCAAACACACTACAAATGACAGTTTCCATCATCTCCATTTTCATTAAAGAACTCACCCATTTTAATCTCCATCCACCCATCTTCCCTGTCTTAAGATAGCTGAGGCATATCCTTCGGAAGATCTAGTACCACTCTATACCTTTCCTCAGTATCGTTTCCCTCAAAGTAGACACCAAACTCTATAGGTCTTCTTTCAAACCCATACCTGGTATCGACAAACTTGAACACAAGGTAAGCTGCGTAAATAGTTTTCAAGGACAAAATTTTTGTCTCTATCCTTCCTTTAATTTCAAACCACCACACAAGCTTGAGTTCAGCCACTTCAGCAAACCTGAAAATACATAAGGATAATATGCATAGATCAACCTAAATGATAGCTTTTGTTATATAATTATTAGAAAATATCTTCTCATAATCTGAGCTCCTTGAGTCTTTAAACATTTTTGCCACATATTTATTAGTAATAGTGTATGTCGTTAGGGTTTACTAGTAATAGTAATTCATCTAAGTGAACTTAGCTTAGAAGAATGATACATCATGAGAAAATCCTGATTCGGCACTAATATATACCACTTACATGTGGCTTGCTATGAGCATTTCGAATCAGAAACCAATGAAACAAATACAAAGATGATGGTGGACAAAAGACCAAACCTAGACTCTGGTAGATAAGACCATATCCAATAACTGGGTGTATTTCCCCATTCAATATAAAACTCTCTTGCTCTAACCATGAAACACTTTTTCCCGCTTTCTTTATCCAGCACAATGCTCTGTCAGAGAATGACAATTAACGTTAGCTTCAAGATTTCCTGTTCATTCAAAGAAGAGATTGCACTGAATCATATTTATACTCTTATCTAAAATTGAGGTTATATCAAAGAAGAGGAAAATTTTAATCCCTGTTTGGTATTTGAGGTGCAGTAACTTTGAACCATAGTTGCAATAAAAAAAAATGTAATTATGAAAATAAAACTGATAGTATATAACAAATATAACTTTTAAGCTACAATAACAAGTGTTGTAGTTTAAAAGTTATAATTGTTTAATCTCAAAACCAAATGGGCCTTAGTCAGCACAAATGTTGACAATTAATCCTTGTCATTTAGCAAGTCATTTATTGGATATTTCAATGCATAACAAGTCATCTATGGTGTTTTAATTTAGTCATTTGACTCATTTTATAAGAAGATCGAATAGCTCAAGCAAAAACAGAGCAATTATCGGCGCTTACTATGCCCAAAACCAGGGGAAAAATAAATTCCGTCACAAATTAAGAATCAAAATCAATTAAGGCCAGACAATCCAGATAAAGAAGATTCTTACAATTTCACCAATTTCTCATTTGGACCCATGACTAGAATTCCATTTTCTAGTTTAATCAGCAGATCAATCATACGCTAAAATTAATGGCTTAATTAATCATCCAACATATGCTTTGCGTATAAATTTGACATATACATTTAAAAAAAAAAGAACAAAGTAAAGTTTGGCTTACCATAGTACCATTATTGACGATGATGGGGTTGTGACAAAGATGAAAATAAAGATCCTTCTTAGACAAAGAAGTAATCAAAGATGAATCAGAGACCGAATCGGAAATGATCTGCTTGTAATCGGACGGCAGAAACTTCTCCCATACATAATCTGAATCCGCAGCTGATTTGAAGATGGGACATGCTATTGATGATCTGCAGGCATCGCGAGGAGTTGTAAGAGAAATTATGCGGGAAATGCACTCTGGTGGCAGAACAAATGTTATATCCATTTTACTTCTTGCAACTCGTAGCAAGACAAGGAGTGAGTGACTTTGAAATACAAATGGTAAAGGCAAACAGGCAAGACTTCTTCGTTAAGTTAATGGTAAATATGATCCAACAACCTAATGTTGTGCTTAATGTCAAACAATTACACAAGGTTTCAAAGTGAAAAAGTTATCGGATATGAGATCCTGCACTTTTGACTGTACACTCAAATAAATCGACGTTCATTATTTTATCCTCAATATTGTGGAAAGTCATTGCTACATTAAACTTATCTCTTGACTAATTTGTCCACGTAAAAATATAGTTATCCCTAAGTTTATATGATTAAATGACCGAAAACCTCTTTTAACTTGAAACTACTAAGATATATAAACACTAAATTAACTTTAATTTCTATTTTTGGGTAAAAGTTTATTTAGTCTCTATATTTTAAGGTTAATTTCATTTAGTATTTGTATTTTTAAAAATACCTCAAAACATTCCTATCGTTAAACTATTGACGCCCCTGCCATTATTTTTTATTCTTTTGGCTTGCTTTTACAATATTATCTTTTTACAATAATTTTTTTAGTGACATTAATAAAAAAAATAGAATACCAATTTAACCCCAAAAGTAAAATAAAAAACAAAAAGAATATATATGAATCTTTGTAGAAGCTCATGTTGTGTCCAAAAAATTACTGTCAAAACAAAGAAACATTATTGTAAAAAAATAATATTGTAAAAGCAAGCAAAAATAAACATAAAGTAATTGCAAGTGTGTCAATAATTTAATGGTAAGGATGTTTTGAGGTATTTTTAAAAATAAAGGGACTAAACCCGCACTAAACTTAAAATATAGAAACTAAATGAACTTTTGTCATTATTTTTTACCTTTTAGCTTCTCTCTTGTTGGCAAAAAAACCTACACAAGTAACTGCAAGTCAAGCAGAAATTGAGGTGGTGTTTTTTCTTTTATGGTCTGAAATGTAAGTGGATGTCAATTTGGCTAAAGTTGATAAATTTAAATGCATAAGTCTAAATAATAAGTTTATTTTTCTTTTTCAAACGTTTGATTATAAGTGCTAATTGTTTTATTTTTATAAAACAAAAACATCTTAACTTTAATTGTCAAACATTTTTTAATAAACTTAATTGTTAAATATTAATTTATTAAGAGGTGGCAAATGGGTTACAACACGGATACAAAATAATTTTGTATCGATAAATATTAACATGATTAATAAATAGATTGACATGACATGACAAATCAAATAACTGTGTTGTTTCGACTTTCTATGTTAAATCACTCAATACGATTGCACATTTATAATATGAATATTAATTAATACATAATAATATTATTTAAAAAATTAACTAATCTATCTATTGAATAATAAATTAATTATTTGTGTCATATCTATATTGTGTTATAAAATTTATTTATATTATGTCAACTTATGTATGACCTATTTTAAAGAGTAATATTGCCTCATTTGTTAATTTTTAATTTTTTTATAAGAATATGTTAAACGATCAAAATGATTAACACCATAAGTAAACAAGTAGAAATCATGTTTTGATATTTTGACATGATTAATAAATGTGCAATATCCTTATTTGCTTAAATTTGACACGACTCGAATAAGATACAATAAGAACACAACACAATTACATGAATTGACTAGCCTAATTTATTTATTGTGTATGAATATCAATAATTAAAAATGTGAAATGATCTGTACAAAAATTATATTAGTACTACAAAATAATTTATTTGACTCTCTTTTATTATAAAAGTGTTGGCATATCATTATTAGAAAAAAAATGTTTTTTTATGCACAAGAAAAGAGTTGCATTTAAACTATTATACATATATCTTCAGCCTTATTAAAAAAAAAGAAAAAGAAAAAGAAAAAGAAAAGGGCAGATGCATAAATAATATATTAATGGTACTTTTGAAAAAATAATTATGACTCTCTTTCGTATCTTTTACCATTTAGATATAAGTTAGGATAGTTAATTTTTTAAGAAAGTGCATTTTTTTCCCCTCAGACTGAATTGTTTCATTTTTGAAAATAAGTTATACATAAAAAAAAATTAGTTGAATTCTTTAAATGTCTGAAAAATTAGCAGATTCAGACTCAAGGAAAGAGAAAAACAAACAGTTCATATATGTATCACAAATAAATAAGTAGAAATTAAATAAAAATATAATTCAAAGAAATACCAATCACAAGAGATATAAATTTTTACATGAAAGACCAACCTACTAAAAACCACATAATCTTAGTTTGATATAACGTTTTACTATATAATTAGTGGGATTACAACATAAATACTCTTCTTTATATAACACGAGAAGCTCACAACATTAAAAATCTTATCACCCTTGGCTTGACTTACAATCTATTGCTCTCATAAGTATTTTAAATAACAGCTAAAGAGAGAATGCAACAAAAATCAAGACCAACAAAAACCTAAAGGATGATGTTAGAAACATACCTTTTGAATTTGGAAAAAAAAGCAGAATCAAAATTACCTTATCATCTTATTGAATTTTCAAACCCTAGCCCCTAGTTGCAAGTGTTAGTCATTGTTTCTTTTCAAGAGATTTTGGCTTCGCTTATCACTCTTGACACATATAAAGCAACTGTCACTTCTACTTCGTTAGGAAATTGAGATGTTTCCAAGATTACTCTTAGCAATTTGTCAAGCAACGAATAAATAGAAAAATTAAATGGATAATGCACCAATCACACCCATTTTATTCCTTAAATACCCTTAAAAGGTCGAGAATATTACAAAAATAATTCACACACTCTCACAAATCACTCTTAGAAACTATTTTCTTCTTATGTTTTCTTCTTCTTACACTTGATGCATACAACACAAATGACAAGGGTATTTATAGTACCCAAAACTTAATTATAACCACACACATAAACTAAATAAATTTAATCACAACCACTCCTTTACTCTCAACCACCACACTATTATCAGCCTAACTCATTCCACTTACACCTACTTCACCAACCACACCTACCACATCAATCACACCAACCTTACCTATCACAAGAAACTTCTATGAAGAGGACTTGGGTTTCTTCAAATTGGATCAAGTTTATGATCTAACACCCCCCTTAAACTTGATCCTGCGGCACCAAGCAAACTTCTGAAGTTTACAAAGTCTTCTTGCTTGAGCGGCTTGGTGAAAATATCAGCTACTTGATCTTGTGATTTCACATACTTGACTTGAACTTCTTTTCTTGTAATACACTCCCTTATGAAAGGATAGTGAGTATCTATGTGTTTACTTCGATCATGAAAAACTGAATTATTGGATAGGGCAATTGTTGATTTGTTATCAATACAAATTTTGGTTAGCTCTTCTTGTGGTAAACCCAGCTCCTTCAGCAAATTTCTGAACTAAATTGCATAACAAACACTTGATGTAACAACTAAGTACTCAGCTTCACAGGTGTGAAGTGTGACAACTGGTTGCTTGTTTGACATCCACATGAAAGCAGTGTCTCCTATAAAGAGCACAAATCCTCTGGTGCTCTTTTGATCATTTACATCTCCACCACAATCACTATCATTATATCCAACAAGCTTATAGTAATTAGAAAATGAGTATAACAAGCTGAAATTAATTGTACCTTTAATGTAGCAAAGAATTCTTTTAGCAGCTTTAAAATGGGTGGTTCTTGGATTCTCCATATATTGAGTCACAAGTCCAAAAACATAAAGGATATATGTTCTCGTGCATGTCAAATAACGTAAGCTTTCGACCAAACCCTTAAAGAATATTGGATCTACATCTTCACCTTCTTCATGTTTAGATAACTTGACTCCACATTCCACTAGCATGCTTATAGGCTTGCAATCATTCATCTTAAACTTCTTGAGAATCTCTCTTGCATAGCTTTCTTAAGAAATAAATATGCCTTCTTCTTTTTGCTTGACTTCAATCCTAAGGTAATATGCCATCAATCTGATGTCAGTCATCTCGAAATTTTTAATCATCGCTCTTTTGAACTCTTCAAATAAGCTTGGATTATTTTCAGTGAAAATGAGATCATCCACATACAAACAGACAATCAAAATGTCTTTATCATTTTCTTTGACATAGAGAGCATGTCCATATAGGCATTTGGTGAAGTTGTTCTCTTAAAAATACTTGTTAATTCTACTATTCCATGCCCTTAGTGCTTGCTTTAACCCATAAAAAGCTTTCTTCAATCTCAGAACTTTGCCTTCATATCCTTTCACTACATAACTTAATGGTTCTTCGATATAAACTTCTTCTTCGAGGAATCCATTCAAGAAAGCAGGCTTTACATCCATTTGAAAAATCTTCCATGTTTTTTAACAACCAAAGAAATAATAAGTCTAATAGTTTTAAGTCGGGTTAAAGGAGCAAATACAACATTGTAGTCCATGCCAGCATTTTAACTATAGCCTTTTGCAACTAGCCTTGCTTTGTGATTTTCAATTTCTCCTTTGGCATTTCTCTTCGTCTTGTACACCCATTTGACACCGATCGCCTTGTGACTTTTGGAAAGAGTAGTAAGTTCCCAAGTGTCATTCTTCACGATGACTTTGATTTCTTCATCCATTGCAATTCTCCACTTCTCATCTTGTGCAGCTTCTTAGAAATTGGCTGGCTCACAATCAGTAAAGAGGCAAAAGAGAGTGAGATTGTCAAGTCTTTTAGTTACCTCTTAGAGATCTTGAAGACTTCTTGTACGTTCTTCAATTCTTTCATTTAAAAAAAATGGTGGTGAATCTTTACATGTGGTTGATGCTAGTGAGGTATTAGGTGGAGTAGTTGGATCTTGTTGTTCTTCTATTTGTTTTATCTATGTATGATTATCTTCTTTAATAGAAAAAAAATGTTGAAGTCATCCACACCAGAGCCAAAATCTCATTCTCCTTCTTCATTGAAAATTACATCTCGGTGGATCACGATCTTCCTATTATTTGGATTGTATAGCTTGTATCATTTGGAATTGTTGTCATAGCCAATGAAGATGAACTTATCACTTTTGTCAACTAGCTTGACGTTTCTCTCGTCCGGTATATGTATATGGGCAATGCTTCTAAAAACTCTTAGATGGGCGACGTCGGCTTTCTTCCATTCCATGCTTCTTATGGCGTCTTGCCCCTCACACTTCTTCAGTTGGATTGGTAGACTACATATGCAACAACTTCAGCCCAAAATTCTTTAAGTAGTCTTTACTCTTGAGCATATTTCTTGCCATGGCGAGAATGGTTTTGCTCTTACTTTCTATAACATCATTTTGTTGGGGCGATCTTGGAAATGTCAAAGAGCACTGAATTTCATTTGCTTCTTAAAACTCTATGAATTCTTTAGAAGTGAACTCTCCACCTTGATAAGATCTTATGGCTTTTATCTGGTATCCACTTTCTTTTTCTATTACAGCTTTAAACTTCTTAAAAGCTTCAAAAACTTCTGACTTCTACTTCAAAAAATACACCCAAATTTTTCTTGAAAAATCATCTATGAAGAGAAGGAAGTAGTTACTTTCATCAAAGGAGCTTGACTTGAATGGACCGCACACGTCAGTATGAATAAGCTCGAGTGGCTTCGAGCTCTTAAGTTTGACTCATTTGGAAAGCTCTTTCTGAACTGCTTGCCAGGTAAACATCCTTTACAAAGTTGATTGAGATGATTGATTGAAAGTAGCCCTTTCACCATGTTATTCTTTTATATTAGTGCTAGTCCATCAAAGTTGAGATGCCCAAATTGAAGGTGCTAAATCCAAGTTGGATCTTTGTGACAAGCGTTGAGACAATTTGTAACATCATTTTGAATATATTAAACGAAACATTCTATTCTTCGACATTCTCATCCTTGTAATTATGTTTCCTTTATCATTTCTTAAAAAAAAACTATAATATTTTTAGTGACTATCATAGCCCTTTTTCCAAGAGTTGACTTAAATTGAGGATGTTGCTTTTCATTCTGGGCACATAATAAACATTTAAAATTAATTGGTGACTACCATCTTTTACACGAAAAAGAATTTTACCTTTGCCCTTTACTAGTATTTTTGAATTATCTCCAAAAGCAACATTGTCATTCATAGATTCATTTAGTTCACGAATATACTTTTGTTTCCGCTTATGTGATTACTAGCACTTGTGTCATTACGTGATAATAAAAGTGTACAATTTTCACCATTCTTCTCTTCAATATAATTCACTCTCTCATCAATTTTGGTACTTGGAGCTCTGTATTCTAAAGTATAATGCATTAACTTTGGCCAATTATTGCACTGTACTTAGGATTTATCGTACTTTGATCCTGGATTACCTCTGCCTCATCCTCTAGTTGAGCTTTCTCTTTTTCTATAATTAGAGTTACTGTTGCTAAAAATCCAACCTCGTCCATGACCAAGACCTCTACCTCATCCTCGACTTCTACCTCGGACATAATGCCTTCTCTCGTTGTCGGAGCTTTCTTCTCTCTTCTTTGGATTGATTTCCATTTTGAGGAGTTGTTCTTCGATCCTATGCTTCTTCTTTATTTTTTCTTCGTAGGCTTGCAACCTTCCTTGAAGTTGTTCAAATCTTTTGTTTCTTCAATTGTCACAACAATATGGTCAAACTTCGAATCCACATAACAAAGTATCTTTTCAGTAATCTTACTTCGTTTAACTCTTTACCATTTCTTTGTAATTCACTAGCCACAGTCACAACTCGAGTAAAATAATATGGAATAGATACGATACTTTCATATGTAAGGATTTAAATTCTCCTCTTAATGTTTAGAGATGAACCTTCTAAACTTGTTCTGCTTCTTTGTAAGAGATTTCTAATTTCTCCCATGCTTCACTTGAGGAGGTTGCGCTAGCAATCTTTTCAAAAGCATCTTGATCTAATGATTGAAAGATAAGATACTTTGCATTATTCTCTTTTTTCTTCAAGTCTTTTAAATTCTCCTTTCACGCCGTGGTTAAAGTTGCTTCGTTTTCTGGCATTGTAAAGCCTTTTTACACAACTTCTCATACATCATGTACACTTAATAAAGCCTTTATTTTGATACTCCAATTGTCAAACTTGTTTATCTTTAATTGTGGAACTTAAAATGATATCATGCCACTGTTTTTCATAATTCACAAATTGAGCAAGATTTTAGAAATTCTAAATGCACGAATAGATCCAGAATGTCGCAAAACCTTGGAAGGAACTGAGGTCAACTTCAGTTAACGGTCAACACTGGTCAACAGTCAACACTTCGATTTAGATCGGTTGACTTGACTTGATTTTGGATTAGTTTGGTTCGGCTTGAAACAATATGGTTTAACTTGGTGAGTCGACTTAGTTGCAAGGCAGAAACTTCCAACGGTGATTACAGACACATTTAGACTCCGATCAGGCTGATTTTTACCGCATTGCGCTCGTCTCGTCGAGATCTTTGATTTGATATGCCACATTGGTATGTCGAGCACCGATTACTAAATCTAATACCACTTTGTTGGACAATTTGAAGAATGAAACACAAATTTTATTAGAGAAAACTCAAGAACATTACAATAATAATTCACACACTCTCACAAATTACTTTCAGAAGCTATTTTGCTTCTTATGCTTTCTTCTCTTTACACTTAATGCATACAACACAAATAACAAAGGTATTTATAGTACCCAAAACTTAATTATAACCACACACATAAACTAAATAAATTTAATCACAAACACTCCTTCATTCTCAACCACCACACTATTATCAACCTAACTCATTCCACTTCACATAATTCACCAATCACACCTACCACACCAATCACAGCAAACTTGCCTACCACAAGAAACTACTATAAAGTGGGCTTGGGTTTCTTTAAATTGGATCAAGTTTATGATCCAACATGTTTTAAGGAGTGCCAATAGCTCTACTCTTGTTTTAATGCAAAAGAGGACTCTCTTATTTTATCTCATTATCCACACTTATTACTTTTGTATTGATATTCATTTTATCCTTGTATGAAATTACTTAAAGACCATTTGCGATTGCCTTGGGGAGGCTCAACAGTGATTTCGAAAAGTTAAAAGTTAATTTTTGTATTTGATTTTTTTTAAAAGTCACTTTTGGTAAAACCACCCATCCTATAATAGATTTTGAAAAGCAGGGAAGGAGTAGCTTTTTAAAATCTGATTTTGAGAATCACTTTTATATTTAATATAATTTCATATATATATCCTCATACCTATTATAAAAATATAAAATTATCGTTATTAGCTAGGAAATGAAATTAAGAATAATTATTTTAGTTATCAATTATAATATGTACACAACAAAGAATATTTGTGTGTGTGTGTGTGTGTTGTGTGTATTATAAATGTTTAAATAAATTTTATTCAACATTCTATCTAATTCAATCATTTATATTTTTACAGCAATTTAACAGTAAGATTTACCAAACACATATGACTACTTTTAAAACTCACAATGCTTTTAAAAATAAAATTTACCAAATGTTTAACTGATTCTCTTCACAACTGATTATTTCTACAACATAGCTAACGATAAATATTTTAAATGCTATACTATTACCAAACTAGCCCTAAAAATGATAAATAGAATTACTGACATTTATACTAATATTTAATTGAGGGCGCCTTAATTTGTACCCTTATATTTAATGCCTATTAATAGTGAGGATTACATTATTATTATTATTATTATTATTATTATTATTTTGTCATTCTATGGTGCCGTAATTAAAATTACGGCATCAATGCCATAATGGATATGGACCGTTAGATTTGAATGAAAAAACTCTACCCCTAATTCTAAATAAATAGGTAACCTATTACTTAAGTAACAGATAATTATCATTTTATGCTCAAGTTGCAGGTTATATTTACTAGTTTAATATGTGATTTATAAAATTAATGTGTTATTTGACGTTTAATGTTAATTTACAAGTTTTATGTCATTTTTCTAGATTTTTATTTTGTTCACAATTTCGAAGACCAATTTACCATTGCAACATTAATTTAGCACTTTTTCCTTAAATTTACAAATCTTACGTGTGGTTTATAATTTTTTTGTTCTATTTCACACTTAATGTCAATTTACAAGTTTTATGTTATTTTTCTAAGTTTTTGTCTTGTTTACAATCTATTATTCAAATTTACAACTCCAACATTAATTTACTTCTTTTCCCATCAATTTACCAGTCTTATGTGTGATTTGTAAATTTTTTATGTAATTTCACACTTAATGTCAATTTACATGTTTTGTGTCATTTTTTTAAGTTTTTGTTTTATTTACAATTTTTTTGTTCCTATTTACCACTCCAACATTAATTTACCACTTTTTCCTTCAATTTACTAGTCCTATGTGTGGTTTATAAATTTTTTGTTCCATTTCACACTTGATGTCAATTTATAAGTTTTATGTCATTTTTGTAAGTTTTTGTCTTATTTATAATTTTTTGTTCCTATTTACTACTCCAACATTAATTTACCACCTTTTCTTTCAATTAACTAGTCCTATGTGTGGTTTATAAATTTTTTGTTCTATTTCACACTTGATGTCAATTTAAAAGTTTTATGTCATTTTTATAAGTTTTTGTCTTATTTACAATTTTTTTATTTAAATTTACAACTCTAATATTAATTTACCTCTTTTTTCCATTAATTTACTAGTCCTATGTGTGGTTTGCAAATGTTTTGTTTTATTTCACACGTAATGTCAATTTATAAGTTTTGTGTCATTTTTCTAAGTTTTTGTTGTTTACAATTTCTTGTTCCTATTTACTACTCTAACATTAATTTACCACTTTTTCCTTCAATTTAGTAGTCCTATGTGTGGTTTATAAATTTTTTGTTTCATTTCACAGTTAATGTCAATTTACATGTTTTATGTCATTTTTTTAAATTTTTGTTTCATTTTCAATTTTTTATTCTAATTTACTACTCCAACCACTTTTTCCAACAGAATAGTTAGAGCTGGCAAAATTTGACATGATCGGATTACCCAACATGAAGACGACACAAATAAATGGTTATGGGTCGTCAAATTTTAACACGATTATTAAATGAGCTGAGTCCAAGTTAACACATTTTTTTCCTATCGGATTAGAGTTAAAGCTTTTCACTCATTTACCTGACTAATGACATGATTAGATTTTCTTTTTTAAATTAATTTCTAGGTTGTTGTCATTAAAACTCAAATATTAGATATGATTATCTCTTTTTATTTTTTTTAGAAGGATATATATATACACAGTATTTTATTTATAAAATTTTATATAGATTTAAAACTTTAATAGTGTAAGTGTGTACAATATTGGTACACATGTATATTTTATGATATTGATATATAGTATTATTTACACATATATAATTAAAATCTTTAACAGTGTAAATGTGTAATATTTTGGAGTGTTTGTGTGTGTGTGGGTGCGTATGTGTATGTGTGTGTGTGTGTGTGTAACATGTATTAAATATATAGATATTGAATGGGTTATTGCGTAACCCATTTATTTTTTTGTTAGGTTTGGATCTGAATATTTTGACACGATTATTAAATAGGTCGTGTTTGAGTCAACCTAAATTTGACACAATACGAACACGACCCATCACCCATTTTGCCAGCCCTAACTATTCTGCCAAGCTACAAATATGTTGCCCAAGTCAAATGGTTTTTGGTAATAAAAATTTATACAATTTTTATTAAAAAAAATACTACTGCATAGAATAATAACAATTAAATACTATTTAAACTTAAAAATCTGAAATATAAAAAAGGGAAAAAAAGTCAATATGAGAGCAACTTATCTAACTTCTATAAAAATAGAAGGTAAAAAAGCTCAATGATTTATTATCAAAACTTTCCACTTTGGAGCCACTAGGCTTTAGCCTAGGTTAGAACACAAACCTCACAAGTGTGAGGTCATGGATTCGACCCCACAATGTATTGTAGGGGTTTAATTTTCTTCCTCAATTTGAGTGAAAACAATCTTCTCTCTTTCGAAATGTGAGTGGAGTAGACGTCCCTCGAATATTAAAGAAAGTAAAAATCTAGGCAGTGCTTCATAAGAATTGATGTAAACTAGTCTTAGTCTGATTTGTAAATATCAATTGTAATCTCATGTAATATGAGTTGTACTCTTGAACAATAGTCTCATATAATTAAAAAAAAAAACTTTCCACTTTGACTTATATACAATTTCAAAAAAAAAAATTTAAAAATAAAGCAAAAGGATATTCCACCTAATGAAAAATAAAGAAATGTGTAATTTTTCAATTATATTACAAACTATCAAGCTTAGCTGGAAATGAAGTCTTCGCTTTTTGTAAAATAATGATGATATATACTTGCATAATTTGGATACGTAATTTATCACCAATCAAAACTTTCCCCATCTTAAATGTTCTTGCCATTATTTTCCATCGTTAATATAATGTTTATATGCACTCTAAAATTTACCCCGAAAGCTCTTAGTTTTGTAAAATATTATATTACATAAATGTCCTTAAACCAAATTATAGAAATACATATATCATCCCACCTTTTAAATAATTGGATGGAAAACAAAAGCATAGTGAGAAACAATATTATCCCTTGTCACTCATCTCATTTCAAACACCATACGTTATTCTTTACCCACCATAATCTCCAACAAATTATCAATTTTTTTTTTCTTTCCAATCACAATATCCTTTATGCAAATATGTTGCAGCACTCATCAAACTAGTCTGCCAATTTCATTTTTAAAACTCACTGTCACATTTGTGCTACGCATCAAGAACTCATTGTCCGGGAATTTCTTTAATTTTTTTCCTAAATAGTGATTGAAATGAGCCAAAGCCAACTTTTATTTTGGTTGGGGGGGGGGGGGGGGGTGGAATTTTGGTGTTTTTGTGATACCATCTTGCTAAATCACAAATAAGATGCAACTCATTTTTTCGTAAAGCCACATGCGCATGACAAAAAAAAAGGAGAGAAAAGAAAATCACAGTAAAATTTTGATTTTTAATTTTAAAAAATAAGTATAAAAAATAAATGAGTGTTCAAAATATTAATTAGAGTAATATAACTCCAACCATAACAATATTACACCACTTATCCATGAAAAATAAGTCATTTCTTTGCATAATACGGGATGTAAATTATATATCTCCACAATATATGTGCACCATTATTCCTTGTTAATTAAAATGATAAAAACTCACTAACTTCAACGTCATCAATTACCTTTAACTACAGCATAATTAATTATTCAACCAGAACCTGAGGCCTGAACTCAATGCCTTCAATGATAATCCCACTTTTCCTAATACCTGAATCATAATCACATAGTCGACAAGCCACAGTCCTATGATCTTCGTGCTCATTCAAAAACTGCCCTAACTCAATTTCCATCCATCCGTAGTTTCTTCCTAATGAATCTCGAGAATATTCACCTGGCAGCTCTGACAATCATTCTCCCTTCCCTCAAAATAATATTTTTGACTCAAAGATTCTTCCATCGAAACCATCTCTAGGTCCGGAAAATTTGAACACAAGGTAAGCTTTATAATTTGTTTGAGGATAAAGAATTTTAGTCTCTATCTTCCCCATGACATTAAACCAGCGAACCTCCAGTAGCTGTGCCCACAAGAGAACCTATATAAAATATGCAAATACATGTACATGCATCCGCAGACAGCATTAGGAAATTTGAATACACACGCACACACATAAGGTTCCAAATTTTTATTTTTTTTTCAATTACTTGTAGTATATGGTATCACCAATGGGCTACACACTGGTGGGAATTGGGACTCACACCATAAATGTTGAGAGCGTGAGTTTATTAAATAGTTTAATGATCTCGTCTCTTGTAGGTGCGGATTCCTGAGCCATGCTCGTCAGATCTCTAGGTTGTACTATCAATAATCCTGACGCTCAGTAGACAATATATTATCATACATTTATAGTATTAAGACTGCGACAAATTCCCAAAAAAAACAAAGGTACATTATATCAGGATTCAAGTCAACTGACCTGGACGACAAAATATTCCTGGAATACGTTGAAGATGGCCATTTCCGTTTCTTGGGTGTCTCCGAGTGTGTAATCGTAAGCCCAATTGCTCCAACCATATAGCATATTTTCCCATTCTCGTCATCAAGGGTAAGACTTGTTCCAAAGAATGCAAGTATAATATTAAAAAGCCAAAGGAAAGGAAATGATTTTTATTCGCCATATACTGTCTATTTTACAACGATATAAATACACAAGCTATTATAACAATTAAAAGAGAAAGTCAAATGAAAATAAATGAAGAAGAGTAGTAGTTGTCTGATGAGAGGAAAATAAATGGAGGGTAGTAGAGTTCTAATGGGGTTGGTGGCAATTATTATATCTATTTCAAAAATCAAAATTGCATGTCAAAAGTCATCATTGATGTCATCATTGCATTTTTTCATGTACTTTGTAATTATTATGCTTGCCTGCCAATACTCCCCCTCAAGTTGGAGCATGGATGTCAATCATGCCGAACTTGCCAGGAAGACAGTCAAATTGTTGAGAAGCTAGGGGTTTAGTGAAAGGATGGTTAAAAATTAGACACAAATTTCCTAGACTATTACCAGTCTGTTTAAGTCTTAAAATGTTTATTATCGAACCACTTTTCCGTTAGTTATTTTATGCTGAAGCACAAGGCTAATTAATTAGTTTTCCAAGGACGTAATTAGTGGTCTTTCTGTAAGAATTCCTTAAAATATTCTTACGGAGTCAATCAAAACGTGGTTTAGTGATAAATATTCCAAATTTATTAAATGGACAGGTGATAATTTGAGAGACCTGTTTGAATTTTAGAACATAAGTAAAAATTTTGATGGAAAAATGACAATTTCCCTTTATTTCATTAACCAATCCATGCATAATCGATTTTATCGTTTTAGTAATAAATTCTCGGAAACCTTCAAAAGTTTAAGTCAATCACTATTGTTCATGACGATTACTTAACAATAATTATTTAAGCTTATTATATATTGGCGGGCAAGCATAATTACAGAGCACATGCAAAAATGCAATGATGACATGAAATGTTGACTTTTGACATACAATGATGATTTTAAAATAGACATAATAATTGTCACCAACCCTATTAGATAACTACTACCATCCTTCATTTATTTTCCTCCCACTAGATAATTATTATCCTCCTTTATTTATTTTCGTCTGACTTTCTCTTGTAATTGTTACAATAGCTTGTGTATGTATCTCATTGTAAAATAGACGGTATATGACGAATAAAAATCATGTCCTTTCCTTTGGCTTTTTAATATGGTATCAGAGCAGATTTCCTCCCTTCTTCCTTTTTTATTCTTCATGGTTGATTCCACTAGTAATATATCAAATGTGGATACTTCAATTCCTGATCCTTTCTCAAACCCATTCACTTTACATCAATCTGATAATCCAATAGTCATTCTTATGTCACCTCCTGATAACTCTAGGAAATGAGAGTTATTAAATTAATTCTATACTTAAATCAAGATCACTTAGAGAACAAATAAGGTGTTTTTATTGCATTTTGGTTATATTTTGCATAAACATTCATTTTAGTTGAGTGTTGATAAGTTTTGTTTGAATCAAAGTAATTGATGCTAAAAACAGGTGCATAATTGTAGGTTTTCAGAAAGTCTTAATTCATAAGAGGATGGTGAGACAATGGATGAGCAAGAGGAGGAAAGAAGATAGCCGCAAAAGAAGTAAAGCACAATCGGGAATAGTGCAGTGTTGTAGTGGATGTTAGAGCAACTAGTGCTATAACAATCTGGGAGCAATGCGGGAGAAAATTTAGGCACGGGTCAGCTGCAGAATCGCGATTTGCATATTTCCTAATTTAACTCATGCACGCCTATGGACTTTTGTTTTACCCTAGTTTGTAGTATAAAAGAGAGGCGTGCACTACATAGAAAGGAGGCAAGGGAATTATCATAAAAATCATTAGAGAGAAAAAGAGAAGAAAATCGGAATTGAAGAGTGCTATTTCGGCAACATTGAGGAGTCTTGCAGAATTATTCGGATTTGTCTTTCACTGTGCTCAACTTATATTTATCTTCTTCCTTTGATTGTTCTAATGGATCCCTTGAACAACATATCTATGTTTTTTTTTTCTTATTTAGAATATGAACTAGATTTGCTTGTAGTTGAGTGACAAACAATCCAATGGGTTCTTGACTATTCTTATGTGTTGTTATGTCATTGTTGTAGCATTATGCTTTAGTAGTTATTATTAATATAATTGTTATTTCGGTTGACCACCCATTTAATAGTTCCATTTAAGATAGAGCAGGAAAAAGACATATCTTAGCGGACATTATTAGAGTATTACTTGATCTTAAGTTAAGTTTCCTGGATTAAGTTACCTTGAATCCCATAAAGGCAATACTTGAAGTTAAGATTTATGACACACTAGACATAAGTGTTCACCTTGTAGAGTGGAGAGATAAAAGGATTATAAAGCCATATCATGAGTAGATTAGTAACTGGTCATTGCTAGTGTATTCAAGGGTATGAGAGTTCCAATATGCGACAACTGAGGATGCATATTAATTCCCCCCAGTGCTGCAGCACTTGTCGTAACAATTGGAGTCAACTTGATGAAAAACAGTCAGCCCATAAAGAGAGTTTGATCATTCAACTACCATAATCTCACTTGAATCTTAGACACATTTAGTTTAGTTTATTTCATCGCGGTTTTGCTTACTTTATTCTATCACAATCATTCATTACGATAGAATACATTCCATGTTTGTTAACTTTTGATTTAAATTAGTTTGCACTATTGTGATTGCTACAACATTTCAAGTAACATCAATCATTGTGGAGACAATCTTGAATACTCATAACTTTATTACTTGTTGTGTACACTTGCACATTGACACAAAAATAACCAATAAGTTTTTGGCGCCGTTGCTGGAGATTGATTATTTATTTTTGAAGTGTGAAGTAAATCTTGATAGCGCCAAGCTTGATTTAATTCATTATATTTATTGGCAGATCAGCACGTGCATGCGCAAGGATAGATATGTGGTATTCCAATTCGATCCTGAGATTGAAAGGACTGTCAGGAGACTGCGAAGAGATCAAAGGAATTCAAAATCTGTTTCAAGCATGAATAATTTGCAGGATGAAGGAAATTTGAATCCTCACGGGCCCTTACAACTAGTCAACATACAAGAAGAACATAATGAACATGCAAATGAGAGACAACCAGGCAATAACAACATTATTTACATGGCTGATGATAGAGACAAAGCTATTAGAGATTATGTCGTGTTAACTCCTCAAGTTGTACACCCTGGGATAATCAGATCTGAAGTAGAAGCTGCGAATTTTGAGTTAAAGCCAGTGATGTTTCAAATGTTGCAAACAGTTGGTCAATTTAATGGGTTGCCAAATAAAGATCCTCATCTCCATCTTAAATTGTTCTTGGAAGTGAGTGATTCTTTCAAGATTGTTGGAGCAACACAAGATGCCTTAAGGCTGAGGCTTTTTCCTTATTCCTTAAGAGATCGAGCAAGAGCATGGTTAAATTTGTTACCATCTGATTCCATCACTACATGGAATGAGTTGGCTGATAAATTCCTAATGAAATATTTTCTATCGACAAAAAATGCAAAGTTGCGGAATGAGATTACTTCTTTCCATTAACTTGAAGATGAGAGTTTGTACGAGGCTTGAGAAAGGTTCAAAGAACTGCTCAGAAGGTGTCCTCATCATGGCATTCCTTGTTGCATTCAATTGGAAACTTTCTACAATGGGTTGAATCCAAGTACAATGTTAATGGTGGATGCTTCAGCAAATGGAACCCTGTTATCCAAATCTTACACTGAAGCTTATGAAAATTTAGAAAGAATTGCCAATAATAATTATCAGTGGCCATCAACCAGGCAACCAGTAGCAAGAGGATCAACATGGGTACATAACATAGATGCAATTACAGCCTTATCAGCGCAAGTAACCTCATTGACTAACATGGTAAAAGCCATGACTTCTGCTCCAACAGTAGTGAAGCAAGTTGCTGAAATTTCTTGTGTCTACTGTAGTGAAGGACATGACTTTGATAATTGTCCTGAAAATCCAGCATCAGTAAACTATGTGGGTAATTTCAATCGATAGCCTCAAAACAACTCATATTCAAATACTTACAACCCTAGATGGAAACAACACCCAAATTTCTCATGGAGCAGTCAGAATCGAAATGCTCCAGCAGTAAATGGACAAAATAGGAATACTCAACCATCTAGATTTCATCAGCAGAGTCAGGGGCAAAAACATATCAGTCAGGATCCAATCACTTCACTGGAAGCATTGATTAAGGAGTACATTGCAAAGAATGAAGCAATTGTGCAGAGTCAAGCTGTATCCTTGAGGAATCTGGAAAATCAAATGGGACAACTTGCCACAGCAATGAGTAGCAGGACTCAAGGAAGTTTACCTAGCAATACAGAAGACCCTAGAAAAGATGGCAAAGAACACTGCAAAGCAATTAATTTGAGATTTAGAAAGAATGTTGACATCCCAGTTGATGTGATTAACAAGGGTAAGGAATTTAATTCCTCACAAAAACCACCTCAAGATGGAAGCATGTTACAACAACCCAACCATCAAGACACTGGTTACATGGGCCAAGCTATAACAACTGCAGAGGGAATTCAACCAGAACATGTTGACAAAGAAGTTGAAACACCAGTAGCCACGACTTACACTAAACCAAACAAATAGAGTTTGGTATCTCTTGAAGCTACCCAACAGTTTAGACAACCACCACCTTTCCCACAGAGATTCCAGAAGCAAAAACAATACAAGCAGTTCAGTAAATTCCTAGAAGTACTGAAGCAAATAAACATAAATATACCTTTTGTGGAAGCCTTGGAGCAAATGCCAAATTATGTGAAATTTCTAAAAGACATCTTGGCACAAAAGAGAAGGCTGGGAGAGTTTGAAACTGTTGCTTTAACACAGGAAAGCATTCATATGCTCAAAAGTAAGATTCCTACAAAAATGAAAGATACAAGAAGTTTTACAATATCATGCTCTATAGAAACTAGGTATGCTGGCAGAGCACTTTGTGACTTGGGAGCTAGTATTAATTTGATGCCATTGTCTGTATTTAAGCAGCTGGGAGTAGGGGAATGCAAACCGACAACAGTCACTATGTAATTAGCTGACAGATCTCATGCATACCCTAAAGGAAAAATTGAGGATATACTGGTGAAGGTGGACAAATTCATCTTCCCAGTAGACTTCATTGTACTAGACTTCGAAGCTGATAAAGAGGTGCTCATTATACTTGGAAGACATTTTCTAGCAACTGGAAAGACTTTGATAGATGTACAGAAATGAGAGCTCACCATGAGAGTAAATGATCAGCAAGTCATATTTAATGTACTAGAGGCTATGAGGAGTCCTGATGAAGTAGAAGATTGTAATTTCCTAACTGTTGTGGATTTTGTTGTAGTAGACAGAATGGATAGATGCTGCAATAATGAAATCAACAAAGTCACCACCTTTGAGGATGTAGAAGAGGAAGATGTTACAGCAAATCAGATAGAGTGGATGAAAGAAAAGCAATCTGATAGGCACAACATGTTTATTGAGCATCTGAATCTTTCAGACAGGGAAGTAAAAACAACTTTACCATCTATTAAATCACCTTCTAGTCTTGAATTTAAATTGTTTCCTTCACATTTGAAGTATGTTTATCTTGGTCAAAACAACACACTCCTTGTGATCATTTCTTCTACTTTGGATGCTGGTCAAGAACATAGTTTAGTAGATTTGCTGGGAAAATATAGAAGAGCAATTGGATGAACCATGGTAGACATCAAGGGGATAAGCCCATCCATATGCATGCATAAAATCCTGTTAGAAGATTGCTACAGCAATTCGGTGGAGCATCAGAGAATATTGAACCCTATTATGAAAGAAGTGGTGAAGAAGGAAATCATCAAATGGTTGGATGCTGGAATCATATACCCAATATCAGACAGTTTGTGGGTGAGTCCAGTTCAATGTGTTCCAAAGAAGGAAATGATAACTGTGATAGCTAATGAGAGAGATGAACTTATTCCTACAAGGACAATGACTGGATGGATTACAGGAAGCTCAACAAAGCCACAAGGAAAGACCACTTCCCACTCTCATTCATAGATCAGATGTTAGACAGACTTGTTTGAAAACAGTACTATTGTTTCTTAGATGGGTATTCAGGCTACACTTAAATTGTTATAGCTCCAGAAGATCGGGAGAAGCCTAAATTTACTTGTCCTTATGGAACATTTGCCTTCAGAAGAATGCCCTTTGGGTTGTGCAATACTCCAACAACTTTTCAGAGATGCATAATGTCTATTTTGTCTGATATGGTGGAGCAAACTTTAGAAGTTTTCATGGATGACTTTTCAGTTTTTGGAGAGACATACAATGATTGTTTACACAACTTGGAAGAAGTTCTTAAAATATGTGAGATGACTAACTTAGTACTCAATTGGGAAAAATGTCATTTCATAGTGAAAGAAGGAATAATGTTAGGTCATAAGGTGTCCAAGAAAGGCATTGAGGTAGACAAAGCCAAGATAGAGGTAATAGATAAACTACCACCCCCCACTTCAATAAAGGGTATAAGGAGTTTTTTCGGTCATGCTGGATTTTACAAAATATTCATTAAAGATTTTTCCAAGGTAGCTAAACCATTATGCTCATTGCTGAAATATGACAAGCCCTTTCACTTTGACAAAGATTTTCATCAAGCATTTGGAGAATTAAAGAAAGCCCTGATCACTGCTCCAGTAGTTATATCTCCAGACTGGACTTTACCATTTGAATTGATGTGTGATGCTAGTGATCATTCTGTGGGAGCAGTATTAGGGCAAAGAAAGGATAAAGTTTTTCACTCCATATACTATGAAAGCAAAACTCTTAATCAAACTCAAATCAATTACACCACTACAGAGAAAGAGTTGCTCGCAGTAGTATTTGCTTTTGACAAATTCAGAGCCTACTTAATGTGTACTAAAGTGATTGTATATATAGACCATACAGCCATCAAATACTTAATTTCCAAGAAGGATGCCAAGCCAAGATTAATCAGATGGATCTTATTGCTTCAAGAATTTGATCTGGAAATTAAATATAGAAAGGGGACTGAAAATCAAGTAGCAGACCACATGTCACGGCTGGAAGCAGACACAAGTACATTGACAAGGAAAGTCATCACTGAAACTTTTCCTGATGAACAGCTGTTGGTAGTACAACAAGCACAGATGCTGCAGCAGTCAGGATTTCCATGGTATGCAGATTTTGCTAACTATTTAGTAAGTGGGTTGCTACCACCTGAGCTGAAGTTTCAGGAGAAAAAGAAATTTCTTCATGACGTTAGAAGTTATCAATGGGATGACCCACATTTATATAAGTTGTGCTCATATCAAGTAATACGAAGATGTCATGCTGAAGGAGAGATTCCCTATATACTGGAGTCATGTCATGCTGCAACATATGAAGGACATTTTTGTGGTCACAGAACAGCTGCTAAAGTTCTACAATCAGGTTATTACTGGCCCACTATTTTTAAAGATGCTTATGAATTTGTTAAATGTTGTGACAGGTGTCAAAGGACAGGGAACATAACTAGAAGACATGAAATGCCATTGACCAACATTCTAGAAGTGGAAGTTTTTGATGTCTGGGGAATAAGTTTCATGGGACCTTTTTCCCAATCCTTGGGGAACTTATATATCCTTGTTGTTGTGGATTATGTCTCCAAGTGGGTAGAAGTTACATCATTACCTACCAATGATGCTAAACCAGTGGTGGCTTTTCTTCAGAAAAACATCTTTTCCAGGTTTGGCACTCCTAGAGCCATTATTAGTGATGAGGGTACTCATTTTTGCAACAAAATCTTTGCTGCAGCTATGGTAAAATATGGAGTCCGACACAAGGTAGCAACAACATATCACCCACAGTCCAATGGTCAAGCTGAAGTGTCCAATAGAGAAATTAAAAAGATCCTAGAAAAAGTTGTGAACCTAACAAGGAATTATTGGTCTTTGCAGTTACATGACTCTCTATGGGCCTACAGAACAGCATATAAAACTCCACTCGCCATGTCTCTTTACCGAATTGTTTGTGGGAAGGCTTGTCATTTGCCACTAGAGCTAGAGCATAAAGCACACTGGGCACTGAAGAAATTAAATTGGAACATTCATGCTGCAGCAGAGCAAAGAAAGCTTCAACTTTGTAAGCTTGATGAATTACGGCTATTTTCATATGAAAATGCTAGAATCTATAAAGAAAGGACAAAACACTGGCACGACAAGCATATTCAACACAGGCAGTTCAGCCCTGGTCAACTAGTGCTGCTCCACAATACAAGACTAAGATTATTTCCAGGAAAGCTAAAATCACGATGGTTCGGACCTTTTAGGCTGTTAAAATGTTATCCTCATGGAACTGTTGATCTTTTAGATGAACAAATAGGTCACAAATTTAAAGTTAATGGACACAGGGTTAAGCATTATATACACCCAGCAGCAAATTCTTCAAATGAGGTTTTACTCCTTAAAGAACCCAGTTATTGAGCAGTGAAAGAAGGTCAGGCTGAAGGACCTTAAATCAAGCGCTCAATGGGAGGCAACCAATTGTGGTGATAGCCACTTCAAACCAAGATTGATCATTTTTAGTTTTGTTGACGGTTCTCCCTCTCTTCCATTTTATTTAAGCTTGATCTTTAATTCAAGTTACTTAGTTTTATCTTTTCACATTATTGCATTTATTTTATATTACTATCATTTGATCTCTTTATTTTTAATTATGTTTTTAGAATTGGTTTTAGTTTTTGTGGTAAGTATGAGTGGCATTAGATTTCCATTTTAGTTAATGGGGTTGTATGGTGACAGAGTACAGAGGCAAACCACGTGTCAGAGGGCATTGAAGGGAAGTATGTAACCGTTGCTAGAGTAAGCAAATGGATGCTGCAGCACCCAATATTACCGTCACAATAAATTAAAAATTAGAGCCTCTCACTTACCGTTGGAGATAAATCATGACAGATGGCGGCATGGATTTGGATAGCAATTGCGAAATAAATCTCCAAAATTCATGCATTAATTTCGCTGGCCTATGTTTTAGGGATATACATATTAAATTCAAAATGTTTTCTTCCCTCATTTATCTGTAGTTACCAGATTTATCTTCACTTAAAGTCCACTATAAAAGGGAGTCACTGTGCGTAGTGATCTACAACACTAGTCCCCATCTCTTTCGCAAGTACAACTCTCATAATTCTTAACCTTTTCTTCTCATTTTACTCTCAGGGAAATTAGCCTCAAATTGTTACTGCTATAGCAATGCCAAGGTATAAGAAAACAGCCAGCCGCCTCAAAGATCCTTCACGCTTCCAGAGTTACCACGCTGAAGAAAAATATAAAGAATTCATCGAGCCGCGTAAGATTCTGGAAGAAAAAGGGTTTCAATTTCCAGAACGACTCACCGGAATTGTGCAAACAATACACAATGCTGCAACAAAGCGTGGATGGCTAGAAACCACCCTCGAGATCCTGTGCTACCAGTAGTCAAGAAATTTTACGCCAAATTGGTAAGCCCTAATCAGCACAACATTTGGGTAAGAAACACACTTGTTCCATTAGACCCCCGCGTTATAAATGCTTTTTATAATTTATCGGCTGAAATTAATTGTGAGTATATCAAGTTGCTTGATAAATTGACCCCGAAAAAATGGAACGCCATCTTCACAACTCTTACAATTGAAGAGGCATCATGAGCTAACGAGGAAGGGCGTGTATTTAATAGGATAGATTTAAAACCTATTGCTAAGGTGTGGGTGAAATTTCTGAAATCTAGGCTTATGCCAACCACTCACACTACTACGGTTTCACAAGAGAGGTTGGTCTTGTTATATGTCATTATTCGAGGACTTCCCATAGATGTGGGTAGCATCATAAAAAAAGAAATCAGGGACTGTGCAGTTTAGAATCACAAAACTACTGCTTTGCTATTTCCTTCGCTTATCACCAGCATTTGTGTAATATTCGGTGTTCGTCTTGACGCGAGAGATGACCATGTAAAGAATGATGGTGCCTTTACGACATGTACCATTGAGAGAGTTGCTGGTGAGAGTGCTGGAACAACAACTAAACCAGCTGCTGTAATAGGAGCAAGACGAGCTATTGGTTTAGAACAAACAACTCAGGCGCTTAGCACCAGTATAACTTAATGTGCTGAAGCTCAGCAAAGGGAAAACCATCGATTTTGGAGTTATCTACAGCACCTGGATAGCCAACTACACCAATTTGCTCCTTACATGAAACACACTCACCGGAACTTCCCTGATTCATTGCTCCAGTAGTATAATTTTGACACTGACACCACAGGTGCTCCAGCAGTAGCCAGTGAAGACGCCACTGCCACAGATGAACCAGAAGAAAAAGCTACAACCGAACCACAAGCAGAGGTAGAATCAGAAGATGCTGAAATATCTTATCAACCGGAGGAAGAAGGTGGCAAGTCTGTAACTGATAGCTCACCCACAGAGGCAGAGGACAACTCTGAGAAAGAACATGAGGCACCTTCCATTCCAACTCATTCCAAAACCAGGAAAAGACACATTATTTAAGAAGAGGAAGAGGAAGATCCTAAAGATGAACCTTCCATTCCAGTCCTTGCGGGCAAGGGCAAGGCCAAGGCCAAGGCCAAAATAGCAACACCTCCATCCTCTGAAGATGAAATGGAGCAAATCGATGCAGAGCTAGTTGCTCCAGTAACCAGAGTTACGCCTACACCTGCAGAAGTCAAGCAGCTACTTGATATCATGGCTGCCATCACAACTGAGGGACAGGCAGCTGATGCATCAACTCCAATTCCTCAACAACAGGCTCCTATCCAACCTGTTCGTACCAGTCTATGACAATCCAGCAACAGAAAAGGCAGTACGTCTAAAGGCACTGCTACAACAGCCTCGCCTCAACCAAAACGGACCAGGTCGGTGTCAACTACGCAACCTACCCCAGCTGCAATTCCTCTCGCCAGCCAAGTGACGAAAAAGACAAAGACATTGCCAGCCACTTCCCCACAAGTTTCACCAAAGGATAAGCTGCGCAGGGCATTCAAGAAGCACTGATATCATCCCATCATTTACAGTAGTCCTAACCACAGGAGAGTATCCCTTGCCAGTTAATTTATTGTTTTTAAAAAAACTTTTCTTTCAGTATGTTTTTCAAATTGTGTAGTATTTTCTAATGTCTTCTATGTCCTTGTCCACTTGTGTGCCTTTGTTATGTATGCTTGTGAGGACACAACAACTCTCAAGTTTGGGGGGGGGGTTGTGTTTCCGAATGTTTGTGTTTATGTGTATGCTTGTGTTGTGTGTTGTGTGAAACTCTGCTATCTAATATTTGTGTATGGATTTGAAAACCTAATGAAGATACATTGAGTGTTATTCAAGATTTATGAGAATGCCAAGTGGGGATAGTTATAGATGGAGGTTGAAATTCTGTCCCGACACTTAGACTTTGGTTGAATTGTATGAGATTGCTAGAGTAAAGCCAAAAGAATAGAAAAGATCTTAAGTTTAGGGGAGAAAAAGTAAGTTGATTGACTGTGATATCTATGAAACAAACTATGTTTCAATGGCTCAAGTTGCTGAATAACCAGATCTGAGTATGTACCCCATATGCAGAATTGTGTTCAAAGGTAGCAAGAGTTATGAACAATGCTGTAGCATATAATATATATATATATATATATATATATTATCCTCTATCTAAGGCATTGAGTAGCCAGGACTGTTCATGAGCTCCATGTTCAGCCTTGAGTAAAATATATCTCTAGATAAGACTATATTACAGATATTGCTATAGCAACTCTAATCTGCGCATGGTTTGAGTAATTGGGTGTCATCATTACAATTGATTGACATTCACATAAAAAATAAATATTGTACTGAGGAGGTTGAATACTCTCCAGTTTTCCAATCTTAAAATCATCACAGTTTGAGTACATGAAATTTATGCTACCCCATATATGAATGAAGTTTTATCACTGCTGAAATTCATGCAGTCTCTTAGTGATGTTATAGCATCACTGGAATGCAATCAAAGTAGAACACACACACAATGGACAGTAAGAAGCTTAAGTCTAGAACTGATTTACTATGGTCACGTTGCATGATTGGGATTGGGATCTGAAGGTGGAAGAATCCTTGTAAATTTGATAAAAGAGCTAAAGTTATTTTGCATGATTGTTTGTGTGAAGTGTTAGTAAATTGTCATTATTTGAGGACAAGTAATGGTTTAAGTTTGGGGGTGTGATAACTCTAGGAAATGAAAGTTATTACATCAAGTTTAGACTTAAATCAAGATTACTTAGAGAACAAATAAGGTGTTTTTATTACATTTTTATTACATTTTGCATAAACATTCATTTTAGTTGAGCGTTGATAAGTTTTGTTTGAATCAAAGTAATTGATGCTAAAAATAGGTGCATAATTGTAGGTTTTCAGAAAATCTTAATTCATGAGGGGATGTTGAGACAATGGATGAGCAAGAGGAGGAAAGAAGATAGCTGCAAAAGAAGTAAAACACAATCGGGAATAGTGCAGTGTTGTAGCGGATGTTAGAGCAATCAGTGCTATAGCAATCTGGGAGCAATGCGAGAGAAAATTTAAGTGCGGGTCAACTGTAGAATCACAATTTGCATGTTTCCTAAATTAACTCATGCATGCCTATGGACTTTTGTTTTACCCTAGTTTGCAGTATAAAAGAGTGACGTGCACCACATAGAAAGGCGACAAGGGAATTATCATAAAAATCATTAGAGAAGAAAAGAGAAGAAGATCAGAATTGAAGAGTGTTGTTTCGGTAACATTGATGAATCTTGCAGAATTATTCGGATTTGTCTTTCACTGTGCTCAACTTATATTTATCTTCTTCCTTTGACTGTTTTAATGGATCCCTTGAACAACATATCTATGTTTGTTTTTCTTATTCAGAATATGAACTGGATTTGCTTATAGTTGAGTGACAAACAATCCAATGGGTTATTGACTGTTCTTATATGTTGTTATGTCATTGTTGTAGCATTATACTCTAGTAGTTATTATTAATATAACTGTTATTTCGGTTGACCACCCATTTAATAGTTTCAATTAAGATAAAGTAGCAAAAGGGCATGTCTTAGTGGAAATTATTAGAGTATTACTTGATCTTAAGTTAAGTTTCCTGGATTAAGTTACCTTGAATCCCATAAGGGCAATACTTGAAGTTAAGATTTGTGACACACTAAACATAGGTGTTCACCTTGTAGGGTGGAGAGATAAAAAGGATCATAAAATCATATCATGAGTAGATTAGCAACTGGTCATTGCTAGTGTATTCAAGGGTATGAGAGTTCCAATATGCGACAGCTGATGATGCAGATTAATTCTGCCCAGTGCTGCAGCACTTGCCATAACAATTAGAGTCAACTTGATGAAAAACAGTCAGCCCATAAGGAGAGTTTGATCATTCAACTATCATAATCTCACTTGAATCTTAGACACATTTAGTTTAGTTTATTTCATCGCGGTTTTGCTTACTTTATTCTATCACAATCATTAATTACGATAGAACACATTCTATGTTTGTTAACTTCTGATTTAAATTAGTTTGCACTATTGTGATTGCTACAACATTTCAAATAACATCAATCCTTGTGAAGACGATCTTGAATACTCATCACTTTATTACTTGTTGTGCACACTTGCACATTGACACAAAAATAACCAACACCTCCACTCAATGGAGATAATTATAACACTTGGTATAGGTCAATGCGTATGGCATAGGGCAAATAATAAATTGGGATTTGTTGATGGGACAATTCCAGCTTCTCCAACTTCTTTGAATCATGAACAGTGGGTTCGAGCCAATGACATGGTTACCT
This sequence comes from Citrus medica, assembly GCA_002013955.2. NCBI lineage: Eukaryota > Viridiplantae > Streptophyta > Magnoliopsida > Sapindales > Rutaceae > Citrus > Citrus medica. The sequence continues at coordinate 232,220 of MKYO02028288.1, read as the reverse complement.
CATGGCTTATTCGTTCATTGGTTCCAAAACTTGCATCAAGAATCATCTATTCAGACATAGCTCAGACAATTTGGATGGACTTGGAAGAACATTTTTCCTAACCCAATAACACAAAAATCTATGAGGTAAAAAAGATAATTTTAGATTGTAAACAAAGAGATCTTTCCATCACTACTTATTTTACTCATTTAAAAATTTTATGGGATGAATTGGCATCATATATAACCATTCCAAGTTGTTCATGTGGAGCTGCTAAGACAGTGACACATTTGTTGCAATAAGATTGTGGAATGCAATTCTTGCAGGGTCTCAGTGATAACTACTCAACCATTCGAAGTCAAATTTTGTTAAATGAGCCTTTGCCAAAAGTGAATAAAATTTATTCATTATTACTACAAGAAGAGAGATAATGACTAATCTCTATTTTGACACCTACCTCAAATGAATGAGGGTAGTAGTTGTCTGGTGGAAGGAAAATAAATGAAGGAGGGTAGTAGTTGTCTAGTGGTGTTGGTGGCAATTATTATGTCTATTTCAAAAATCATCATTGCATGTCAAAAGTCATCATTGCATGTCATCATTGCATTTTTTCATGTGCTCTGTAATTATTATGCTTGTCTACTGATAATGATAATAATGTCCAACCTTACCTAGAGATTTCTTCATCTTTGTCGCTTAGCCGACCAACCCGTAATCGACGTCCGCCTGGATATCTAAATGATTACATTTGTAACATTACCATTCCAACAGATTGTCCATCTCCAACGTCTTCTCATGGTAGAGGTATATCTCATCCTTTAGTTAATATCATTTTTTATAATCGTTTGTCTAACAAGCATAAAGTTTTTCTTACATCCATTGACTCAAAAGTAGATCCTACAATATTTTATCAAGCTTTTAAAGCTTTAGAATAGAGGGAAGTCATCTCTGCAGAAATATTGGCTCTTGAGAGGAATAACACTTAGACTGTCACTATTTTACCACATGGTAAACAACCTATCGGATGCAAATGGTTTATAAGATTAAGTTTCAATCAGATGGAACCATTGAGCGATATAAAGCATGTCTAGTTGCTAAAGGATTCACATAAATAAAGGGAATTGATTACAATGAAACATTTATCCCAGTGGCAAAAATTATCATTGTTCGTTGTTTGTTTGCCATAGCAACTATCAAAGGTTGGTTAACTTAATGTCAATAATGCTTTTCCTCATGGTGAACTTGATGATGAGGTCTACATGTAAATACCACTAGGACATTGTCAACAAGGAGAGAAAGGAAAATATGTATGTCGTCTTAATAAATCATTATATGGGCTTAAACAAGCAAGTCGCAATTGGTTTGCTAAATTAAGATGTTTTTTAATCTCCCAAGGACACACTCAATCAAAGGCGGAATACACCTTTTTTTCTAAGCAAACAATAAATAGTTCTCTTTTTGTCTTGATTTATGTTGATGACATTCTGGTGGCAGGTGATGATTCAACTGAAATTGAAGTTTTGAAGAAAATGCTTTATAATCACTTTAGTATGAAAGATCTTAGGCCATCTAAGTATTTTCTCGTGATTGATGTTGCTCGATCATCAAGGGAAATATTTTTTCTATCAACAAAAATACTTTCTGGACAGCTTGGAAGATATGGGAATGTTAGATTGTTGTACTTCTGCAATACCAATGGAGTAAAATGTTAAACTTCATGCTAAAGAAGGAAATTTATTGCCAGATCCATCAGTTTACTGTCATCTCATATGTTAGATTGTCATTTTATCTGAGAAAAAATTCAGGTTGGATTAATCAAAACTGCTCATGTGTCCACCATCCAACAAATTGCCGACATTTTCTTATATAGGAGACAAACCTTGACAATGCAAGATGTTAAAGAAACCTTGAGTTCTAAGGAAAGTTCTAAGAAATCAGAAAGCAAAGATGGCGAGTGGTTGACAATCAGAGGAAGATCTGAGAAACAAGAAGGCTGGAAAAGTAAAAAGAAGAAGAGATCAAAGTTCAAGAACAAAGTTTTGAAGTGTTTTCACTGCCACAAAGAGGATCACTTAAAAAAGGACTTCCTTGAGAGAAAGAATAAGCCTAAGGATGCCATGAACAGAAATGGAAATATTGTTGTTGTTTCTAAAGAATCAAATAAAGGGTATGACTCTGGTAGTGTTCTTGTAGCCTCTAATATCCAAACTGAAGGTAAATGGGTTCTTGACTCTGGCTGCACCTATCATATGTGTCCATATAGACATTGATTCATTAGCTATTAGCCATTTGATGGTGGTAAAGTCTTGATAGGTAATAATGAAACTTACAAGGTTACTGATATCGGTTCTGTGAGGTTGAAAATCTCTGATGGTTTAATTAGAGAATTAGACAGTGTAAGACATGTTGCAGAGCTTAAGAGAAATTTAATTTCTCTAAGCATGTTAGATAAGGCAAGTTGCAACATTAGAGTTGAATCTAGTTCCTTAAAAGTCATTAAAGGGTCTATGGTGCTAATGAAGGGTGAAATGCAAAATGGTCTATATATACTGCAAGGTACAACCATATTTAGAGATGCCAATGTTGTAGAAAATCAAGATCAAGACAAAACGTTATTGTGGCATTGCAGGTTGGGTCACATGAGTGAGAAGGGGCTCAAAGAACTTGAGAAATAGGGAGCTTTACAGGGTGATAAGATAAGTGTTGTGGGGTTCTATGAGGAGTATATCTAAGGGAAGTCCCCAAGAACCAGGTTTAAACCTGCAGTGCACAACTCAAATGGCACTTTGGATTATATTTACTATTTCATGTCTATGATTCATGACTTTTTTAGGATGGTTTGGGTGTATCATTTGAGGAGTAAAGAACATTTTTTGATAGATTTAAGGCCTGAAAAACAATGATTGAAACTCAAACTAGTAGAAAAAGTCAAAGGGCTTAAAACTAATAATGACTTAGAATTTTGTAATAAACAGTTTAATGATCTGCCTGAGAAGAATGGGATCCTTAGACATAAAATTGTGAAGCACACACCAAAAAAAAAAATGATTTGGCTAAGAGAATGAATATGACACTGATGGAGAGAGTTAGATGTGTGTTGTTTCATTCCAAATTGCCAGAAACATTATGGGCTAAAGCTTTGTGCACAGCCTGCTACCTAATAAACACGAACCCTTCAACTGCACTAGATTTCAAAACACCTTATAAGGTTTGGTCAGGAAGGTTGGCTGACTACTCAAAGTTGAGAGTATTTGGTTGCCATGCTTATGCTCATATTAAACAAGGAAAACTCGAGCCAAGAGCATTGAAATGTGCCTTTCTCGGGTATCCAGATAGGACTAAAGGTTACAAGTTTTGGTGTACTGATCTTAAGCCTCTTAAGTGCATAATAAGCAGAGATGTGGTTTTCAATAAGTCAGAAATGTTAAAGGAACAGGTTGCTGCACAGGCTAAAATACAGAAAATACCAAGGGCTAAGGTATCTCATTTTGAGGTAGAGCTGATTAAGTCTGAGGATGAACAAAACATAAATTGCAATAAAGAAAATAAAGTTACAGATGAGGGCTTACAAGAGATAGACAAAAAAGACAGGTAAAGGCACCAAACAGATTGAGATAATTACCAAACAGACTTAGAAAAGGTTTTGTTTTATCTTTATCTATAATTACCTTTTTTTATATATATGAAACCCTGATTTTGATTTCCTTTGGGGTTGATGTTTTTGGTTGAAGCTGGGCTTTGTGAAAGCAAAGAAGCAGTGAAGAAAGAAGAGGTTCTCGGTTGAATTAATCAGGCAAGAATTTTTTTAAAAAAATTATGAGTGATTTTGAAACTAAGATGACTTCTTGTGATATGTTTGTTATCGGTTGGTTCATTCTTCATTTTGTAATATGGTTATGAATTGAGCTTGTTTGAGTTGTATTGGTTATCTTAGAGATTTTATTTTGTTAGAGAATTTAGTGCTTTTGTAATCAGGAAGTTTTGTGGGTGTGTTTGGATTTTGGTGTTCTAGGTTTGCGAACTTGAATGAGGTTGTGATTTGGTGAAATTGAAATTGATGTCAATTTTGAGCTTGAACTATTGATTCTATTGATGGGTTTGTTCTATACTTGTCGAAATTATTCGTATTCTTTGAATGCATGAGTATGCTCTGTGGACAACCTTAAATTATTTGAAGGGTTTCTCAATAGTTTATGTAATGATGATGGAGTTCAAAGACAACGATAATATCAAGTTTAAGTCACGATTCTCATTATGAGTATTCTTCCTTTTTATTCATTTTGTGGTTTATGTTAAATTATTTGTGTTCTGAGTGCCAACGTGTGTGTTGTGTACGGAGTTTAGGCACCGGTGATAAGCATGAAGTTATGGAGCCTTCTGTTTATGGTAGAAGAAGTACTGCTGCTAAAAGGAAGAGTAAAGGCAAGGAAGTATCCATGCATGTGGCTAGCTCTCTTGCAGCTACTATCAAGACTGCTGGTGCCAGGTATGAATTGTGAAATTTTTTTCACTTTTTATTTTCCTAATCAGCATTTGAATTTGCTTTTTGCACAAGTTTTGACGTACGTTAAGTTTTGACTAGCTAGGTTCGTATTAAGTTAATCCCATTATACAATTTTTTACTATACCCAACACAAATTAAAACACAAGTCAAACTTAAATGAAAACAAAATCAAACAGATAAATTATTAATTAGCTAAATAGCCAAGGAGCGGACCATAGCTTAGTAATTATATAAAGCAATTGGGTTTCTATCTTTTGATGAGTCACCTGGACGTTTCATATTCATCCAATAAATAGCCACAGTTTCTATAGATGTTAAAAAGCCTTTGCTGCAAGAAATCCCTTCAGCTTTAAGTTCCAGTCCCATTATTAGCCCTCTTTCCTTTCCTTTTTCCTATAAAAGTTTTTCTCTTTAAAGTTGCTTTTTGCACAAGTGCTTTTTCATTTGCTCTCATCAGAGGTGAGAAACTTTGTAGATGATGCTTCAATGGGTCCAAGTTTCATTATGAAATTATTTCATTTCAGTTATTTATTTTCTTTACATTATGTCATCGCAGGCTGCTGGTCTAATAAATTAAAAATGAGAAATTCCCTTCTTTCTTCAGTGCCTTCCCAGCTTTACTACTTTGGCAATGGTACTTTCAATTAGTTTTCTATGAAGCTTGATGAGAGCCTAACACAAAATATTTATTTTTGCTTGGAGTTAATTTTTTACTGGGTTTTTAATTAATGGACAGACACATTGTGTGTTGTGATGATATTTAATTTTGTTCTTCTTTTGATTTTTTCTTTTTAAATTTTCAGGAAACAATGAAGTTCAGATGCCATATTTGGCCAATTCCATGCAAGTTGATAGCCTAGTGTATGCTTTCTTTCTATCCTTCAAACATTAATGCACCATTTTAAGTACTTAAAATGAATAAAAGATATTTAAAGATGCTGCAGAGTGCAGGCAAATGGCAAAAGCAAATTTTTTTTTTTTTGGGTGATTATGGACTGTGGTGTTTGCTGGAATAATTAAAATGAATACAAGATATTTAAAGATGCTGCAGAGTGCAGGCAAATGGCAAAAGCAAAATTTTTTTTTTTTTTGGGTGATTATGGACTATGGTGTTTGCTGGAATAATCAAAAGCATTTTTTTTTCAAAGATCTGAGAAATACTTGCTCGTTTGATCAAATTCAACTAGCCATTTATCAACATCAATATTTAAGAAGAAGGAAAAAAAAAATTTATCGTGCCCTCTACTTTTGTCTTGGCTTTTTATCAAACATCACATCATGTCCTGTTTGCGGTGGTCTTGGCTTGCATTGTATGTTCTTTTCTAACTTTATTGGTTGTCTCTTATGGACACGTGTGTAGTAGTGAGTGTGTGTGTGTGAGTGAGTGTATATGTGATCATCAATTTCAATAAAACATGCATAATATATGATAATTTTTCAGCTTATTGAATAATTATTTCGTAGTCTTGACTTCCTTTCCCTATTTTTTGTACCTTTTTCTTCTCAGGAAAACATACACATTATCATAGATTCCTCTGCCATTTGCAGACTAAGACAGCCCAACACGAGGTTAAAGCGTTAACTTGTGATTTTTATTTATGAATATAGTGATATTTTTGTTAAAAAGGTATCAAGATTAATGATAATAAGGCCTTTGTTTGTAAAGTCTAGGTTTGTGAATTCAAAGGGGGTGGAACTATATGAATTAAAGATTGCCTTAGAAAGATAGAGAATATGCAGAGCTTTAAGAGGTACATCGCTTAATTGCCTTGAACTCTATATTTATTGTGAATATTTTGGATTAGTAGCTCCTTCAATATAATGGCTGAAATGTTTTATTATTCTAGTAGAGTAATTTGGAATGAGTTGACACTAATTGCATTATGCAGAAAGTGTGTAATTATCAAGAGTTTATTATTCTAGTAGAGTAATTTGGAATGAGTTGACACTAACTGCATTATGCAGAAAGTGTGTAATTACAAGAGTTAAATGCTTTACTCTCACACGTAGGCTTGGTGGCTAAAAGGCATAATTGCAAGCTTTTTTTTGAAAAAACATACTATGCTGTATTAGATATTAAACTTTATTATGAATTTTTTTTAGCTGGAAAAACATTGTTTTTTATATAATGAGAAATAAACACACTTTCTTGAAACTAGATGTTATACTGAATATTTGAATGCTATAATTTGCTCTCCCACTCTCTCTTATTCATATATATAAGAGAATGAATTCATCATCACCCTTTTTTTTAATTTATATCTATAGTTAAATATATTATACCTTATTTCTAATCAAATGAGCTACAACATTCTTATTCTCTAATTTTCCTTTAAGATAATTGAGTTGATCTGTTCATAGCTTATGAATATTTTTGTTTTCGAGCAAAATATGTTTATTTCTATTAACTTTTGTCTCTGTATTGCTTGTTAATTTATTTTACAACTGTTGGAATTTGGCAACCAATTTCTTTTCCTTTTTCTTTTATTTGTTTTCATATATGATTAATATGTTTAAAGTGTTTCTTCTTTAACTTATATCCCTAACCCATCAAATTCATCGAATGAAGAAGCTGTCCGTGATAATGCAGGATCGCAGTACTTATGTTCATGGAGTGAAAAATAATAATCCTTCTAAATTTAGCTTTTAGATTTGGTAAATAGATGTTATACTGAATATTTGAATGCTATAATTTGCTCTCCCACTCTCTCTTATTCATATATATAAGAGAATGAATTCATCATCACCCTTTTTTTTAATTTATATCTATAGTTAAATATATTATACCTTATTTCTAATCAAATGAGCTACAACATTCTTATTCTCTAATTTTCCTTTAAGATAATTGAGTTGATCTGTTCATAGCTTATGAATATTTTTGTTTTCGAGCAAAATATGTTTATTTCTATTAACTTTTGTCTCTGTATTGCTTGTTAATTTATTTTACAACTGTTGGAATTTGGCAACCAATTTCTTTTCCTTTTTCTTTTATTTGTTTTCATATATGATTAATATGTTTAAAGTGTTTCTTCTTTAACTTATATCCCTAACCCATCAAATTCATCGAATGAAGAAGCTGTCCGTGATAATGCAGGATCGCAGTACTTATGTTCATGGAGTGAAAAATAATAATCCTTCTAAATTTAGCTTTTAGATTTGGTAAATTTAGCTCTTAAATTCAGCTACGAGTAGAAGGAATTTGATTGGATAATAGCAGTTAAGATTATTCAATTATAAGAATAAGATGTCTTGTAATAAGACGTCTTGTGTATTGAAGTATTTGGATTGTGTAATATATACTGATAATATTTATATGTTATGAAAGGTTTTGCGATATAAATTGATTTTTGTTCTTATTTCTCACAGCCTTTTAATTCTATCAACAAATCAAAGGCAACATGTCATTCTATATAATTATTATTTTTAAATAATAAATAAAGTAGTGATACTATAGTAACAGTAATCACAAATACTAATATAGTATTGTAATATTTTGATACCATGGTGTTATGATTTTAGTGATACGATAGTAATAGTAATTACTGACACTATTTACAAGTGTCACTATTTTTCTGACTGCCAAATTACTGACACAATTAGCAAGTGTCACTAAAAGTAATTACTGACACTATTCTAATTTCAGTAAAGACCATTTTTCTAGTAGTGATATGCTCTGACAGGAGCACAAGAAATTGACCAAGAGGAGCCTAAAACCTATAAGGAAGTTGTTGCAAGTAAATATTGAACACAATAGATCAAGGCTATGGAGGATGAAATGGAATCTCTTCACAAGATGGGTACTTGGGTATTAATTTAGAAACCAGAAGAGAGAAAGATTGTGGGCTGCAAATGGATTTTCAAGATAAAAAAATGAATCCCTGATGTTGTACCAAAGAGATTCAAAGAAAGATTAGTTGCAAAGGGTTTCACTCAAAGGGAAGGGGTTGATTACATAAAAATCTTCTCATCAGTAGTTAGACACACATCCATAAGAATCATACTGTCACTGGTAGCTGCATATGATATGCATCTTGAATAGTTAAATGTTAAAACAACCTTTCTATATGGTGAACTCTAAAAGGAGATTGTAATGTCATAGCCTGAGGGTTTTGTTGATGCTAATCATCGTGATTGGGTTTGTTTGTTGAAGAAATCTCTTTATGGTCTCAAGTAATCGCCTAGACAATAATATCTAAAATTTGACAGTTATATGCAGAAGCTAGACTTCAAAAAATGCAGCTATGATTGCTGTGTTATTTCAGAAAAGCTAAAGGAGAGGAAGTGATATGTCTCATCCTATATGTTGATGATATGCTTATGGTATGTAAGGATACGAAGCGGATAGATCTATTAAAGCAATAGTTGAAGGGTAAATTTGATATGAAAGACCTTGGTCTAGTTAAAAGGATTTTGGGGGTAAAACTGATAAGGAACAAAACAACAAAGACTTTGTTTCTTTCTCAAGAAAAATATGTCATTAAGGTCTTAGAGAAATTTGTGATGATAAATTACAAACCAGTAAGTACACCAATGGCAGCTCATTCAGATTATCATGTCAACAATGTCCCAGCACTGACTTAGAATAATCTGAAATGTCAAAAGTTCTATATACCAGCTCAGTAGACTGCCTAATGTATGCAATGGTGTTAACAAGACCTGATATGTCATATGTTGTTAGAAGATCTCTTACTAGTTTTTTATTCACTCTAAATAACTGAACAATCAATTGGAAAGCCTCAGTGCAAAGTGTAGTAGCCTTATCAACAACAGAGGCCGAGTATACAGCTACTGCAGAGGCCTTCAAAGAAGCTATATGGTTAAAGGGCATGATAAATGAATTGGGATGAATAAGCTTCAATAACAGTTCTATGTGATAGTCAAAGTGCAATCAACCTGAAAAGACTAAGCACATAGATGTTAAGCTCTATTTGATTAGGCTAGAAGTCTCTAAGGGCATTGTCAAGCTTGTAAAGGTACATACCAGTGATAACTTTACTGATATGTTGACAAAACCAGTCCCCATTGCTAAGTTTGAGCACTGCTTAGACTTAGTTGGTATCTATAGAAGGTGAAGATACAGATACGTGAGAAGAAGCTGTAGGGATGTAGAGATTCAGGTTCAAGGTGGAGATTGTTGAAATGTGAACCTAAATTGTAAATTCTAGAAGATACAGGGATGTAGAGATTCAGGTTCAAGGTGGAGATTGTTGAAATGTGAACCTAAATTGTAAATTCTAGAAGATACAGGGATGTAGAGATTCAGGTTCAAGGTGGAGATTGTTGAAATGTGAACCTGAATTGTAAATTCTAGAAGATACAACCATGTCGGTCATAAAATAGATTGAGAGACGACAAGTCCTCAGGGAAATTGTGCTGCTCATACGACATTAATCCTTTGTCATACAAGAAGCATAAGTAATGTACGTGACCATCACATGTAATTACGAATTCATGCTAACATTAAATGGTAGCTCCTAGTGTCTTTTTCAATTATATGGTTGTTAATGACAGTTACTTTCGGCGGCAATTTTCTGGGTTTGTTTCAACAAACCCAGAACATAAGCTGGCATGCAGCACTCCATTCCGGATTCTTCCAAAGCAATATATTAGGCACCTAAGGCTTAGCTTTGAAGGTTAAAGTTCTTTGTAACACTCTCTTTAAGCTTGTAATCTGTTGAGCATCAATAAGAAAACTATGGCTTCTGTTTCTCAAGAGGATGTAGGCTTTCAAGCCGAACCTCTATAATTCTTTGGCCTAGTATCTTTCTTTCTTCTTTACATCTGTCAAATCGCATTTTAGTTTGTTTTCTGTTTTGGTTTATAATACATTCTTGAATCAACAATATCAATATATGGAGATTTTCTTGGGGTCTAGAATTAGTATTAATCAATTCTAATTCACTACATTAATAGATGTAACACAAACTTACAATAACATATTCAAGTCAAGCTATAAATAAATCTTAAACACAGTGTTAGTTATTGCACCCAAAACAACTTGCAATGAGAACATAGTAATAAAAAGTATCATGTAAATACTTTTAAAAAAAAACGAAAGGCTGTTTTCAATCTAATTTTGTTATATTCTTGAAAAAATAAAAAGTTATCACACATTTTGTATTCATCTAAATATTGATTAAAATGTTAGAAATAAAAAAATTTTAAGTTTTAAAGCATGGGACTAATGTAGTATATAATGAGTGTTCTACGGGTGTTCAAAGTAATGATATAAAATTAATTATAACAAAATTTTCTTTAATAATAATTCATATAATGGGTGCTCTTATGATAAAATTTTTACTATAATTAGAGTGTTTGGAGTGCAAATATTCCCTCCTATAATATTTTCAATTATTTAATTTGGAGTAGAGATATTTCCACCATTATTTATAATAATGCCCCAGCTTGAAATACATCCAATCAATGCCAAATTTACTCCTAGAATAAAGAATTTCTTCATTATTTGCATTATCATTTATTTACGCCCCGTTACGTTTTCTAAATTAGAAACAGAAGCCACGCAGGACCATGTCACTCGAAACTAAGCTTTACAACTCAAATAATTATTCAGTAGCTCTAGTTCTAATCCTTGGACGATAAAATGTGCCTTTATGAAATTACTGCAACACAAAGAAATGATACCATAACATTTAAAGAACGAGCAAGAATTGGAGAGATGTACTTAAGAAAGAGTTGGACAAAATAAAATACCGCAGTGGATGGTTAGAAATTGACTTCAAGAGCAAGACGACATCTTTAGACTCTGATTTTCAATATGAGTTGAAAATTATATTTAATTAAGGTCCCAAATAGATCTTGTTAGCAAGGGCAATTACCCATTGCCATAGCTTCATAATTTTCTTTAAGTTTCGATTTTTAAATAATTTTTTTGACTAAATAATTGACATTGTTGGACTCTATTGAACTCTATTTTAGCAAAGAATTCTTGTAGACTCGAATCTTAATTAAAGGTCAATTTGAGTTTGCGGTGGCTAACTAAATAAACTATTTATGTTGTGAATATAAAATTAATTGTTGATTAAAAACATTTGGTAAACTAAATTGTTGTAATTTTTGTGAATTTGAAAAAATAGAGTATATGTATTTGATAAATGTTATTACAAACATATTATTTTATTATATAATGATCAAAATAGACATAAGCCCAAATTGCCTTCTAATTTGTAGAGTTTAATATATTTTTTAACCTTGGTTATGAATTCTATTTCAAAAGCCATAGTTAGCTTTCACGTGAAAATTGTTTATAGTTTAAAAAAAATTTACGTAATCATATACAAGTTTTATTGATTCTTATGACAAATAATAAAAGTAAAATACAAAAATACGAACTTATTATATCAAAACTTTCATATCGATGCACACATTTAGACCATAAGGTATAGTAGTTCCGGTAACATGATATTTTAAGGTTATGATATATTTAATAGGATTTTTCTTTATAAAAAAGGACGTAATCATTTTTTTACTAAAACATTGAGATTGTAATAAAAACTTAAAAAAACTGGAGCAGCTTATTTAATAAATTGTTTATAAAAAAAAACCTCTAACTTGCTTTTAAAAAATGTTTGTCAAAATAAAAAAAACTTATGAAATAAACTTTTTTAAAAATTTGCCAAGCATCGTTTTTGTCAAATTACGAAATAAATAATTTTTAATATTTTAATTTTAATCCCAAACAGAACCTAAGAATAAAACAATTTTTTGAGGTTAAAATTATTATAAGTACAACAATAAAAATAATAAGTGGGGTGTTATTACCAAAAAAAAGAAAAAGTGATCACCCCTATTTTGGAGCAAAAATTCAAATGGCCCCTCCTTTCCTTTTACAACATGGAGAGCTCAGTTAATTATGACGGCGCCAGCGGAGAGATTAATTCAAATCGGCAATGTCGATAGAGAAGAGGATGGATGCCTACAGAGAGCAGAAGAAGAGACTGAGGTGTTAGGTTCAGAGGCGATGAATGTTCATTCTCATTAGGGGTTTTTTTTTTCCTTCTTTTCCTTTTTATTTTCAAAGGTAGGGCACAACAAACAAAAAAAAATTAATATTAGAAATTTAATTGAAAAAGGGAGAGGAAATGAAGTTACAAATAGAGGGCTTCATTTCCCTCCTCTGCATCCAGTTTTTTAGATAAGCATTTCCTGCATTTAGAGAGTTGAGAGTATTAAGAGTTTAATAAACTCTTGAGTGATTAGTGATTTGAGAGATTGAGCGTATTAATGTTCTGAATAGTGAGCCAAAATAATACAATATTTGTAATCTTCATTTTACTAGTGAAATATTTTTTTATGTCTTCGCCTGTGGACGTAACCTAAAAGCTAAACCACGTAATTTCTAGTGTCCTTCGTGATTCTATTGTCTCATTATTTTTCAATTTCACTTTAATTGAATGTCTGCTTCACCAATCAATTTTCAATAGTAAAATCAGAGCTATTGGTTGTATTTTTAGAGTTGGGTACTGTTTAAGTAAACGACACTATTCACGTATACGGTGCTGTTGGTGTGTGAATTCTAATGCTATGGGTATCAATGTGCAAGTGTACACAACAAGTAATTAAAAATTGAGTATTCAAGATCGTCTCCATAGGGATTGATGTTATCGGATTTGCTACAGCAATTCTAACAGTGCAATTTAGATTAAATTAAAATAAAATAATTAATAAAACTAATAAATTGACTAAATTAAAAATGCAATAAAGGAAATCTTAAATCAAATACGAAGATGCAATCAATAAGAAATGAGTAGTTGAGTGGTTAAACTCAATTAATGGTTTTGACTATTTTTCTAATTAAGAACCTGTTTCTACAACATTTACTACAGTGCTAGGCAGAATCCCTCATTCATCCTCAACTGTCGCATTTTGGATATTTTATATCTATATGCAATCTAACAGTGATCAATTATTATGCTAACATTAGATGTAGTATTATGTGTTCTAGGTTCTAATTACCATACAAGGTGAATCTCTATGTTTAGTTCTTCACTAATATATCAAGTATGGTCATATTCAAATCGAGATTAACTCAACTTGGGAAACCCAATCTAAAACCAAGTATTGTCTTAATTTGTTCCATTAAGTCAAACCTTTTTGAGGTTCTTTCTTAGCTAGTATTCGCTAAGTGGGTGATCAACCGAGATAGGGAATCAAAATAAATACAATTAAGACTAATTGCTATAGCAAACACAGAGCAACATGCATATGTCAGTCAAACATCCATTAAGATCATTATCACTCAACCATAATCAAATTCAGTTCATGATTTGCGATAAAAAAATAAATAAAAGAGTTTTAGCCATCAAATACATCCCCATAAATAAATAGAAAATGAGAAAAGAACAAGAAGGACTGATTTTCAATGGATCTCTACGTTTTCTCCTCTGGTACAACCCTCAATCTCTCTCTTGAATTCTGTTTTTCTTTCATTTCTTTAAGGTTTTTCTCTTTGGGTGACGGCTCTATTTTTTTCTTTGTGTGTGTGCTCCTTTTATAGCTTAGAATTAGGGCAACTAGAAGTCTATGGCGCATGTCTTTCATTTTAGGAAACTCCAGATCGCAATATTCTAAGTATCTCGCACAAAATTTTCTTTATCAATACTCCATAATTGCTACAGCAATGGCTTCAACACCTGCACTATTCCAGATTTGTTTTAATTCTTTTATAACCATGTTTTTTTCCTATCTTAGCAAGCCTATCGCAGCAACATTCCTCCCTTGAAATTTAAGCTTCCCGATCACCTACAATTATACATACAATCTAAGCACACAATTTATTCTAAAACAATGCCATTTATTAAAAATAAACTAAAATGGATATGCATGCAAAATATAACTAAAATGCAATAAACACATGTCATTTATTCTCTAAATAATCTTGATTTAAGTCTCAAAGTATCATGGTAACTTTCATTTCATAGAGTTATCAGCTATTCACGAGAAACGGTAAGAGCGATCCAAGAATTTTATGGTGCAAAATAGGGAATAGTGGTGTGAGTGGAGTAATCATGTGGTTTTGTACATGTCTAAGAAAATTATGTCACAAAGGCAATAAGACCCTAAAGAGTTTGGGTTTTAAGTAGGATCGTTGTGACCCCTTCAGTCTTTCCTGGGAACTTTCCTTATGTGTATTTTCACGCATACTCACAACTATTCAAAGTTGTAAATTTGCTTGTCTGCGGTATTTATAAAAAAAATGGTGGTAAAGTATGAAATTGAGAAGTTCAACGGGAACATTTCTCATTGCAGAAAATGAAGATGAAGACTATATTGAGGAAAAATAATTGCTTAACAGCAATTGAAGAAAGACCCATAGAGATAATTGATGATGACAAATGGAATGAGATGGACGGTAATGCCATTGCTGATCTACACTTGGCACTTGCAGATGGGATGTTATCCAGTGCGGTCGAGAAAAAGACAATAAAGGAAATATGAGATAGTCTCACAAGAATGTACGAGGCCAAATCACTACACAATAAGATCTTCTTGAAGAGGAGACTTTACACTCTTTGAATGGTAGAAACCACATCGGTGACCGATTATATCAACACTCTGAAAACTCTATTTTTATAATTTACGGGTCATAAAATAGAGGAAAATGAAAATGCCGAACTTCTACTTCAAAGTCTACCAGATTCGTATGATCAACTCATCATCAATCTAATGACCAACAACCAAGCTAAAAGTCTGGTCTTTGACGATGTTGTAACCTCTATATTAAATAAGAAGAGCAAACAGAAAAATAAGAAAGATAGACAAGCACGTTCGCAGCCAGCAGAAGCATTATTGGTGACAAGAGGAAGATCGACGAAATGTGGCCCCAGTGGGAGTTACAACCATGGTTGATCAAAGTCAAAAAGTAAGAAGAATGACAAATACTACAATTGTGGCAAGAAAGGGCACGTCAAGAAAGAGTATTGGAGTAAACAGAAGAGAAAATATAGTAAAGATCCAGAGTCATCAAATGCTCAGGGGTGCGTAGTAAATACCTCAGACAATGAGAAAATTCTCTATAGCAAGGCAACAACTATTACAGAAGGCAAAAAATAGTTATTTAATGTATGGTTTATAGACTTTGAAGCTACTTGGCACATGACCTCTCGGAAAGAATGGTTCTATAAATATGAACCTATCTCAAGAGGATCAATATACATGGGTGATGATCATGCCTTAGAGATTGTTGGTATAGGTATTGTCAAAATAAAAATATTTGTTGGTATAATTCGTACAATTAAGGAGGTACGACATCTTAAAAACCTAAAGAAGAAGCTGTTGTTTTTAGGACAAATAGATAGTCTTGGCTACAAAACTTATGTAGAAAACAAAATCATAAAGATAGTCAAATGTGAGCTTGTATTGATTAAGGCGAAAAAGATCGGTGCTAATATATTCATGCTTAAAGGAAAAACGCAACAGAAAGCTGATGTGTGTGTCGATCTGGCATCAAATCTCTAAATGGTCTCAAACAAGTGCCAAGGTATTTGAGACCATATAGAGATAATAAACACCAGTAATAGTTTAATAAACACATCGGCGGCTGTTTGAGACTATAGAGAGATTTGTTCAACCTACAAACCAAGTCCTCTTTGCCTGTTTTATCAAAACCTTCTGGTTGGAGTATATAAATATATTCTTCAAGTTTTCTATAAAGAAATACAGTTTTCACATCTAACTGTTCTAGATGTAGGTCAAATGTAGCATACCTCGCCTAGACCACTTTGACTATCGTAAGTCGAACCACCAAGGAAAATATCTCGTTGAAGTCAATACCTTCTTTCTGAACATATCCTTTCACCACCAATCTTGCACAATACTGCTCCACTTGATTATTGTCATCACGTTCGATCTTATAGACCTATTTGTTTTCGATGACTTTTCTTTCGTGTGGTAGTAGTACAAGTTCTCATGTCTTGTTCTTATATAGAGCTTTAATTTCTTCCTGCATTGCTGGCATCTACAAAGCAACATCTGAGTTGTTTAAAGCTTCATGAGAAGTTGATGGCTCTTCATCTTTTGTTATAAGACATTATGCAACATTGATCTCCAGAATATACTCTGAGTGCCATGCTAGCAGTCGTCTCTCAAGAGTTGATTGACGAACTTTTAAGGCCTCAGACTTGACTAGTTTTTGTTCCTCATGCTCTGGTGCTGTTTTAGAATAATCTTAATCTTCTTTTCCTTAATTATTTTTCACATACACCGGTATAGTCTCTAACTTTTCTTTTAAAGTGCTATCGTCTATATTTTTCCTTTACAGTTGATCTTCTACAAAGATAACATCCATGCTGATAACGATCTTATGGGCAGTGGGGTCCCACAGATGATATCTTTTTACTCTATCAGTATACCCCAAGAAGATACACCTCCTGCATTGTGGATCCAGCTTTGATGGGCATTGTAAATCACGTACAAAAGACATCCAAATGCATGTATGTAAGAGTAATCAGCTGACTTTCCAGTTCACAGCTCTATCAGAGTCTTCAACTTAATTGTTGTAGATGGCGACCGATTTACTATATAACAAGCATTTTTTGCTGCTTCTGTCCAGAATAAATTAGGTAGACTAGTCGTCCTTAACCTACCTCTTATTCTTTCTGTAAGAGTTTTGATCATTTGCTCAGCCACTTCATTTTGTTGAAGAGTATATGCGACTGTGAATTGTCTATGAATACCTTCTTACTTATTGAAAGTAAAAAACTCGCAATCTGTATACTTTCTACTGTTATATGTCCTCAAGTACTTTATTCTCTTTCCAGATTCAAGTTCAACCTATGCTTTGTACTATTTGAATATTGGAAACACATATGACTTTTTCTTGATTTGATACACCCAACATCTCCTAAAATAATCATCAATAGAAGTCACCATGTACTTTACACCTCCCATGGATATGTCTGTTGATTCCCAAACATCAGAATGAAGCAAGTCTAGAATGCATTTACTTCTAGCAACAGATCTGTTAAACTTCAATCTATGATGCTTACTTGTAACACAATGCTCGCAAAATGGTAAGTTTACTGATTTGAGCCCAGGAAGCAATATTCGCTCAGAGATAATTTTCAAACCTTGCTCTGACATGTTGCTAAGTTTGAAGTGCCACAACATCGCTGATTCTTTTCTATTAGACGTAACCCACATATCAGCTTCTTGTAGTGTTTCTCCTTTAAGCACGGACATATTAGCACTGATTTTTTCTGTCTTCATCAGTACAAGCGAGCCTTTGATTATCTTAATAATCCCATTTGCAACATGAGTTTTGCACCCAAGATTATCTATTTGTCCTAAAGACAATAGATTCTTCTTTAGACCTTTGACATGTTGTACCTCCTCAATTGTGCAAACTGTACCATCAAACATTTTTATTTTAACAACACCAATACTCTCCAAGGCATGATCATCCCCCATGTATACAGATCCTCCTGAGATAGGCTCTTATTTGTAGAACCATTCTCTCCGAGAGGTCATGTGCCAAGTAGCTCTTGCGTCTATAAGCCAGACGTTAGATAGTCATTTTCTGCCTTCTGAAAATGTTGTTGCCTCGCTGTAGAGAATTTCACCATCATCTGAGGTACTTGCTACACACCTCTAAGCATTTGATGACTCATGATCTTTACCCTCTCTTCTCTTCTGATTATTCCAACACTCTTTCTTGACGTGCCCTTTATTGCTACAATTGTAACATTTAACATTCTTCTTACTTCTTGACTTTGATCTACCATGGTTGTCACTCCCACTAGGGCCACGTTCCATTGATCTCTCTCTTGTTATTGATAGCACTTCTGCTTGCTGCGAACTTGCTTGTGTATCTTCCTTATTTTTCTGCCTGCTTTCCTCATTTAACATGGAGGTTGCAACATCGTTGAAAACTAAACTGTCTGCTGGGTTGTTATTTGTCAGATTGATGATGAGTTGATCATACAAATATGGTAAACTTTAAAGTAGAAGCTCTGCAAGGTCATTTTCCTCTATTTTATAACCCAACATTGTGAATTGTGAAAATAAAGTTTTCAAGGTGTTGATGTGATCGGTCATCGATGTAGATTCCGCCATTCGAAGAGTATAGAGTCTCCTCTTTAAGAAAATTTTATTTTGCATCGACTTGGCCTAGTACAATTTTGTGAGAGTATACCATATTTCTTTAGTTGTCTTTTTCTCCGCCACACTAAATAACACTCCATCTGCATGTGCTAAGTGTAGATCAGCAATTGCGTTACCGTCCATCTCATTCCACTTGTCACCATCAGTCATCTCTAGGGGCCTTTCTCCAATTGTTGCCAAGTAATTATTTTTACTAGTGATGTGGAGTATACAAGTATTGTAGTATTTTGTCTCACTACCCAAAAACTCATTACGCCCAATACTCTCACTCACTAGACTCACAAGAATTTTATATTTTTAAGTTCTCTAAATAACTCAAGCTCTCTGCTTTCTCTCTCACAAATTTTGGATTACTTCTCTCATATCTTAGATGTAGAAACCTAAACGGAGAGCTTCCTTTAAATAGCCAAAATTGGCTATTATTTTAATATTTTCTTTATTCTTCTCGTGGCTTCTTCAAAGCCGTGTTCTATCCTTTTTTTTTTCCTTCCATTTTGGCGTGCCAACCACCATTTGTCAAGATCAACATCTGTATTATCTTCTTCATTCTTCTTTCTTCTTTTCTTCCTTGGCGGCACCATTCCCATCAACATTTGCTGCTTCAACTCTTCTAGATGTGGCTTCTAGATGTTGCAGCCACTTATTTTGACACCTCCAAGTGTTTGTCAAAATTAATTATTTCATGCTCAAGTTTCAAAACTCATCAAAATTCTCCAGTCAGTAATGTAAACTCTCAACTTTTTTTCCCTTTTTTTTGAATCAATTGCTCGCTCCTCCCATAGAGAGGCCTTTCTTTTTCTATTTTAGCCGAAGAAATATTTTACCGATTGATAATAAAACTGAGACCCAATAAGAGTTAACATGCATAATCTTTTAACGGAAAGAAATTTTGATGAGTTTTGATTTTGAGCATGTACGGAAAATGATAATTTAATAGCTTTGATCATTTTCCCAACTGTTACTTGAGATACAAGACACAGCTAATAAAGTATGCAAACTCGTCAAGTCACTCTCGTTACTTTGGTCATATTTCTCTTCTCTGTTTTAATTAATTCTATAATTAAGGGGTGCTTGTTAACTTACTGCGTGTGTACAAACATCTGTTAGTCAAGCTTGTAAAATGATCGAATAAAACAAGAACTATCTTTAATTTTATAATGAGTTTTTTTCATACAAACACTATTTTCCTGCAGTATACATGATAACATGGATAAACAAAGCATAATCTAGAAAAAAAATTAATTAAAAAATACTGGTATCTATATAGTAAATGGATTTAAACTAACACACCAGATTAATAAATTAGTCAACTGAACTAGGATGTGAATACAACACAACCCAATTCCACTGGACTCTGCATTATACATATCGTGATTCGTGATGATTAGCGTGACACTATCATTTAATTAATTTATTTATTAATGACTGGAGGGTTCTAAAGAGTTTTGAAATCTGAAGGGAATAATGTCACTATTCGAACGACACAACTTTGATCCTTTTTTTCAAAATTATATACTTATATATTTGAAAGGAATAGGATCATCTCTAATACATTCTCCTAAATTTTTAAAAATTTTGTGTTATGTATTTTTTAGTGATAGTATATGAGTAGGATTTAACTTATTTATTTTTCTATTAATTAATCATCAATTATGACTTGAATTTTTTTTTAGTACAAAATCAGGTCATAAGTGAATTCTGATCCTAAAGTAAAAATTATGTCAAAGGTATTGTGTCATGTGTTTTTTAAGAATAGTATATGATTTAACTTCTTTATCTTTTTATTTATTATTCATGAATTATCAATTGAATATTTTCTTAGTACAAGATCAGATGATGAGAGAATCTATATTATGACATAAATATTTTTAAAATATGAAATTAGGTTAGACATGGTAACCAACTATATTTTAGTGCTAAATTGTAGGTAATGATATTTGACTCCTCAATTTATCTCATCAACTGCCAGTTTTAGTTAACTAATTTATTTTAGAATTACCCCTATTAAAAATAATTGTTGTTATTTACTTTGACATTTTTTTTCATATGTTTTCTCTTGAGTATCACCATCACCCTCACTGCCTATCTTCATCACCATCGCCTATCTTCATCACCTATTGTCATCAACATCAATCTATCACCACAACACATCATGGGTTTTGTTTCAGGCTTTTGTAAAAATTTGTGAATAAGTTGTTGGTTTTGTTATTGTTGATTCTATTGATTTTGATTTTATTTGATGATCCAAGATTTTGACAAACTCAATTTTTGGATTTATTTTATAAGTTAATATTTAATTCAGATTTTAAATCATTTCAAGGAAGTGATGGAGATGTGAGAGAAAAACAAAATAAAAAATTTATGTTTAATTATTAAGGATACTTTTGAAAAGAAATAGAATTAACGAAAAAATGAGGCTAGTCATAATTTGGGTTGGAAAATTTGCTCGTGCCTATGGTCGGTATAGACCTATTGAGATTAAAGATCAGTTGGTGCGTTTGGCAGGGATGTAGATTGAAAATTTGTTGGTGCAATCAATCATTACAATTCCGATTCTTAGTCAATCCTCTTCACAATTATATTATATTATATTATTATATACTAATAAATTTTTACTGATTACCGTGTCGTTCCAAGGTTTTGTGTTTTGGAACTGATATATAATAGTTTCATTGTCAATACAAGAATATATAATATTTTCATGCATATACTTAAAAATCTTTTTATACTTTCAGTTTTTTTAATTATTATCTTGTTTTTGTTAAATTTCTTGTCTTTATTTATGTATGGCTAATTCATGTTTATAGAATCAAAATGACTAATAAATTTATTTATTTTTTTAACAAAATTTGAAACTCTTCAAAATTATCTAAATAATTTTAATATTGAACTGAGGCACTATCACAAATTCAAACCAGTTATGAACTAATGTCCTGCCTGGTCCTATACTGGCTCTGCAGTGCATGGAAGCTGTTATGATTTTATCAAAGTGAATATTACGACTAAATAGTATTGAAGTTGCTTTGATACGGAAGGTCTATTTTTCTATTTACTAAACGGACATAATCTATCGAGAGGCAAATGCCCTGTAAACAAGTTGGCCAGCCATGGTCCTAAAATTTCAGAGAGCAATTTTCCCATTAATTTTGATCACAAAATTAATTCTGTGTATGTCGTCGGATGATCTTTTAAGCTCTTTTGGAAAGACATATACAAATGTTTGTGGAAAAAGAGAAAATTAAGATTTTTTTACTTTATGAGCAGCCGAGCTATTTCTCACACTTCTCGGTCAACCATGGCTGAACTTCTTTTCTTCCTTGTCTTTCCAATCTTGTTTGTCGCCATATAAAAACTATTCTGTACAATATCGACATAAAAATTTTACGTCCCATTAATTATCGACTAACGTGAATTCACTAGCAAGATCTTACAAATGAAAAAAATAAAGAAAATTTGAAAGGAGAAATAATGGAAGAACTAAATGCCCAGAAAAGAATTTATTGGATAGAAAAAGTTGAAATATGGAAAACAGGGCTGTTAAAAGGAAAAGTTTAATAGTTATTATAATATTTGGAAAACTCAATTTTAACCACTCATACTTACTTTGGCCGGATGTTATTAGATTCTTAAATGCCAATGATGCACAAAAAGAGAGAAAATAAGAAGAGGATACAAAATCTGTACATGTGATGCATTGCTAGACATTAAAAATATAAAATTGTTATCTTTAAAATACAATTTATAAGGAGTAATATTCTAGGATATAACGCTGTAAATTAATAAGGCCTCAATTGACGGATGATTAACCAACAAATAAATGAACCTATTATCTTTTCCTAGCAGCAAGTCCACTTTAGAGGTGTTAAGACGCATTGACTTGTTGACGTCGCGTTGATTCTAAGTTTCTAACTCGTTTGCTCTTGTGTGTAGTTATTATAAATTTGGCTTTCCGTCTGTTTCTTTGTACGTCATTCTTAGATGCTTATTTCTACCTGCCTTGTCCATCTAATCTTTAATAATTCTTCTTGTTCTCATCTTTACTTGTTCTGTACTGTTTCTACAATTATCAAGTCTCAGCTGATTTCCATTACCGGTTGGTGTCACCAAAGTTGAAAAATAATTCAGTAATTTTCTCACTCGTTTTTCTGATTCTATATCCTATTTTAGATTTTCCACTCATTGTTTCTTGCGATTCTACGGAAGAAGCCCATGCTCTTTTCAAATGGAAAACCAGCCTTCAAAATCAAAATGGATCTCTCCTGCCTTCATGAACTCTTAATAATCCCACCAAAATAAGTCCATGTGCTTGGTTTGGAAGAGTCAATAGTATTAACCTTACAAGTGCAGGTTTAAAAGGTACGCTTCATGATTTCTCGTTCTCATTGTGTCCTCATCTTGCGTACCTTAGGATTAATCAATTCTTTAGAATCATCCCTCAAATTGGTAACCTTTCTATGCTCAAGTTCCTTGGTTTATCCTTTAATCAGTTTTATGGAAGAATACCATCAGAAATTGGCCACCTAACTCATCTTAAGTTGCTTTCCTTTTCCAAGAATCAACTAAGTGGCTTGATTCCTCATGAAATAGGTAGATTAAGTTCTTTTATTGGACTTAGTTTATACTCAAACTTTTTAAAAGGTTCAATCCCTCCCTCTTTGGGTAACTTGACCAGCTTAATCTACATTGGTATTAGTAACAATTTACTTTCTCGTTCAATTCCAAATGAAGTGGGAAGCTTGGAATCTCTTTCCGATCTACGATTGTACAACAATACACTCAAAGGTTCAATCCCTTCTTCTTTGGGTAACTTAACCAACTTGGTGAACTTGCATCTACATATGAATGCCCTTTCTGGTTCAATTCCAGATGAAATAAGGAACTTGGAATTTCTTTCCGATCTACAAGTATCCTACAATACACTTAGTGGCACAATTCTTTTTTCTTTGGGTAACTTGACTAACTTAGTTACCTTATATATTGGATAAATGCACTTTCTGATTTGATTCCTAATGAAATAGAAAACTTGAAATCTCTTTCAGATCTACAATTGGACTACAATACACTTAGCGGCTCAATTCCTTATTCTTTTGGTAACTTGACCAAGTTAGTGACCTTGTATCTAGATACGAATGCCCTTTCTGGTTCAATTCTGGATGAAATAAGAAACTTGAAATCTCTTTTGAATCTTCAATTGGACAATAATACACTCAGTGGCTCAATTCCTCTTTCTTTGGGTAACTTGACAAACTTGACTACCTTATATTTCTCGATGAATGCACTTTCTGGTTCAATTCCAAATGAAATAACAAACTTAAGATCTCTTTCTGATCTACAATTGTCAGAGAATACACTCAATGGCTCAATTCCTCTGGCTTTGGGTAATTTAACTAAGTTGGTTGTCTTAGATTTGAGCATTAACAAACTCAGTGGCTCAATCTCTCTTTCTTTTGCTAGCTTGACCAACTTGACTACCTTATATCTTTATGAAAATTCACTTTGTAATTCAATTCAAAAGGAAATAAGAGACATCAAGTCTCTTTCTATTCTAGATTTAAGCTCAAATAAACTCAATGACTTAATCCCTCTTTCATTGGCTAACTTAACCAACTCATTAAAAGTTCTTTATCTTTCTTCTAATCATATTGTTGGTGAGATTCCACTAGGACATGGCAAGTTTAGTTCTCTGATCCAACTAATTTTGACCAATAATGAACTTTCTGGACAATTATCTCCAGAACTTGGATCTCTTATTCAACTTGAGTACTGATAACTTTATGAAATGAGAGTTATTATAGCAATTTCATACTTAAATCAAGCTCACTTAGAGAGTAAATGATGTTTTTTTATTGCATTTTTGTTACGTTTTGCATAAACATTCATTTTAGTTTAGTCTTAATAAGTTTTACTTAATTTAAAGTAATTTGTGCTCAAATCATGTGCATAATTATAGGTTTCCAGAAGCTTATAATTCATGAAAGGGATGCTGAGGCAATAGGCTTGCAAAAAGATGGAAGAATATGGCCACAAAAGAAGTGAAACAAAATCTGGAGCAGTGTTGTGCTGTAGCCGTTGCTGGAGTAACCATTGCTGTAGCAATCCTGGAACAGCGATAGAGAAAACTTAGTGCAGGATATCTACAAAATTGCAATCTGCAGTTTCCTAATCTGACTCATACGCGCCCTACGCTTTTGTTTACCCTAGTTTTCAGTTATAAAAAGGGGGTGCGCATCATATAAAACGGCGGCAAGGAATTTAACATAGGAGAATTCGAGAGGAAAAAAAGGGAAGAATCATAATTCAAAGGAAACGAGTCTGCACTATTGAAGAATTCAGCAGAATCACTTGGATTCAATTTGTTATCTTCTCTTACTTGTTCCCTTCCTTACTCTTTGACTGAACCGATGTATTTCATGATCAATATTTTGCTAATTGTTTCTCTTTTTCAAAGTATGAACTAAATTCATTTGTAATTGAGTGACAAACAATCTTAATGGGTTTTTGACTGTTCTTATAAGTTGCTGTATGATTGCTTTAAAATTTTACTTTAATAGCTCGTATTATAATCATTATTTCAGTTGACCATCCATTTAATGGTTCAAGTTAAGAGAGAGCCGCAAAAGGGTCTGTCTTAATGGATATTATTAGAGTAATACTTGATCTTAATTTAAGTTTCCTTAATTAAGTTTTCTTGAATTCAAAAGGGCCATACTTGACTGAGGATTTGTGAATAACTAGACGTAGGAATTCACCTTGTAGGGTAGAGAGAGTGGATGTTCATAATATCATACTTTAGGTAGAATAGCAATTGGTCATTGTTAGGATACTTAAGGGTGTGAGAAGTCCAATAAGCAACAACTGAGGATGCTAATTAATTATGCCCAATGTTGTAAGAATTGCTGTAGCAACTGGTGTTAATTCGATGGAAAATAATCAACCCATAAAGAGAGTTTGATCACTCAACTGCCTTATTCTCATTAGATTTTTTTAGACAATTTGTCTAATCTACTTCCTTACTGCATTTACTTGTTTATTGTTTTACCATTATTAATTTTAGTAGCAATCAACTTCGTCTAGGTGTCTTTTAAAATAAAAACAATATGCACTATCGTGATTGCTGTAGCATTTCTAGTAACATTAGTCCATGTGAAGACGATCTTGAATATTCATCACTTTATTACTTGTTGTGTACACTTGCACATTGACATCAATAGCAATTGAGTAAAAATCAACCAACAAGTTTTTGGTGCTGTTGTCGGGGACTGATTGTTTATTTTCGAAGTGTGAAGTCAATCTTGACAGTGCCAACTTGATCTAATTTATTCTATTTATTGACATATCAACACTTGCATGCGCAAAAACAGGTCTGTTGTATTTCAATTTGATCCTGAAATTGAAAGGACTATAAGGAGATTGCGAAGAGAACAAAGAAATTCAAAAACTATTTCAGACATGGATAATCTACAAGATGTGGGAAACTTAGATCCTCATAGGCCACTACAACCTGACAACATTCAAGAGAAGCAAAACGAGCATGTTAATCAGAGACAGCCAGGCAACAACAATATCATTTACAAGGCAGATGATAGAGACAGGGCTATCAGAGATTATGTTGTGTTAACTCCTCAAGTTGTACACCCTGGAATAGTCAGACCTGAAGTGGAAGCTGCAAACTTTGAACTTAAACCAGTGATGTTTCAAATGTTGCAAACAGTGCGTCAATTCAATAGACTACCAACTAAAGATCCTCACTTCCATCTTAAATTATTTTTGGAAGTGAGTGATGCTTTTAAAATTGTTGGAGCAACACATGATGCTTTAAGAATAAGGTTTTTTCCTTATTCCTTAAAAGATCGAGCTAGAGCATGGTTGAACTCATTACCCTCTGATTCCATAATTACATGGAATGACTTGGCTGATAAATTCTTAATGAAATATTTTCCATCAACCAAGAATGCAAAATTGCGGAATGAGATCACTTCTTTTCATCAACTTGAAGATAAGAGTTTGTATGAGGCTTGGGAGAGATTTAAATAGTTGCTCACAATGTGTCCTCATCATGGAATTCCATGTTTCATACAGTTGGAAACCTTTTACAATGAGTTGAATCCCAATACGAGATTGATGGTTGATGCTTCAGCAAATGGAGCACTATTATTTAAATCTTATACTGAAGCCTATGAAATTTTAGAGAGAATTGCCAACAATAATTATCAGTGGCTATAAACGAGATAAACAGTAGCAAAAGGAGCAGCAATGGTACATAATATAGATGCAATTACAGCATTATCAGCACAAGTAACTTCATTGACTAACATAATGAAATGACTTCTGCTTCAGCAACAGTAAAGAAAGTTGTTGAACTATCTTGCATGTATTGTGGTGAAGAGCATGTATTTGACAACTGTCCTGGAAATCCAACTAATGTGAGTAATTTCAACCGACAGCCTCAAAACAACCCGTACTCAAATACTTACAACTCTGGATGGAAGCAACACCCAAATTTCTCACGGAGTAATCAAAATCGAAATACTCCAGCATTGAGTGGACAGAACAGAAATATTCAACCACCTGGTTTTCATCAACGAATCAAGGGCAAAAACACACCAGCCATGATCCACTTACTTAATTGGAAATACTGATTAAGGAATACATTGCAAAGAACGAAGCAATCGTGCAAAGTCAAGTTGTATATCTGAGAAACCTGGAAAACCAAATGAGCCAGCTTGCCACAACAATGAGTGGTAGATCTTAGGGAAGGTTGCCCAGCAACACAGAAGATCCAAGAAGAGAGAGAAAGGAACACTGCAAGGTAATCAACTTAAGGTCTGGAAAGAATGTTGATATCCTTGTTGATGTGACTAAAAAAATGTTGGAACTTAATTCCTCACAAGAACCACCTCAAGATGAGAGCATGTTACATCAACCTTGCCATCAAGATACTGGTATTAGTGGTCAAGCTGCAGCAACTTTGGAAGGGAATCAATCAATAGATGCTGAAGAAGAAATTGCAACACCAATGGTAACAACTTACAATAAATCAAATGAGCAGAGATTGGTACCACTTGAGGCTACCCAGCAATTTAGGCATCCGCTTTATTTCCCGCAGAGATTCTAGAAAAAATACAAGACAAGCAGTTTGGTAAATTCTTAGAAGTGCTGAAGCAATTACACATCAACATACCTTTTGTGGAAGTATTGGAGCAAATGGCTAATTATGTGAAATTTCTAAAAGACATCTTGGCAAGAAAAAGAATGTTAGGAGATTTTGAAACTGTTGCTTTAACACAGGAAAACAGTCATATGCTCCAAAGTATGATCCCTCAAAAATTGAAGGATCTAGGAAGCTTCACAATACCATGTTCCATTGGAACTAGGTACAATGGCAAATCACTCTGTGATTTGGGAGCCAGTATTAATCTTATGCCATTATCTGTATTTAAGCAATTGGGAGTAGGAGAATGCAGGCCAGCAACAGTCACTCTGCAATTAACTGACATATCCCATGCATATCCTGAAGGAAAAATTGAGGATGTACTGGTGAAGGTTGAAAAATTCATCTTTCCAGTAGACTTCATTATATTAGACTTTGAGGCTGATAAATAGGTACCCATTATACTTGGAAGACCTTTTATAGCAACCGGGAAGATTCTGATAGATGTGTAAAAATGAAAGCTAACAATGAGGATGAATAACTAACAAGTCATATTCAATGTATTAGAGGCCATGAAGAACCCTGATGTGGCAGAAGATTGCAATTTTTCGAGTGTTGTGGATTTTGTTGTAGCATACAGAGTCGACAAATGTTGCAGTAATGAGGTCATCAGAGTTACCATTTTAGAGAGCTTTGAAAAAAAAAGATATTGCAGCAAACCAGATCGATTGAATGAGAGGAAGGCAATCTAACAGATATAGCAGATTTGTTGAACATCTAAATCTTTCAGACATGGAAGTAAAGATAACTTTACCATCTATTGAATCACTTTCTATTCATCAATTAAAATTATTGCCCTCACATTTGAAGTATTCTTATCTTGGTCAAAATAACACACTCTATGTAATCATTTCATCTACTTTGGATACAGGTCAAGAACGGAGCCTGGTAGATGCTTGGGAAATACAGAAAAGTAATTAGATAGATCATGACAGATATTAAAGGGATCAGCCCATCCATATGCATGCATAAAATTCTTTTAAAAGATTGCTACAGCAACTCAGTAGAGCAACAGAGAAGGTTAAACTCTATTATAAAGGAAGTTGTAAAGAAAGAAATCATCAAATGGTTGGATGCTGGGATCATATACCCGATATCAAACAGTTCATGGGTGAGCACAGTTCAATGTATTCCAAAGAAGGGAGGAATAACAGTGATAGCAAATGAGAAGAACGAGCTTATTCCTACAAGAACAGTGCCTGGATGGAGGGTATGTATGAATTACATGAAGCCTAACAAAGCCACTCTGAATGATCACTTCTCACTTCCATTCATAGATCAAATGTTAGATATACTTGCTGGAAAACAATATTATTGTTTCTTATATGGGTATTCAGGTTACAACCAAATTGCTATAGCCCTAGAGGACCAGGAAAATATTACATTTACCTGTTCTTATGGAACTTTTGCCTTCAGATGGATGCCCTTTAGTTTGTGCAATGCTCCAGTAACGTTTTAGAGATGTATGATGTCAATTTTTTCAGATATGGTGGAGCAAACATTAGAAGTCTTTATAGATGATTTCTCAGTCTTTAGAGAGATATATACTGATTGTTTACACAACTTGAAAGAAGTTCTTAAAAGATGTGAGATGACTAACTTAGTACTCAATTGGGAAAAATGCCACTTCATGGTGCAAGAAGGCATAATATTGGGTCATAAAGTGTCCAAGAATGACATAGAGGTAGATAAAGCAAAGATAGAAGTGATAGATAAACTGCCATCTCCCACTTCAATCAAAGGGATTAGAAGTTTTTTGGGTCATGCTGGATTTTACAGAAGATCCATAAAAGACTTTTCCAAAGTAGCTAAACCACTATGCTTATTGCTAGAACATGACAAGCCTTTTCATTTTGATAAAGACTATCTTCAAGCCTTTGGAGAATTAAAAAAAGCTTTGATCACTACACTAGTGTTTATATCACCAGATTAGACTCTACCATTTGAATTGATGTGTGATGCCAATGACCATTATATTGGGACAGTGTTGGGGCAGATGAATGATAATATTTTCCACTCTATATATTATGCCAGCAAAACTCTTACCCAACCTCAGATTAATTACACCACTTTAGAGAAAGAGTTGCTAGCAGTAGTATTTACTTTTGATAAGTTTAGAGCTTACTTGGTGGGTACTAAAGTGACAGTGTACACAAATCATGCAGCCATCAAGTACCTAATCTCAAAGAAAGATGCTAAACCGAGATTAATAAGATGTATCTTATTGCTTCAGGAGTTTGATTTGGAAATTAAAGATAGAAAGGGGACTGAAGATCAAATAACAGACCATCTGTCTAGGCTAGAAGCAGACACAAGCACATTGGCAAAAAAAGACATCACTGAAATATTTCCTGATGAACAAATGTTAGTAATACAACAGACACAGATGCTGCAGCAATCAGGATCACCATTGTGTGCAGATTTTGCTAACTACTTAGTAAGTGGATTTCTATTACCTGAATTGAAGTTTCAGCAGGAAAAGAAGTTTCTTCATGATGTTAGAAGTTATTAGTGGGATGAGCCACATTTGTATAAGTTATGCTTAGATCAAATAATACGAAGACGTGCTTCAGAGAAAGAAATTCCTCATATATTGGAATACTATCATGCTGCAGCATATGGAGGACATTTTGGTGGTCATAGAACAATTGCTAAGGTTCTGCAATAAGGTTATTACTGGCCTTCTATTTTTAAAGATACTTATGAGTTTGCTAAATGTTGTGACAGGTGTCAAAGGACAGGAAACATTACTCAAAGATATGAAATGCCATTGATGAACATTCTGGAAGTATAGACTTTTTATGTATGGGGAATAGACTTCATGGTTCCTTTTCCACCATCCTTTGGGAACTTATATATCCTGGTTGTTGTGGATTATGTCTCCAAATGGGTAAAAGCTGCAACATTACCTATCAACGATGCTAAAGCAGTAGTGAACTTCCTTCAGAAAAGCATCTTTTCCAGGTTTGGCACTCCACGAGCAATTATTAGTGATGAGGGTACTCATTTTTGTAACAAAGTATTTACTGCAACTATGGTAAAATATGGAGTCATGCATAAAGAACCAACATCATATCACCCACAATCCAATGGCAAGGCATAAGTGTCTAATAGAGAGATTAAGAAGATTTTAGAAAAAGTGGTGAACCCATCAAGAAAGGATTGGTCATTGCGCCTACATGACTCCCTATGGGCTTACAGAACATACAAGACACCATTAGGCATGTCTCCTTATTGAATTGTGTATGGAAAAGCTTGCCACTTGCCACTCGAGCTAGAGCACAAAGCATACTGGACACTGAAGCAATTAAAATGGGATATACATTATGCAGCAGATCAAAGGAAACTTCAACTATGTGAGCTTAATGAATTACGGTTATTCTCATATGAAAATGCAAGAATCTAGAAAGAGAGAACAAAACACTGGCATGACAAACATATCCAACACAGGAAATTAAGCCCTGGTCAACTAGTGTTGGTCCATAATACGAGGTTAAGACTATTTCCAAGAAAACTGAAATCTTGATGGTCTGGACCCTTCAAAACTGCTCAGAATTTACCCTCATGGGGCTGTTGATCTCTCAGATGAAAAGACAGGCCAAGAATTCAAAGTCAATGGGCACAGAATTAAGCATTACATGCATTCAACTACAGATTGTTCAAAGGAGGTTTTACTCCTTAAAGAACCAGGTTTATGAGCACTCAAGTCAAGTCAGGCTGACGAACCTTAAAACAAGCACTCAATAGAAGGCAACGCATTGCGGAGGCAGTCATTTCAAATGAGATGGATCCTCGGTTCTGTTAAATACTTTCCATTTTACTTTATTTTATTATTATTATTATTATTATTATTATTATTATTATTTACTGTTAATTATTTTTATTTCCCTTATTTAGGATTGTTTAATTTTTATTTTCTTTTATATTGTTTTTTTTAAAGAAAGAAATGTGTGTGACAGATGGATTCAATACTAATAATTGGAGCTGTAATGTTAACATATTGCAGAGGCAAGCTACGTGTCAGCAGCTATTTGATGAGAGTTTGTAACCATTGCTAGAGCATACAATTGGGTGCTACATCAATCAATATTACCGTTACAGTAACTTCATCACGGAGCCTTCCACTTTACCGTTGGAGATAATATAGGACGGATGGTTGGATGGATTTGGATAGAAATTGAAGAAGAATATCTCTTAATTTAATGCATTAATTTCTCTTGCCTATTTTTATGGGATATGTTTAATAAATTTAAAAATTCTTCCCTAATTTATCTCTTTTACTGGATTTGTTTTCATTTAATCCCACCTATATAAAGGAGTCACTGTGCATATTGACCTCTAACACTATTTGCTTTCCCCTTCGCAGTTAAGACTCTAGTCCTCTATAACCTTTTCTTCTCGTTTTACTCTTGGGCATTTTACCATCGAATTCTTACTGCTATAGCAATGCCAAGGTACAAAAGGACAACCACGCAAAAGAAAAATATGAAGAATTTATTGAACCGCGAAAGATTCTAGAAGAAAAAGGGTTTCAGTTCCCACCTCAGCCCTCAGGAATTGTGCAATCATTATACAATGCTGTAGCAAAGTGCGGATGGCTGGAGTTTTGTAACCACCCTCGAGACCCAGTGTTGCCACTGGTGAAAGAATTTTACGCTAATTTGGTAAGCCCTGGTCAACACAATATTTGGGTAAGAAACTCGTTTGTCCATTAGATTCTCGAGTTATAAATGCTTTCTATAATTTACCTCTGAAGTTAATTGCGAGTATGCCAAATTGCTTGATAAATTAACCCCACAATGATGGAACAAAATTTTCACAACACTTACTGTAAAAGGTGCATCTTGGGCTAATGAAGAAGGGTGTGTGATTAATATGATAGATTTGACACCCATTGTTAAGGTGTGGGTGAAATTTTTAAGCATCTAGACCAACCATGCAGAAAGTGTCTCAATTGTTAAAGATTTAGTCCGGCATAGGAATTGTTTATTTTTCTTTCCAAGTAATTGGTCAATCCCATATTTTTCGTTTCCCAACCTTTTCCATATGACGAGGGATAAGGTTTCTAAACTTCATGTATCTTTTTCATTTTATGAATAAAGTCATCCTCATCTCATACAATTGTGGTTTAATTATTATCATATTAAAGTGGTTACAATGTAGAATTATATATAAATTACAAAATCTTTGAATGGCGCCTTATGTATTCATGATTAATTGGCAGAAGAACATTCTCTGCTAATTTAAACTCTTACAATTATAAATACGAATATATCATTATTAGTTAATGAACAATAATAATAAAGAAAAAGGATTTTGTCTTACGTGAACTAGAATGTACACGTACTAAAATATTCTTCAATAAATTCTGAAGTTCACAATTACCAATAGAGGATCCAAGCTTAACGTTTGTATTTCTGAAGGAATCAGGCCAAATTTATTCAATCAAACCCCAAGATCAGTTGATCATTGGCCAATGTATCAAACCTAATCAAGATCACTAGCAAATAAGTCTAAAAAATCAGAAGAAAGTAAAGCAAGTTCAAAGCATTTTTTTTAATTAGATTAAACATGCCAAAGCAAGGGATTTTACTAAGAAAGAAAAGAATGTTAGGAAAATATGCTCTTTAAAAGTATATGTGTTTATTTAATTGTAATAAATAATTTTTCTGATTAATAAAATAAATGAGGTATTTTATTCAAATATCTTAATTGTATTAATATTTTGATTAAAGTCCATTTAATCATATCATATGTATTTATGTGATCGCCATGTGGATTCACAGAAGACATAAATACAAGTTATCTTATGATTAAATAAATTTAGTTCACAGTTGATAAATAAAGTTGGACACTTTATTTAGGTATAGATTGTAATGAATTCATTGAATGATTTGTTTTAATCATGTATGAATTTATTGATGTAGTACAACTACATTGAACAGGATCACATATGATATTTAATTAACTTTGTAATAATTGTCAGACTTATTAAATCTTATAGGCATTGATTTTACTATAATCTTAATCTTGAGTTAATTATGATTTCATGATTGTAATTGTTATTTCATTTGAGTTACCAATGGGCACGACACATACTTGTAGTCAAGATTACCCGGTATCTTGATAGGAGCAATTATGAGTATTGGAGTTATAGATTAATAATATAGAATTTGTACAACACATCTCTCGATGGGTTTTCGGCACTTGATCATAGAATTCTCTGGCCAGAGTGTGTCAATATATTTAGTATATTGAAAATGATCATTAGAGAAAACCAGTGAATATCAAGGAATAAGATGTAATTAAATTGATTGGACAGTTGAGATGTTATATACTTATATTTAATTGTTCAGTTTAATACTTCAATTTAATTTTAATATTTTCTTTGAATACCATTGTTTGATTGGCAAAACTAAAAAAAAATAATGAAAACAATAAAGTAACAATAGAAACGCCAAGATATAAATTCAACTAATAGTCATCGGCACAAAAAAATGTATCAGAAAGTAACAATTGCATTGTGTCATAATACTAGTGATACTATAGCAATACTAATTACTGACAATAAAGTATTAGTATCAATTCATTCTATCATGTCATATTCGTGGTGTAAAACAAACTATTGACATGTAATTATTATTAGTAAACACTATCGCTATAGTGTCATAATATTTGTAATATTATAGTGAGACGAACCACTAACACGCAATAATTATTAGTAACTATTAATAGCATAGTGTCATAAAACTTGTAATACAGTAGTAATAGTAATCATTGACACCACTAAAAAGTGTCACTATTTTTTTGTCTTCTAGATTCCTAACACAATTAACAAGTGTCACTAAAAGTAATTACTAATATTATTTTAATGTCAATAAAGACCATTTTTATAGTAATGGCTTCAATATATTTTGAAGTCACATTTCTTTAGTCAGATGTTTGGTAGTCTTTAACAAAACCAGGCCTTTGGCCACTCAACATATGCTAATCAAGATGAGTCAGAGGATTGTCAAGGGCTTGAAACAAATCATCAGCCACCCTTCCCTTCCATAAAGCTAGATTATTTGGAGTATGATTAGCATCTAAAAAATTGTCCATCACAACCTCTTGCACTATTGGTTGTATCCACCAAACTATACAAAGAATCATCCTCTTTAGATGAATTATAATTTTAAGCTTGGGAGCATGGAATTGAAAGTAGATCCACAATATAATAACTTTGAATTTAGGATATTGCCCCCCTCCAACAAGCGTATATTCATGACTATCTATTATGAACTTCCTTAATCTTGTAAATTTGAGGTAAATTAAATGAGAAAATGAACAAAATTCTCCTATTATTTGTTGAAATTATATAACATTTTCTCCCTTATGTTTCGAAATCCATTAAAAAAATTTTTCCGTTAAAAAGTCATTAATTTAGAACAATAAATTATTTTGGAGAAAACCATCACCCATAATGCAGGAGCATTTATATTATATGACTAAGAATCAATAACAGAAGATGGAGAAGTGTACCTAAATCCACAAACACTCAATTGCGTTTGAGGGATGTGTGGATTGTCTTCATATCAACACATTATCCCAAAGAACCCTTTCAATTTTCCCTCTCTACTCTCTCTGATGATGGGATGTCGTAAGAGAATAGGATTGTTTCATGTGACTTGGGGACCATAACCATTTATATAGATAATGTTTCATGCTACCTTTAGGTATTTTTATTTTTGCCCATCATAGAAATATAAATTATCCTAAGTATCTATATGTTAAAGGCCTATATCTTATTAGATACATTAAAGCTCAGATTACTAAAAACCTTAGCAGATTACTTTTAATTGGGCTTAACCTTACATGACAGTCCGCAACACATAATTATTTACTATAAGCCCAACATTAGATTAAGGAGCTAACAACATTGGATTAAAGATCCAACAATTAATTTTCTATAAAATGCATGCAAGCTTAACTCAACCCAAAAGTTAACTCAAGAGTTTAAGGGTTGTTTAAGTCCTATATACTTAAGTGACGTATAGCCTATAATTATCTTTTGAAGCATAAGCATAGAGTATACGCTAAACACTAGCTTACAAAAATTACTGCAATTAAATTTATTTCAAAAAATATTTTCAATTTGCCTGCTTAGATGAGAATCCACAATCTAGACCAATTGTGCAAAGAATATTAGCCAATTATTATGAATATAATTTTGCGAACTCTAGTTCATTAAGAGTTTTTTTTTATTCTTTTACAATCTTTTCTTTTACTTTAAATCAATAAATTATTATCTACCGAAAATAACGAAAATGGTATTAACATTTTACTCATTTTATTAGTTGCATTTTTTTTTTCATTTTCTAGTTATGAAATTTTTATACTTATTTTAAAAGTTTAACTTTTAATTTAGTCTGGTGTACTTTAAGATCCTGAGTTCCCCTTTGACTGTATATCTCAATTTAATTAGATCCAAAGTTTGTTAAATGTTTACTATTTATATATTTATCATCTTCATCAAAGTTATCACTATAACAATTTGGTCATGTTTGGGAGTTAGGATTAAGTATGGGATTATATTAATTTTAGGATTAAATATTTTATCATATGCTTGGCTACTTTGCTTGGATTGGATTAGGGAGGATTAAATTTAAATATAGCTCTTAAATCATGGGATTAACAATCCCAATTTATAAGTGGGTTTAGATGGGATTAGAATCAGAGAAAAAAATTTATACATATTTCTTTCATATATAACACTATTTTTTATTTGTAACCTAAAATTTAATTAATTAATTAATTCATGATTTACTTGAATTTATTTTTGTTTTACTTTTATAGTCTAATTAAATTGGTAATTTACTCCAATAAAATTAACTATTTAATAATTTGTTACAATAATTGATTGTATTAAATTTAATAATCACTAATTTAATATTATAAATAATCATGGAAATTAATAATACAAGTAAATAATTGATTTTATATATACATTATTTGCTAACTTTTGATAAAATAAAATATATCTAAAAAATCTTATAAAAATTAATTAAATAATTTATTAGTTTTATTAATTTATAATTGTTTATTATAATTATGACTACCCAATAACTAATTTACTACATATTTAATGCTCTTGTTAATTACCTTTAAATTAATTTTAATTATTAGTCTTAAATATTCATAAATATTTTTTATTTAAATATGATTTAACATTATCCAATCCGATATTGTACCAAACATAATATAAAATATAATATAATCCATCTTAATCCAGTCCAATCTTAATAATCAGATCAATCCAATTATGTGCCAAACGTAACCAAAGGGTATAGGAAGGCACTAACTGTTGCTTTGATTTTTCTATTTACTAACACAGAGAAACAAGTGCCCAGCAAACAATTTTGTTAGTCAGGAGTCAGGACCCAGAAAAGCAGAGGTCAATTTTGCCCATTAATCTTTGTGGAAAAACTTTGAGACTTGCCTCGTTTGACCTCCTTAACTGATTAAAGACGCCATCCTTTTTTCTTTTTTTCCTTGGTCAATCGTCGTGCATTACACTTTTAGGATTGATATGTTGGCATTTTGTAATATCGTGACGGTTCATATTCTTTGTAGATTTCCGTTGAAGCTAAACGAAGCATATAAATTCAATTGCTAATTTGACAAAACAATACTATTGCCACCCTCTTCATCAAAGTGCACAGTATTATGACAAATGGGTATTGAAAAGCACAGTTTGTTGCTTTGATTTGGAATTGATCGACTTTTCTATTTACTGACACCGGCATTATCTTCGGAGAGATAATGCCCAGTAAACAAGTTGGTTAGTCGCTCAAGATCCAAAAAGCCACAGGTCGATTTTGTCCATTAATCTTTGTGGAAAAACTTTTGAGTGTTGACTTCATTGACCTCCTTAACTGATGGGTAGAACTACAAAATCCATCATTTTCATTTTCTGGATAATTGATTGAAGACGCAATCTATAATTGTGGTTTTGGTTTCTCAAAATTAAGCTTAAACGTAACAAAAAATATGTCATTGATGTATGATTGTTTTATCCAACTATGAAAAGAAATACATTGATTCACCAACCAATTTTTTAAATAACAAATAAATTTAAAAAATTGAATAAGAAAATAAGTACTGTTTTATCTTTTTTTAATCATTTTTAGATTTATTTTACAGTATGCAAATCTTTTTCATTATTTATAAGATTTCGATACAAATATATAGCCCTGCCAAAGTTTATGTAATTTACGTCACAAGTTTTTTTGTTGTTTTATGTGTATAACTTGTCAATAAGTTAATCTTTACATGATCTAAATTGGAGTTATTATCTAATAAGAGATCTTTTATGTTAGGGATGGCAAACAAATCAGGGTCCAACCCGCATCCGCTAAGATCGGAAAGATTTAGTTCCGATGAAAAAATATGTATCTGTATCTTAAAAAATGTTGATCCAGAACCTCAAATCTAAGATCCATTTGGATCTAAATGCAAGTGAATCCATAAGATCAGATATCTAGATCTGCATTATTTTTAATTAGATTTCAATTAAAATATATATATATGTTAAATTATTTATTTAATATGTATTAGCATAATTAACTCTATAATCTTTCTTGACTTAGAAAAATATGTTTAGAAACTACTACTACTACTACTACTACAACTAATAATAATAATAGAATATTGTAATGAATTGGTTTGCCTTAATTTCTTTTTCTATGTTTGATTTATATTGTGAAATTTTTATTTGTGGATTTATATTATTGTTGTATGTTATTTATGTTGAATTGATATTAAATTGTTGATTATTGGATTATAATTGGATCTTGTTTGATATTATTAAGTAAATTGTTGAATTTAAAATTATATTTGAATTTACTATTATGCAGATTTGGAAATCCGAAAAATCTGCCTGCAATCCATGCAGATTTATCTGCCTGCAATCCATGCAGATTTATCTGCATCTGAATCCACATATTTTTTTGGTTATCTAAATATCAAAACTTCAATGCAGATCCGGATCCGGATTTTACCATCCCTACTTTAAGTTATTAAGTTAAGAGATAAAATAAAAAATAAGTAAAATACACACTCTAATGCAGCGTATTTTGTCACTGCATAAACCTGTTATGGCTTATGTATTTTACGTCATAAGTTTGTTGGTTGTTTTATGTACATAACTTGATAGCCACTTAATTTTTCACAAAATCTAAATTAGAGTCAATATCGAATAAGAGATTCTTTAAATTATTAAGTTAAGAGATAAACTAAAAGATACGTAAAACACACCCTCTTATGTAGTGTATTTTATCATTCGAGTTTGTTTTTTCCTCATATTTTACCTTAACTTAATAACTTACTCTTTGTGATGGAAAAGTTAATTTATTTTGCTCTTTCCATGAAGGATAATTTTGTTCTTAAAGTTTGAGATATTTTTTCAGTTAGTCCATAAGAATATTTTACTTATTCTGTCTGGTGCTTTCTTTTTTTTTCTACTTATGAAATTTCATAACCATTTTAAAAGTTTAACTTTTAATTTAGTCTGCTGTACTTTAAGATCCTAAGTTTGCCTTTGACAATATATCTCAATTTAATTAGATCCAAAGTTTTCTAAATATTTACTATTTATATATTTATCTTCTTCATCAAAGTGCATATTAATTATTTTAACGAAAGGGTATAGGAAGGCACAGTGTGTTGCTTTAATTTTTCTATTTACTAACAGACATATCTTATGAGAAACAAATAAATGCCCAGCAAACAATTTCGCTTGTCAGGATCCATCCAAAAAATCAGAGGTCAATTTTACCCATTAACCTTTGTCGAAAAACCATTCAGAGTCGACTCTATTGACCTTCTTAACTGATTGAAGACGCAATCCTTTCTTTTCTTTCTTTCATTTTTTTCGCCCTCCGTCAATTGTCGTGCATTAAATTTTCATAATTGATATGTTGGCATTTTGTAACACCGTGACGGGTCATATTATCTATTGTATTATCGTATTATATACACATGCTGCCATGCAAATTGATTTTTTTAAGCTCATGGTGGATAAGTAGTTTGCATATGCGGCTTCCATTAATCTCGCTTTACTTCATGCGTTCACTAATTAATTGATTTCAATTTTTTAAAATTTATGAAATTTCATACTCATTTTAAAATCCAAATTTTTAATTTAGTCTGTTGTAATACAATATAAGATCATGGGTTGGCCTCGAACTATATCAATTTAGATCCAAATCTATATATTTATTATATCGAAGCAGTTGTATGTTTATCAAAGTGCATATTATTATGACAAATAGGTATTGAAAGGCACAGTGTGTTGTTTTGATATGAAATTTATAGACTTTTCTACTTACTAACACAGACATAATCTTTGGAGAGATAATGCCCGGTAAACAAGTTGGTTAGTCGCTCTGGATCGAAAAAGCCGAAGGTCAATTTTGTCCATTAATTTTTCTGGAAAAAATTTTTGGGTGTCGACTTCGTTGATCTCCTTAAGCGATGGGGAGAATTACAAAATCCAACCATTTCATTTTCTGGATAACTGATTTAAGACGGAGTTTCTCATTGTGGATTTGATTTCACAAAATTAAGCTTAAGCGGAACAAAACTTGTCCGTTGTAAGTGAGATAAATATTTCCATCCTTGTTACATCCCCAACCATCCTACATCATTGA
Source organism: Citrus medica (assembly GCA_002013955.2). NCBI lineage: Eukaryota > Viridiplantae > Streptophyta > Magnoliopsida > Sapindales > Rutaceae > Citrus > Citrus medica. Next base: position 191,719 of record MKYO02028288.1, on the reverse strand, counting down.
CTTTTCCAAAAGAATAAGCTATAAAGTAATGGTTACTTGACTTTTCAGATTCTTGAGCCCCATCAGCAAGAGCAAGAAGTTATTGAGCCTCATCTAACATGCAGAGTAACTTTCCCTTTATTTAGAACAGAAATTGAATTGAAAATAGAGTAAAGATTTAACAATAAAATCAGGTACTTAAACTAACTGGTCTGCCGGAACAGCTAAACCAGCTTCAAATAAAAATCTAACAAATTAAAATATATTCTTATGAACATTACATCGAAAATTTTAGATTAATAAATATCATAGGATCATGTGCTGTGATCATACAATTTGAACATTAAGCTTTCCGAATCCGCAAAGCAAAAATTTTAAACTTGAATTAGGAAAAAAAATTTAAAAATTATGCAATAATAAAACCAAAAAAGAAAGATTAAGAGATTTGATGTTTTACCTTCTTTCAACTGTATGAGAAAGGAGCAAAGACAAATTGTCAATGTAATTATTATTGGCGACATCATTGACCGATATATTGTCGGATAGAATTCTTATAAGTAAGTTAATTGTTTTGTACCTTCAAAACTTGCCAATTTTTTTTTCCTTAAATATCACGTAGTTTGAATCGTATAGAGAAGCTTGCCGATTCAACCATGCCTCTGAACTCGATGAGATATCCAAGTTTTAGGGTTCAAACACTTCATGTTGTGGCCTGGATGGATAAACTCAATGCCTCAATCCCACTTTCTTTAACTAATGTGACCAACTTAACTATCTGACATTTTGTTAAAAATTCACTTTTTGATTCAATTTTTGATGAAATAGAATTTTCTTTCAGTAATAATGGATATTCTAAATTTCATCTTAAATGATATGTCATTCTTTAAATGGATGATAAATACGACATCATTTTAGATAAATTTTTAGAATAAAACTCTCATTTTTTTTTCTTTCACATGTCGCTCACTTGTTGGAATAGAATTAATTTTAACATAACTAGTATTTAATTTCTTTGTCAATCTTAGTGCATTGCTATTTTAGATAAACTAATGTTGACATCTTGGTAGATTGGACAGAAATGTACTATTTAGTCTCCATTAATTAGTTCGGATACATAAAGTGTAAATGGCAACACATGTGGACCAACCAATGTAGCTAGCCTACTTTAGAGGTCTTAACACAGAGAAATTCTAGAATACCTTTGATGTACTACAACCAATTGGCGCACGCATGACATGTGTAATTAAATTTAATACAACCACCATTTACATGATGGATTTTCAAAATAAATACACACATGTCATAGTATCATTTGCTTGTTGTATAGTTGACATGGTACCTTTGATGTATTCTAGAATTTCTCCTTAACACATGTTGCCATGCATTGACTTTTCGACTTCCCCATGGATAACTCATTCGCCGTGCATTACAGAAGAAGCATACATACATACATACATACATACATACATATATATACATAAATTTTTTAATTCAAGTGTTTAAAATTCGGGGAAAATCTAGAAAATTTTAAAAGCATGCGTTTTAAAGATTTTTCAGAATTTTCTAAATTTTAAAATCCCCTACAAAAAAACTAACATATATACATACACACAAAGATTCAATAAGGCCTCAATTGACACATGACTAACAAAATTAATGAAAACAATTTTTTCCCTAACAACAACTAGTCTACCTTAGAGCGGTTGACTCATTAATTTGTTGCCTCACGTCATTGATTCTATAAATTTGCCTTTCAGTGTGTTTCTTTGTACATCCATCATTCCTAGATGTTTATTTCTATCTGCCTTGTCTAGCTAATCTTAGTTTCTTATTGTTCTCATCTTTCACTTTTCTCTATTGTTTCTATGATTATCGAGCCTCGGTTGATCTTCCATTACACAATGATGTCACCAAATTTGAAAAATAATTTAGTAATTTTCTCACTCATTTTTTTTATCCTCTTTTGTGTTTCAAATTTTCCACCGGTTGTTTCTTCTTATTATATGGAAGAAGCCCACGCACTTCTCAGATGGAAAACTAGCCTTCAAAATCATAATAATGGATCTCTCTTATCTTCATGGACTCTTAACAATGTCACCAAAACAAACCCATGTGCTTGGGTTGGAATTCATTGCAACCGTGGTGGAAGAGTCAATAGTATTAACCTCACAAGTATTGGTTTAAAAGGTATGCTTCATGATTTCTCATTCTCATCATTTCCTCATCTGGTGTATCTTGATCTTTGGCACAATCAACTCTATGGAAACATCCCGCCTCAAATTGGTAACATTTCAAGACTCAAGTACCTTGATTTATCATATAATTCGTTTTTTGGTACCATACCACCACAAATTGGCCACCTAAGTTATCTCAAGACCCTTCACTTGTTTGAGAATCAACTAAATGGCTCAATTCCTTATGAAGTAGGTAGGTTAAGTTCTCTAAACTACCTTGCTTTGTACTCAAATTATTTAGAAGATTTAATCCCTCCATCTTTGGGCAATTTGAGCAACTTAGCTACCTTGTATCTTTATGACAATTCACTTTCTGGCTCAATTCCAGGTGAAATAGGAAACTTGAGGTCTCTTTCCGATCTAGAATTGAGCAATAATAAACTCAGTGGCTCAATCCCTCCATCTTTGAGCAATTTAACCAACTTAGCTACCTTGTATCTTTATGACAATTCATTTTCTGGCTCAATTCCAGGTGAAATAGGAAACTTAAGGTCTCTTTCTGATCTAGCATTGAACAATAATAAACTCAGTGGCTCAATCCCTCCATCTTTGGGCAATTTGAGCAACTTAGCTACCTTGTATCTTTATGACAATTCACTTTCTGGCTCAATTACAGGTGAAATAGGAAACTTGAGGTTTCTTTCTGATCTAGCATTAAACAATAATAAACTTAGTGGCTCAATCCCTCCATCTTTGGGCAATTTGAGCAACTTAACTGTCTTGTATCTTTTTAACAATTCACTTTCTGGCTCAATTCCAAGTGCAATAGGAAACTTGAGGTCTCTTTCTGATCTATCATTGAACAATAATAAACTTAGTGGCTCAATCCCTCCATCTTTGGGCAATTTGAGCAACTTAGTGGCATTTAATCTTTATAACAATTCACTTTCTGGCTCAATTCCAAGTAAATTTGAAAACTTGAGGTCTCTTTCCACACTTAGTTTAGGGTACAATAAACTCAGTGGCTCAATCCCTCCATCTTTCAGCAATTTACGCAACTTAGCTACCTTGTATCTTTATGACAATTCACTTTCTGGCTCAATTCCAGGTGAAATAGGAAACTTGAGGTCTCTTTCTAATCCAGCATTGAACAATAATAAACTCAGTGGCTCAATCCCTCCATCTTTCAGCAATTTACGCAACTTAGCTACCTTGTATCTTTATGACAATTCACTTTCTGGCTCAATTCCAGGTGAAATAGGAAACTTGAGGTCTCTTTCCGATCTAGCATTGAGCAATAATAAACTCAATGGCTCTATCCCTCCATCTTTGGGCAATTTGAGCAACTTAGCTGCCTTGTATCTTTTTAACAATTCACTTTCTGCCCAATTCCAAGTGAATTTGGAAACTTGAGGTCTCTTTCCACACTTAATTTAGGGTACAATAAACTCAGTGGCATAATCCCTCATTCTTAGGTAACCTAACCAACTTGGCTACATTGTGTATTCATAACAATTTACTTTTTGGCTCAATTCCAAGTGAAATAGGAAACTTGAGGTCTCTTTTCAATTTAGGATTTAGCAATAATACACTCCGTGGCTCAATCCCTCTATCTTTCATAAATTTGACAAGCCTAATAAGATTACGTCTCGATAGAAACTATCTAAGCGGCAATATATCTGAATCTTTTTATATTTATCAAAACTTAACTTTTATAGACCTTAGCCACAATAACTTTTATAGTGAAATCTCATCTGATTGGGGAAAATGTCCAAAGTTAGGCACTTTAGATTTTTCTGTAAATAATATTATTGGCAATATACCTCCTGAAATTGGACACTCATCTCAATTAGGAGTTCTTGATCTTTCATCAAATCATATTGTTGGCGAGATTCCAACAGAACTTGGCAAACTTAATTTTTTTATCAAGCTCATTTTGGCTCAGAATCAGCTTTCTGGACAGCTATCTCTAAAACTTGGGTCACTCGCTCAACTCGAGCACCTTGACTTGTCTTCAAATAGATTAAGCAATTCGATCCCAAAAAGTTTTGGCAACTTGGTCAAATTGCATTACTTAAATTTGAGCAATAATTAGTTATGTTGGAGAATTCCAATTAAATTGGAGGAGTTAATTCATCTTTCAGAGTTGGATTTAAGTCATAACTTTCTCAGAGAAGCAATACCATCTTAAATCTGCATTATGCAAAGTTTGGAGAAGCTGAATCTTTCCTACAATAGCCTCTCAGGTCTCATTCCAAGTTGCTTCGAAAAAATGCGTGGCTTGCTACGCATTGACATATCCTACAATGAGTTATGAGGTCCAATTCCTAACAGCACAGCATTCAGAGATGCTCTAATAGAAGCACTACAAAGGAACAAAGGATTATGTGGAGACGTCAAAGGACTTCCATCTTGCAAAGCATTAAAGTCAAACAAACAAGCTTTGAGAAAGATCTGGGTTGTTGTGGTATTCCCTCTCTTAGGGATTGTTGCTCTTTTAATTTCTTTGATTGGACTGTTCTTCAAGTTTCAACGAAGAAAGAATGACTTACAAACACAACAAAGTAGCCCTGGAAATACTCGAGGATTGCTTTCAGTGTTAACTTTTGAAGGAAAAATTGTCTATGAAGAAATTATTAGAGCAACAAATGACTTTGATGATGAGCGCTGCATTGGAAATGGTGGACAAGGAAGTGTTTACAAAGCTGAGCTAGCTTCTGGAGAAATCATTGCAGTCAAGAAATTCCATTCGCCACTCCCAGGTGAGATGACATTTCAGCAAGAATTCTTGAATGAAGTCAAGGCATTGACCGAAATACGGCATCGTAACATTGTGAAATGTTATGGCTTTTGTTCACATGTCCGGCACTTGTTTATAATTTATGAATACTTCGAAATGGGTAGCTTGGCCATGATCCTAAGCAATGATGCAGCAGCAAAGGATTTGGGATGGACAAGGAGAATGAATGTGATAAAAGGTATAGTTGATGCATTGTCTTACATGCACAATGATTGTTTCCCGCCAATTGTTCATCGAGATATATCAAGCAAAAATGTGTTGTTAGATTTCGATAATGAAGCTCATGTTTCGGATTTTGGAATTGCCAAGTTTCTCAAGCCAGACTCATCCAATTGGACAGAACTTGCAGGCACATATGGATATGTTGCACCAGGTATGTAAATTATTATTCAAGCTTGTACAGTGTAAAGATGATAATAATAAAATAATAATTCTTTTTTTTCCCCTTTCAGAGCTTGCATACACAATGAAAGTTACTGAAAAGTGCGATGTGTACAGCTTTGGAGTGTTGGCATTGGAAGTGATAAAGGGGAAGCATCCAAGAGATTTTATTTCCTCAATGTCCTCTTCATCTTTGAACTTGAACATAGCACTCGATGAAATGTTAGACCCTCGGCTTCCAACTCCATTGCGCATTGTTCAAGACAAATTGATATCAATCATGAAAGTCGCCATTTCATGCTTAGATGAGGATCCTGAATCTAGACCAACCATGCCGAAAGTGTCTCAATTGTTGAAGATCTAGTCAATTGAAGATTTAGTCATGCTTGTGACTAGCTTATTTTTCTAAGTAATCGGTCTGGTCCTTTGAAATCGTTTTCTAGATTTTACCATATCACAAGGGGTAATACTTGTAAGTCATGTAGACTAGAGGTATCTTTTTCATTTTATGAATAAAATCTTTCCTCACCTCACACGGTTAGAGGTTTAATTATCCAATAGTGTTTGTGATATGTCACTCCAACATCGTTGCCTATTTTCAAACTTTCACCCTCAATTTCTCTTCTCAGTTTAGTTAAAGCCTATCAACATACTGTCACCTACATGTGAGGTGCTCCATTACAAGAAGCAAAGCTTGTCTTGAAAAGAATTTCAAGTACATATTAGCAAATATGATACAATGTCTTCAAATTTTTTATTGTACGTCCTAAATAGGCTGATAATGTTCCTAACTTAACCATTGAATGGTACACATTGGGACGTTTAACAAAAAACTTAGGAAGTATAACAAAAAGAAAAACATAAATAAGAAATGAAGAAAAATGTGATTGTCGTAATCATGCAATAGAACTGGAATGCAAGAAAATACCAACTAAGAAAACAAAACACTCTAAATGTTTTCATCTCGTATACTAGATGCTCTATAAATTATTGAACCACAAAACCCACTATTATGCCCCCCTCTGCCTGTTAACTTAGCACTTGCAATAACCTTCTCGATATTCATCTTCCACAGCTAAATAATTTAAGAAAGCATTAGACACCATTCAGATATGTATCTCTGTAAGAAACATATATTTGAAAGTTCTTAAGGAGCTCATAGAACTACCTAAATGGAATTTTCCCTCCCAAAAAAGTGAGGTTAGTCAAAACTTGGGTTGAGGGAGATGAACATGTAAGTTAGAATCACCTGAGTGTTGACTGGAACCATGTCAGTCATGGCAACCAATGCAACGCGAGCTCGCTCTTAACATATCCAGGTGGACAACTGGGCCTACTACCAGTTGCGGCTACAAAGGTGGCTTGGGAAAAAGAATTACTAATGAACCATCACATTGTTGTTATCCAAGGCATTTACCAATGTTACATCCGTGTGTTCTCCAAAAAACGAAATTGACTGAACCCAATCATTTTAAGTTCTCTTGCTATGTTGTTCAAAATTCACTCATGTTCTTACTGCAGCTAGTATATTCCTAAGTAATAGCTTTGATGAATAAGATTTGTAGGGGATTTACCTAGTCTATGCCTGCTAGATGAAAAGTTTGAATATTATAAAAATTTAAAAGAAAAAACCATGTAGCTAGCTGCATTTTGGTAACATATGTATAGACTCTGACTCCCTGGCATATCAAGAAGAATCACCCAATTGAAAGGAAGGAAAGTTTTTGAAATGTAGACTTACAACATGTTCTCAGTTTCTTTGAGATAAATCACTAAAAAAATTGGCAAACGTCACATATTTAAACATTTTTAATAAGTTGTGCATAAATCATTCATTTATTACAGCAAGCAAATTTAATTTAGTAGGAAATTATAATTCATTGGTTAAAGCGATATCGTTTTTTTACCGATACTGCCGAAAGCATGCTCAGATCTTTTCATTCCTTGCTTCCATCACTGCCTTCCCCTGATTAAGGGTGCATTTGAGATTGAGGTGCTGTAGCTTTTAAGCTACAGCTGCTGTGAAAAAAAAGCTGTAATTATGAAATAAAAGTTAATAATATATAATAAATATAAATTTTAAATAATAATTTTATCAAAATTATTAAAGATATAATAAATTTTATATTATACAAGTGAAAAATTATATCAACATAGATTAAAAGCTACAACAGTTAGTGTTTACCAAACACTTTAGTGCTGTAGCTTTTAAGCTACAGCTGCCCAACCTCAATCCCAAACGCACCCTAAGTAAGTTATTTCGAAAAAGAAACCCCGTTGCTTGAAAAGCATATGTCAACAAGGCCATATATACGAACATTTACTCAAACCAAACAATTTCTACTCAAAAAAGGCCAATTACTACATTTACGAGCAGCTGCCGAGGTGGATTCAGATCCTCAACTGTGATAAGACAGACCACAGATTGTGAACAGACTTCAAATGCCCATGTCACCCTCCCTCAGAGTTATCTTTTAAAAGCCAACCTCCTTCCTTGCTGATTATCTGCAAGTTCAGGCAAGATGACTGCCTCGAAGTTATCTTAGACTCCTCTGTTTGTTTTAGCTTGTTAATGTGCTTTGTCAGACTTTACAAGAACAGCATGTGCTTGATGGTGCGTTCTAGAAGTGAATCTATGCTACATTGTTGAACCATATCAAGGAAAAGAAGAATAGTATCAGCATTAAAACATAAACTACTATTGACAAAATACAGATAATATTAAAATCATTAGTGAGAAAAAAAAAAAAGCAATTACCTTTGCACTGTTTGGTAAAATTTCTCGCAACTCTTTTACGCCCTCTTGAATTATCTAACGATCTTTGGGCCTTGGTCTAGGGTTCTCACCAAGTTTAAGCCTTTTGCGATTTGATTTAGTTTGTTTCATTGTTTTTCTCGTATTATGCAGTCGAGACAGTAGCATTGTGCATTTGTGCTTTACACTTTGACCCTGTCTACCAGGAACTGATAGGGAACCCATATGTGGAACTATTTTGGGAACAATTTTCTCCATCATTCTTGCTATAGCCGGAATGAAAAGAATCGGATACCGCAGCCCCTGCCTTTGCCAAGGACTCAATAAGGCCAAATAGCTCCACATGCACTAAGTTTGATATATTAACCTTGCCAGACGGGGGAGAAATAGTGGGAATAGAGGAGTCAACATGGTCCTGCAAGAGATATTATCATCTAAGTTCTACTTCGAGACAGTGTTAGCCCTAGAGATCACATCTTCTAATTAAAAATGCATGGTATATCCTAGAGAACGAAGTGCATGAAAACCTGCACTCACATCAGGAGAATTCATAGACATTGAACTAGTTTCACCCATATGTTATCCATCAGCCAGCGAATTATTCTAGTTTGCGTTGAGGAGCTTATTCTTAAATCCACACCAAAAAATCAAACAAGTAATCCACCGAAGGTGGTTCCATGCTTCCTGTTCAAAATCTAGCGAAAACTAGATTTTGGAGTCACACATTTCCATAGTCAGATGTTTGGTAGTCGTTAACAAAACCAGGCATTTGTCCACTCTATGTATGCTGATCAAGTTGAGTCAGAGGGTTGTTAAAAGTTTGAAACAAATCATCATCCACCCTTCCCTTCCATGAAGCTAGATTATTTGGAGTATGATTAGCATATAAAAAACTATGTCCTTCATCACAGCCTCATAAAGGCATGAAACTGGTGGTTGTATCCACCAGACTGTACAAAGAAACCTCCTCTTTAGATGAATTAGCATTTTAATCGCAGAAGCGATAAATGTAGGTCACCCTTAACAAAATATTTTGTAGGAAGCAAACCTCTGACCAAGCACATAATGGAAGTGATAAATGTCAACGAAAATTACCAGCACTAAATACACAACATAAAGAGAAATCATGCATTTGGTACAGAGCAGATAAATGAATAAGTTTGAAAACGAACGGAGAGAAAGTTCAAGCTTTAAAATACATAAATTTTGGCAAAGATGGACTGAATTCATAATATAAAGCATTCACCAAACTAACATAATTCCCCAATTTCCAATCATAGAAAACACTAACAATCCAATAGAAAGCGAACGCTAAACAAACTCAGGGTAATAATAAGAAAGTGAATTGCAAGCACCCATCACAAATTGGTAGATGTTAAAAGCTAATGCTCCTATGAAACACAAAAATCTGAAGAAAATCAGAGTAGAAAATCAAATATAAAAGAGATGAAATGAGAAATAAAAAAACTAACCACTTTAAGAAGAAGACTCGTTAGCTGAAGTTTTCTTAATGCTAGTTGAGTTTCTGACCAACTATGTCACTGACTGCTGACACACTGCAGCAGTTATTTTCTACATTGGGTAATAAATTTCAAGCTTTCCTGAACTTTCTCAGCCACTGAGCAGAAAAAGTATACACAAAAAAAGAAAAATCCATAATAGAGATTAAACAAAACAACAAAACAAATAAGAAAGAAGGGACATTTGTTCCAGAAGGGCGTTGCTGAAGCTGCGTCAATTACTATTGCAATCCTTTCTTTGCAACTGTTCCCATTTTCTTTGCACGGATGGTAATAAAATGTCTTCCATAAAATAAAGACTTGCCCCCATTAGTGTTTGAGGTCTCACATAACTAAGGACAAGTGATAGATTCTTAAATAAATATGAAAAATATCTAGAAGAAAATGAAACAAATAGCCAACAACAAAAAGATGCATAAGATAATAGGTAGCTAGAATGACTGAGGACATCCAATTGTAGATAGTTAGGAACAGTAGATAAAAGAAAAAAAAAGTTCTCCATTTGAATAGAAAAATATCCTCAAAATCACTTTTGTAAAAAGAGCAATATGGGAAAGAAGAGACCCCATTTTCCATTTCATGTGAACGAAATGATGAAAAACATAATGGAATCTTTAGCAGGCGCAGCATCATCCTGAATACAGCTTGAATTTGAAAACAATAAACTACAAGTAATGGTTACTTGACATTTCAGATTCTTGAGCCCCATCAGCAAAAGCAAGAAGTTCTTGAGCCTCATCAAAATATATAATATGCACAGTAAATTTCTTTTCTATGTAGAACAGAAGTTGAATACTGCCTAAGCTTAACAACTGAAAGAAGAGTGAAGATTTAACAATAATAGGGCAAACAGATGTTCTGAATGGAGGAGCCAGTGATAGGCTGATAGTTGCCCCTTGTTAATGATTAAGTCCAAAATCAGCTACTTAAACTAACTGGTATACCTAAACATTTAGACCAGCTTCAAATTAAAATCTAACAAGATAAGTTCCTATAAAATTTTCTAGAAAATAGCCATTTAACGTATCGATTCTGCAGTCAAAGTGCCACCATAATTGTGACAAAAATGAGAACTAAAATTTTCAAGAAACTTTGAATAGTTTTTCTATCATCATTTTAAGTGAGGCCCTATTTAGTGGCTCTTAAACTATAATTGTTGTGAAAAAACAGAAAGAAGATGTAACTATGTATAATAAATATAATTTTTAAATAATAATTTTGAAAATTAGTAAAGATATAATTAATTTTTATCATAGATGTAAAATTAAATTAATTTAGCTTCCAGATTACAATAGTTAATGTTTACTAAATATTTTAGTTTTGTAATTTTTACCCAACCTCAATCCAAAGTGCGCCAAAAATTTAAGAAACAACGACATCTCCACGTAAATATGCAAAAAATGAGCGTCAAACCTCGCAATACCACTTTGGTTGGTTCTGAACAGCTTAACCTTGCTACTCCCAATCAACATCCTTCCACCCGTTCACAGTGCCATCATAGATTCATAATGGAATACAATAATTGTTATTTTTTTTAGGAAATTTTGAATTCAAAGAAATGAGCAAAAGAATTTCTCTGAAAACACCAAATGTGTTACCTTTTGGACAACAGAATCAACATTATCTTTTAGCTTAATACCAAAATGAATTGCGAAAAAGTGGCCATTTGAAACCACCACATCATTATAATAGTAAATTATGTGTAATTGTAACTCCCACTTTTATTTTTGTTTCCTCTTTTACCCTTATTAAATTGGGTAGGATAGTTATTATTGAGTGTTTTTTTTTTTAGAAGAAAGTAAGCCTTTCATTAATCACAACACCTTGAGAATACCATACAATTCATCCGGAATGTTTCCCAGCCACATAAAGGGAGAGATTTTCCCCAAGGCTATCTTAGCTAGGTAATGGGCACAAGCATTACAATGTCTTGGAATGTGATTGACAACCACTTTCTGGAAGCTCTTCATCTGGTTTTGGATTGCCAAAATTGTCCAAAAAATTTCTGATCTGCTGCCCTTGGTGTTGTTCACTAGCTGGACCACCTCTAAACAATCGGACTCAATAATCAAAGAGGATACATCCGCACTGCTTGCCAGCTGAAGGCCCCAAAGCACCGCCTCTGCTTCAGCCAAGCTAACTGACCCCTTTAGGAGGTTCTGATTCACCCCAGCCACAATTAACTGTCCATTGGAGTCTCTAATCACAGCTCCCACTCCTGCACTCAGATTCTTTGAATTAATAGCAACATCCACATTAACTTTAAAAGCATTCTCTGGGGGGGGGACCCACTCTTGCTGCTTCTCTTTGCTGAAGATGGAGATGTGAGCTTGCTGGGTCTTCCTAACTCTCTGAAATGCTGTCAATACAGACTCCGCTTTAGCAGCTGATATAATAGGATTAATCTCCCTACCATCGAAGATACATTTGTTCCTAGCATACCAGGCACCAACATAGAGCTACCATTAATTCCAGATCTGATTTCCTCAGCTCCTTAGCCATATTTTGCAAAGTGCTAAAAATGTCTTGAGAATTAGCTTCTAAGCTAGGGACTGAAAAGGGGGATTGGAGCCAAATTTTTCTCGCTGGCTTGCACTCCAAGAGAGCATGGCTGATAGTCTCAACACTTAGATTGGATCGCTTACAAGTTGGCTCCTCCACTACTTTCCTTTTCCACAGATTTTCCGCCGATGGAAGTAGATTATTTGAGGCCCTCCACATGAAAATTTTAAGCTTCTCAGGCAGCTCCAGTGTCCAAAGGCACTCCAGTACTTGTGGGAAGCCTCTGTGCAGCTGGTGGAATCTGGAAATTTTGATCTCAATGCTAGCTGGTACCCACTCTTGACAGAGTAGTTCCCTTTTTTGTCGTAATGCCAAAGCACTTCATCTTCTGCTTTCTCAGCTGGGAGGGGAATCTTGAGGATCTCTGCGGTGTCTGCCTCCATGAAGTGTCGTCGAAGCTTTAATTCATCCCATTGATTATCAGCCTTAATTAAGTCTGCAACAACTGAGCTTACAGGCAATGATGGCGGGAAGATAGGTCTGAAGGTCTCTGGTCTTGGCAGCCAGTTATCCGAGAAAATTGCTATCTTCTTGCCATTACCGATCTGCCATCTCATACTCTTCTTAATCACCTGCCTACCCCACATGATGCTTCTCCAAATATACGAGGCATTGGTTCCTGCCTTTGCACATAAAAAGCTGGAATTTCAGAAATATCTTGCTTGAAGGACTCTTGAGACCAGCGAATTTGGGTACTGCAGTAACCTCCAAGCTTGCTTAGCTACCAATGCTTGATTGAAGCAAGTAAACTCTCGAAATCCCAGCCCCCCTCTAATCTTTGCCTGGCTGAGCTTCTCCCATTTCCGCCAATGGATTCCGCGCTTATCCCCTTTCGAGCCCTACCAGAACTTCGCTATAACTCGCTGAATATCATCACAAAAGCCTCGTGGGAGCTTGAAAACACTCATTGCATACGCCGGAATTGCTTGGGCTACCGCTTTGATCAGAACTTCCTTCCCCCCACTAGACAACATTTTATGCTGCCATCCTGCAATCTTGTTCAACACTTTCTGCTTGATGTCATTAAAGAACCCCATCTTCTTTCTCCCAATCATTGATGGAAGACCGAGGTATTTCTCGTGCTTTGAGACTACATTGAGATTAAAGATACCCCTTATGGCAGCCCTTTGATGCTCTAGAATTTTGCCACTGAAGAACAATGAGGATTTATGGAAATTAAAAATCTGCCCTGATGCTGCAGCATATTTATCAAAAATTCTTTTTAAGTGCCTGCATTCAGCCACTGAAGCACGAGAGAAGACCAAGCTGTCGTCCGCAAACAGCAAGTGAGTAATTGAAACTTCCCGCGCAAATTTGAGACCTCGGATTAGCTGGTTCTGTTCTGCCAAAACCAACAAATTGGAGAGAGCCTCTGCACAAAGAATAAAAAGATACGGGGATAACGGGCAGCCCTGGCGCAAGCCTCTTCCCAGCTGGATCATTCCTTTTGGCACACCATTAATAAGCACCGAGAATGAAGTGGAAGTAACACATCTCATTATCAAAGCTACCCAATGACTAGGAAACCCCATCTTTAGCATAGTTTGTTCCAAAAAAGGCCACTCAACCCTATCATAAGCCTTACTTATGTCCAATTTTAAAGCCACCAGTCCGTTCTTCTTCCCTTTGCTATGCGTAATTTTATGAAGGCATTCATACCCAATAATAACATTGTCGGTAATGAGCCTATTGGGGATGAATGCACTTTGCATAGGGGAGATGATTTGGGAAAGGATCGGCTTCATTCTATTTGCAATGACCTTAGCTATAACACTATAAATAACATTACAGAGGCTAATAGGTCTATAATCACTCACTTTCCTAGGATTTGCAATTTTTGGAATCAAAGCTATAAAAGTGTGATTGAGGGTCGATGGGTTACCTTGCTCATTAAGGACATTAAGGCACGTTGAGATCACTCCGTTACGAACAGATTTCCAATGCTTTTGGAAGAAGGCAGCTGGAAGACCATCAGGCCCTGGGGCTTTTGTGGGACACATGTTGGCAAGGGCTTCCTCAACATCTTCAGCGGTGAACGGCTTCTCCAGCTGAACATTCATCTCCAGAGTTATTTTTGCAGTCATGCCTTGAAGGGTTGCTTGGATTTAGCTTGGAGTCGGGCTGGAAGTAGTGAATAACTCTTGGAAATGGCTGCAAATCTCCTCCTCTATTTCATCCCTCTCCTGCAACCAAATGCCCTGGTCGTTTTCAATCCCCCACACCTTGTTCTTCCTTTTGCGGGCAGATGCTTTGGCGTGAAAATACTTCGTGTTCTTATCCCCTTCTCTAAGCCAGTCGGCCCTCGAACGCTGTTTCCAGTAAATCTCCTCATCAACTAGCATAGAGTTAAGCTGACTTTCCAATCTCCTAATTTCCTGACCATCATCCAGCTTTGAATTCCCTCTCATAGCATCCTGGAGGCTCTGCATCAGCTTTTCTTGTTTTCTTTGCCTACCATTAAATTCAGTTTTGCTCCAAAGTTTTAGCTGAGCCAAGGAAGATTTGGCTATTCGCTGAAATTATTGAACAGGGGCTTCCCAAGCTCGAGCCCCATACCGACTCCACTCTTCCTGGACTATACGCCTACAGCCTTCGTGGGAGCTCTCAAGGGAATGATTTGCCCGCATTTCTCGAATTTTTGCTTCGCTCATGGAAATCTAACATGATTGGGCAGTGGTCCGAAGACCAGTTCACTAGATTTGTGCCTACAGATTCTTGGAAATTAATCCCCCAATCTTTACTACATAGAAAGCGGTCCAATCTCTCCTCAACAAAATGATCTCCGTATCTTTTGTTTGACCACGTATAGGGATATCCCTTACACCCCAAATCCTGCAAATTGCAGCTTTGCACAGCTTCCCTAAACTCGGTAACCCTATTCAGGTTTCGCTCATTGCCCCCGATTTTCTCATGGATATGCATTATCTCATTGAAATCACCAAAACAGCACCAAGGATAGGAAAATAGACTGGCTAACCTTTTCATGAGAGTCCAAGTATTATGCTTCTGGCTGAACTCTGGATGGCCGTAGATCCCAGTGCATCTCCACCTCAAACCACTTTCACTACGCACTATTGCATCTATATGATGTGGGCTATACGAGGTAATACTAACATTAACATCTGCCCTCCAAAGCAAGGCTAGACCTCCCCCCATGCCCGTTCTATCTACTGCAAAGCAATTCTCAAAGGTAAAATCTCTACAAACCAATTCAACCTGCCTAGCCAACATCTTGGTTTCACAACAAAAGAAAATTTGAGGCCGGTGCAGGTGGAGAATTTTTTTGAGAGCTAAGCGCGTTCGAGGCTTCCCCAGACCTCGAACGTTCCAACTTAGGAGTTTCATGGTTGTCGGCGGGCCTAAAATTCAGCACCCGCCGATACTTCTTCTTCCATAGCTGCCACATAATCCCCTTCATCTGATATCTCTTCTGTTATCTGTAGCTTCCGGGCTGTTTTGTTTGAGCTAATGTGGTTGCTGTAGTCGGAGTTTATTGCTAAGCTTGTGTGGGTTCCCACGTGTGATTGTTTTGGTGGACTGAGCACTCTTTTTTTTTTTTTGTGGACTGAGCTGATGGTCATCACTGCTAGGTCTTTTTGCTCCTATTAACCCATGATTCTTCGCTCCTTTTGCTATGGGGATGCTGGCCTTAAGTTTCCATTTTCTCACTTTGGGCTTCGCGTTGGTCTTGCTTGGCCCACTATCCATTTCTTCCACATCAGGTCTGGCACTCCCTTCAATCTGCTCCCTTGTATCTTTTAGTAGTTCCAATCCTGTTTTATCCACAGGATTTTCGTTTTCCTTCAAAATCTTTTCTACCGCCTTTGTACTTTCATAGCTATAGTGGCTATCATTACTTGCCACCCTATGCTGCACCTCGTCGATGTCACAGCCTATACTCTGACTCCCCACTTGCTGATTTTTCGTCTCTGAAGAGGTCAACATTAAATGAGCTTTGTCAGATATCAGCAAGTTGCTTGTATCCTCTGGTTCTGCTCCATCTCTTATTTCCCGATCCGAATTGTTCAATTTTGACCCGTCTTGATCAATCAGGTTGTTTGAGCTTGGACTGGTTGTTGCTTGCACAGTTTCTTTGAGATTGGATTGCTCTCGATTGCCTTTCTCCCTACTACGTTTTTGCTTTATCCTGTCAGCTTGTGTAACAGCTCGCATCCAACCACCATAAGGCAAGTCCTCCTTTTGTTGTCCTT
Organism: Citrus medica; assembly: GCA_002013955.2. NCBI lineage: Eukaryota > Viridiplantae > Streptophyta > Magnoliopsida > Sapindales > Rutaceae > Citrus > Citrus medica. The sequence continues at coordinate 175,337 of MKYO02028288.1, read as the reverse complement.
TGTATCGTAAGCATTCCCGGTACTGGTGACCGATATGCGCACAATAAAAGCAAAAATCCGGAAGTTTTTCATATTATTGAGTGTTTGTGTGTGAGTAAAATTTATCAAATTATTTTAAATAAGTTACATAGGTTATTAGTTTTTATTTTTAAAAAAGGAAATTTTCTTAAAACTTACGTTTTCTTACTTTTTTTAAAAGTATTTATTAATTACCTAATATTTAAGAGGAAGTTATCTTTTTAAGAAGAAGTCGTCTTTTATTTTTTACACCGTTACAAACCCTAGAGAAAAAAGAAAAGAAAAGAAAGAAACATAAGTCTTTGGAGAAGAAAAATAAAGTTTTATAAGTTCTTTTCTTGGTGTTTGCCTTATGGTATTAAGTATTTCTTTGACTTATATAATTTATTTTTATTAACTGTTTGCCTTCGATTTCTTGTGGTATGATTTGGGTAACAGATGTGTGTTTGTAATGCTGTGATGATATGAACAGTCTGTATTCATTGCTTGAAATCGTTTTCTTTATTTAGAATCACATGAGTTCATTTACAAATCATTAAACTAGACATCCTAAGTTTTCCATTGATAGGTTTTGTGTGGAAATCCTCTGAGTATGCAAATTGTTATGGTTTTTCGAATTTGGGTTACTAGTGCTGGAAAATTCCGATTTTCAGCAGCGATTCTCACTTCTAGAAATTTTTCCGTAAGGTTACACATCCTTATAAATTATGGCGATTTTTTTATCAACAGATCTATGTCTCATATGATTACATATTTAATTTCGTAATTTATTCATTATGGTTAAATTATAAAAAAAATATCATAACATGCGGCTGCTGCAGATCTGGAAAATGTTCTCCAGAATTGCAGTAGCCTGAAACATGTAACAGATTGGGCTAATTTATGAATATTACATGCCATGTTAGAATTTTATAATGAAAATTAAATCTTTCTTCTGTCTTTAAAAACTGGAATCGCAATTTTTGGGCATTTAAAATAAAAGATATGAATTTTTGAAATTCTGTTTTCAAATCTGGAATTTTCTGGACGGGTTAGATGTCTCGGAAATAAAACGCTTTTAAAATAGTTTCAGGTGTCCAAAAATTACGAATTTTAATTACATGCTTTCTAAATGTGTCTTCTGTAATTAGAAAAAAGAAACATATTATTTAGAGTGTTAAAGAATATGTTATGAATTTCCTAAGTGGTAAAGGTCTGTTTTGGTCAATGCTAGACAGTTTTGTTACTTTGGTGAAAGGTCAATATTCTGACACGATTTTCACTTGTGCTGATTTTTGTGAAATTTTGTATGCAATGCTATGCATGTCCACAGTACCTCTGTAAATTTTCATTATTTTCTAACATGTGTATAGGTTATTAAAAATCAGCATGTGCAGGATACTCATGTTTAAGTCTAGAATATGTATAAGTTTTGAGATAGTATGAGAGCCTATGATTTAAGGATGATTGAGATTATATTTAAGGTTAGAGATAATATTGATAAGGATATTTTTATGATGATTATAGGACGCGGGTGAGCTCGTTGGTTTGTTCTTGAGGTATTGAGTTGATTGTTGCGGATTGAAGTAAGTAGATTCATTCATAATGTGCTTCATAATAAATGCAATTTATGTATAAGAATTATGTTTAAATGAATTTTTTTACAAAACTGATTTCTAAAGTATTTAAATGAATTTATAAAAATGAAATTTTCTTAAGAAATTAGTTTTCTTAAAGAATTTTCTAAAAGAATTAAATGATCAAAGAAAGGATATTAAATGTTTTAGAAGATTTTAAATGTTATTTATGAAAGGATATAAGGTGGATTCAAAAATGTTTTGACTCATAGTCCATAGTAATAAATATGATGCAAATGTTATGATGCTATGTAATGTTATGGTCAGCTTACTGGTATGATGATGATCTTGTGCACAAGGATGTTATGAACAATGCAGGGTATAGTACCCTGAACAAGGAATAATGTCGGGTATAGTACCCTGAATGATGATGACTACGAGATATGAGCTACCAAATGTTTATGTTTTAATGTTTTTATGAATGTTTTAATGTTTTTTAATGCTTTTACATGAATCCACCCTTTATACTAAATGAAGATGTTATTTTAAGATGTTATTTTAAGATGTTATAAAATGTTTAAAGGTATAATGACAAAGGTTTTCAAACATTGTGCATGGATTTGCTTACCGAGTTGACGGCTCACCCCTCGTCTCAAATATTTTACAGATTGATTAGAGATGTGGCTTGGGTTCTTAGATGGAGAATTTTTCTTAGTGGATATTTGGAGTTGCTTTAAAGATTAAGTTTGGCTAGACTTTTTATTTTGGATTAGAGACTTTTCTTTGGAGACTTTATCTCCGATGTTTTATGTAAGGATTCAGTTGAATTATGAATAATGATTGTCTATTTTGAGGTTTATTAATAAGAATAAATTATGTGAGGTTTCATTCCAATTTTACCCTTATGTTTTCATGGGTAAAATTTTGGGGTGTTATAGTAATTCTTCATGATTGGCACAAAAGTATTTATTGAACTCATTAAGTTATACTGGCATTTTATCACATAACAATATGAGTTTTTTAATTACTGCTATCTCAGTTTCACATACAAAGTACAAGTATTCGATAGAGATATATGATCTGTGTCGTCAATTATGTATTATAGGTATACAGGTTGTTTGTTACAACATCTCATTCAAAAAAAAAAAATTTTTAAATGGAACGAGTCATTCATTACATCAGTATTAATTTAACATACATAACCCGCATTAAATTTCTTCGTCAATCCCCGTGCATTGAATTTTATAGAACTAATGTCGACATTTTGTAATGAACGTCATAGTCTTGGTAGATAATCGTTGAAGCTTAAAGAAGCATATAATTCGAGGACTGATTTAACAGAACAATTATATTATTAACCCCTTTAGTTAGTTAAACAATATAAAATCCAATATTATAAGTCAACAAATTATTGATGTATAATTTTTTCTCCAAACTATAAAAAAAAGGAATACATTGATTCATCAATCAATTTTATAAATAGCAATCAAATTCAAAAACTGTGAATAAGAAAATAATTTTTAATCTTTTTTAATAGTCCTTAAAATTTTTATTTTACATTACGCAAATCTTTTCCATTATTTATAAGTTTCCCATACAAATATACAACCAGCTGATGTCATGATTTATGTATTTTACTTCACAAGTTTGTTTGTTGTTTTATGTACACAACTTATCAATCACTCAATCTTTCACATAATCTAAATTTGAGTCATTATTTAATAAGAGATTCTTTTAATTATTAAGTTAAGAGATAAACTAAAAGATATATAAAATACAAATTCTAATACACTGTATTAAAATATGTGCTTTTCTTGTAATTTAATTTATTTGTTAACTTAATAACTTAAAAGAATTCTCATTATAACATTACTTTTTAAATTAATCGTAGTCTCTATGATGGGTTAATTACTTTATTTTGCTCCTTCTGCAAGGGATAAATTTTCCTTAAAAGTTTTTGAAGTTTGGGCTAACTATTCAGGTAGTCCATAAGAACTAAAAGAAAAATATATGGACTACAAAATATTAGTAGAGAAATTACTTGTCATAGATTATGTATTCTACATCACAAGTTGCTTGATGTTTATGTGCACAACTTGTCACACTTATTTGTTTTTTTTTTTAATGAAATACGTCGTATTAAATTTCTGTTGTAAGATAAAATCATGGATCCGCCTCAGAACATCTCAATTTAAATCCACAATTTTTGCTTATTGTTTATCATTTATATATTTATTATATTGAAGCAGTTATTTCTTTATCAAAGTGCACATTATTATGACAAATGGGTATTGAAAGGCACAGTTTGTTGCCTTGATTTGGAATTGGTCGACTATTACATTTACTGACACAGACATGATCTTTGGAGAGATAATGCCCAGTAAATAAATTGGTTAGTCGCTCAAGGTCCAAAAAGGCAAAGGCCAATTTTGTCCATTAATCTTTGTGGAAAAACTTTTGTGTGTTGACTTCATTGACCTCCTTAACTGATGGGGAGATTTACATAATGCATCCATTTCATTTTTTGGAAAATTAAGCTCAAACGGAACAAAATATGCCCGTTACAAAATTTTTTGACTATAAAAAATAATTTTGTGGATTTTTAGTCAACAAATTTTTGATGTGTACTTCTTTTTCCCAACCATAGAAAAGGAATACATTGATTCACCAATAATTTTTTAAACAACAAATAAAATAAAATAAAAATTGAAAAAGAAGGAAAAAGAACATCTACACCCTCTATATTTAAGGAAACAGTCACCAACACCCCAACTTTTTAAAAAGGGACACCAAGATCCCTTTTTAATCATTATGCCCTTTAAAAATTTGAATTTAAATTTTTAATAAATAGAGATTTCTATAAATAATGTAATCTATGCAATAGACTAAGAATATTAAAATTATTTAATATTTTAATAAATTTAAATATGTAAATTGTTATATTTATTTAATAATATATTTTTATTTATTTAAGTTATTTTAAATAAATAACTATTCAAATTTAAGTAGTATTATTCAACAGAATAATTTCTGTAATACTAACTTAAATACTATAGGAAAACAATTGACTAGTATAGAAAGCCAATTCAAAAAGTCAACCATTACTGTTTCTCCTATTCCATCAAAATCGGATTCTGACAAAAAGTTTAAAGAGCCAATTTTCAAACCTTTCCAAGTTTCGAAATCATTGTGAAGAAGAGTTTTATCTAGATCAAAATCTTTTTCAATGGCATTTATTATATTCTCAGTAACTGATGAAAACGTGGGAGAGGTCGGAGGAGAATGTTCCTTCTCTTCCTGTCTTTGGCGACTAGTGTATATGGGATGGGGGACACTAGTTGCATAATTGACGGAATGAATTGAAGAACTAGGTATATCCGAAGTGGAAAACCTAGGTTGACTTTGAAGATTTACCTCGGAGGGTATTTTTATAAATTTTCTCTCTAATGAAGAGATACTTGAACATGAACCTTTATCGGAGAATCTAGATGAAGTAGATCTCCTAAATGACAGTTTTACTTTACCATTTGAATACTGAGTCACATTTTGCAACTCTGTGTTTGGCTCAAGTTGTTTTGGAATCACTGGTGTAGTGGCTCCTTCAAGAATCCATTCGTTTGGAAGATTGACATTTTTCCATTGGATTGGTTTCAGAATAACAGTATTGGCTTTTGAAATATTAGTTTGCAAGAGAAGAGTCTCTTCTCTTTTTGACTGGAATCTATGTTGTGTGCTGAATGCAGAAATCATAGCTTTATATGAGATTTTAAAAATCAATACTACAGGAACGAAACCCTCAATCATATGGTAATTATGGGTTTTGATTTGTAAAATCATGCTTTTTAAAATATTTTTTTCTTTAAGAGAAATCGTTATATTAGGGTAACAATTAAATGAAATGGGACATTTACATAGACTTGATTCTATACTACTTAGTAAAGAATCATCGAAAGAGATGAATCGGCCATCTCTCAAGACTGCAAGAATGGAAGTGTCAAGACCTTCTTTTGTTAGGGGTTTTATACCGACTTGTATTAAGCCAATGTGAATATAATTAAAACTTTTATCTATTAATTTCTTTAGAGATTGCTCAGAAAACAAGTGAATCGTTTCAAAAGGCTTTGAAAGGGTTATGTCACGTTCTTATGTTTTTATGACATAATCATTTTTTAGAAAATCAGGCTTTTTTGTTCTATAAATCATTTCTTTATTAACCTTTGGTAATTCCCAATTATCAATTGCTTTATTGAAGTTTTCGATAACAAATTCTTCAGAATTCACAATATTCTTTGAATTACTAGTTCTTCTAGAAGAAGAGCTAGAAAAGGACGATGCTCTACAGAGCAGAGAATCCATGGGTCCAAACTTATGGTCAACTCTAAGACCTATTGGTATGGCTACAGGTATGGATTTACAGCCCTAAGTGGAAATCTTATCCTATAACGGGACTTACAACCAGTAAAAATTCACCACACAAACAAATTCTTCACAATTCATTCCGTCAATTATGCAACTAGTGTCCCCCATCCCATATACACTAGTCGCCAAAGACAGGAAGATAAGGAACCTTCTCCTCCGACCTCTCCCACGTTTTCATCAGTTACTGAGAATATAATAAATGTCATTGAAAAAGATTTTGATCTAGATAAAACTCTTCTTCACAATGATTTTTATTCGGATTCAAATAAAGAAAAAAGACTTTGGTTTTTCAAACATTTTCTGAATCAAAGAAAAGAAATTCAAGAGACATATTATGATTTTGTTAATTCACACAAAGTTCATATATTGTTTTTTGATTGGTTTGAGATATATTCTTCAAACAACATCTCTTATCTATTTAAAGAGTCAAACCCTATTACTATTAGAAAGAAAATCCCTAAGTGGAACCTTTCCGATAGCAATAGAACCATAGAATCTGAACATCCCCCTCTTAGCAGTTTAACTATTGACCATGGTGAATCTCCTATTGAGATTAGAGCCTCACCTTACAAAATTCCAAAGCCAAATGATTCTGATTCAAATTTAAGTAGTATTATTTAACAGAATAATTTCTGTAAAACTAACTTAAATACTATAGGAAAACAATTGACTAGAATAGAAAGCCAATTCAAAAAGTCAACAATTACTATTTCTCATATTCCATCAAAATCGGATTCTGACAAAAGCTTAAAGAGCCTATTTTCAAACCTTTCCAGGTTTCGAAAGCTAGTCAAAAGCTTGTTCAAGAGTCAAAATCAGATTTTGCTAAAGCCATTAGAGACCAATTAGATAGAATAGAAGCTTCCTCTTCTTCTTCTTTTAAAGTTCAAATAGCCCCTGATAGTGCCCAATCCAGCAAGATTGGTGTACTAGAGCATGAAAATGTTTCTATAGCCTCTTCAGACATAGAAGCATTTAAAGAAGAACCTTCTGTTCCCCAAGCCAACAAAATCCATTGGGATCTAGCCATACCTACTGTTAGAACTCCACCAGATCTAGCTATAGATAATAGACCAAGTGCTTTAAATCAATCGCGGTTTAATGCATCTTCTGTCAATGAGTGGAACATTGATGGTATGTCTGAGTACAACATCTTAGGATTGTTGCAACAGATGACCATGGCAGCCAATGCCTACAAAACACAAACAGGAACTTCGGATAGAGCTATAGCCGAAATTCTTGTTGCCGGTTTCACTGGTCAACTAAAAGGATGGTGGGATCATCTCCTCACCAAACAACAACAATCAGATATTCATAATGCTATCCAAATTGACGAGAATAGTGCCCTTATTCTTGATGAATTCAATAGTCCAATTCAGGACGTTGTAGCCACCCTGATTCTGACTATTTCCCTTCATTTCATAGGTGGTCCATCTCTCCTTAGAGATAAAAACGCCGAGTTATTACACAACCTTAGGTGTAGAAAACTTAGTGAGTTCCAAAGCTACAAAACCACTTTCTTTACCAGACTTTTCCTTAGGGATGATGCTAGCCATATAACTTGGAAGGAGAAATTCCTTACAGGTTTGCCTACCCTACTAGGAGAAAAGGTTAGAAATTCCATTAAAGCCCTTTATGATAATCGTATTCCTTATGAAGAGCTCACCTATGGTGAACTTGTCAGTTTTGTCAATAAGGAAGGCTTAAAGATCTGTCAAGATTTGAAACTACAGAAACGTCTTAAGTGGGAACTTAAGAAGTCTAAGCAAGAATTAGGCAGTTTCTGTAAACAATTCAATTATGACCCCTTTAAGATTTCTAATTCCAAAGATTGTGATGGTAAGTGTTCTACAAAACCTTACAAGAAACATTACAAATCTAAATTCTATAGAAAACCCTTTTAAAATTTTAGAGAACCTCATTATAAGAAACCCTCGAGACCTTTTAAGAGACCCAACTTCTCTAAAAAGAAAGAGTTTAGAGCCAAACCAGAGTTTAGAGCCAAACCAAAAACCCCATTTAATTACAAAGAAGCTATATGTCACAATTGTGGTATAAAAGGCCATACCGCAAAATATTGCAGGATGAACAGAAAGCTCTATGAGCTTGGCCTTGACGAAGAAACCTTTTTCAAAATTGCTTCTTTGCTCATAGAGTCTTCTGACTCTGAGTCTTCCATGACGGGAGACAATGAACCCCTACAGATTAACGAGTTAAATGACTCTAGTTCTGCTTCTCTGAGTGACTCTGACATCAGCAATTCGGATTCTTATTTAAAGAAAATCAATGTTTTGACTAAAGACCAAGAGATTTTTCTTGAACTTGTTAAGCATATTTCTGATCCAAATCTTCAAAAGAAATATCTTGATAAGCTTTTAAAGACTCTAGATTCTAATAAAGCGGAAACTTCTAAAGTTCCAATTGTTAAAAAGACTTCTTATGACCTTACTGATATTTTGGACAAAAAGAAAATAAAGAAGGTTGTTCCTAATATCCAAGATCTTCAGAAAGAAATCAAAGAAATCAAACTTGAGATTAAGGATTTGAAAGAAAAACAAAAGCATGATTCCGATACTATTCAACTTCTTTTGCAAAAACAACTAGATGATAATTCTGATAAGGAAGTTGATACTGATGGTGATAACGAACAAAATCTTGAAAACATTGAATCCGTGCCCAATGATTTTCTATTTGTTTTAAAACAAATCACCACCAGGAAGTATTTAATCAAAATTACTTTAATTTTTTCTAAAGATTTTGAAATTGACACCATTGCCCTTTTTGACACTGGTGCCGATTTAAATTGCATTAAAGAAGATATTGTTCCTAAAAAATTCCATGAGAAGACAAATGAAAGACTTTCTACCGCCAATAATTCAAAACTAAAAATCAAATCAAAAGTTGATGCTTCTGTGCATAACAATGGTTTTGAATTCAGAACTTCTTTTCTTCTCACAAATGACATACACCATACTGTCATCCTAGGAACTCCATTTATAAATTTAATTACTCCATATACTGTCAACTATGATAGTATATCTTTTAAAGCAAAATCCAAAAAGCTTGTTTTCCCTTTCATTTAGAAACCAAAGACAAGAAATCTTAATATTGTTAAAGCTTGTTCTGTTTATCAAAATCAAATTAATGTCATACTTAAATCTAAACAAAATGACTTGTTTTGTTTAAAAAAGGATTTAAGTTTACAAAGAATTGAAAACCAGTTACACAATGATTTTATACAAAGAAAGATTTCTGATTTTAAATATCTCATTGAAAAAGAAATATGTGCCGATTTACCATCCGCGTTTTGGGAAAGAAAACAACATTTGGTAGATTTGCCTTATGAAAGCTCTTTTGATGAAAAGCAAATACCCACTAAAGCTCGTCCAATTCAAATGAATATGGATTTAGAACAACACTGTAAAGATGAAATAAAGGATTTGGAGTCCAAAGGACTCATTGTAAAATCTAGATCCCCTTGGTCTTGTGCCGCTTTTTATGTTAATAAAAATTCTGAAATTGAAAGGGGAACATCGAGACTTGTAATAAATTACAAGCCTTTAAATAAAGCATTAAAATGGATTAGGTACCTCATACCTAATAAAAAAGATTTACTCCAAAAATTGTGTTCTGCTTTTATTTTTTCAAAATTTGACATGAAATAAGGCTTTTGGCAAATCTAAATCCACCCTAATGACCGTTATAAAACCGCTTTTACTGTTCCTTTTGGACAGTATGAGTGGACCGTAATGCCGTTTGGTTTAAAAAATGCACCCTCAGAATTTCAGAGAATCATGAATGATATTTACAACCCTTATTCTGACTTTTGCATTGTTTACATTGATGACGTGTTGATTTTTTCTCAAACTATTGATCAACATTTCAAACATTTAAAGACTTTTTATTTTGCCACTAGGAAGGCTGGTCTAGCCCTTTCTAGTTCGAAAATTTCACTTTTTCAAACAAAAGTCAGGTTCCTTGGCCATTACATTTCTAAAGGGACCATTACTCCTATTGAGAGATCACTTGCCTTTACAGACAAGTTTCCTGATAAAATCCTTGACAAAACCCAATTGCAACGATTTTTGGGTAGTCTTAATTATGTTCTTGATTTCTGTCCTAATATCAATAGGATTGCTAAACCACTGCATGATAGGTTAAAAAAGACTCATGTTGCATGGTCAGAAGAACATACTAGGATTGTTAAGCACATAAAGACCATTGTAAAAAGCATTCCATGTTTATTTCTTGCAAATCCGGCATTGCCTAAGATAGTTGAAACTGATGCATCTGACATAGGCTATGGTGGTATATTAAAGCAAAAAGAAAATGATAAAGAACAGATAGTACAATATGTTTCTGCACATTGGAATGATTGCCAGAAAAATTATTCTACTATCAAAAAAGAAATTCTTTCTATTGTTTTATGTATATCTAAATTCCAAAGTGATTTATTAAATCAAAAATTTTTACTTAGAATTGATTGCAAAGCTGCAAAACATGTTTTGGAAAAAGATGTTCAAAATATTGCTTCAAAATAAATTTTTGCAAGATGGCAAGCTATTTTAAGTGTTTTTGATTTCGATATTGAATTTATTAAAGGAGATAAAAATTCTGTTCCTGATTTTCTAACCAGAGAATTTCTTCAAAACAGATAATGCCGCCAAAGAGGAAGGACAAAGGTAAAGCTGTTCTTAAAGACACTGAGTCTCATGCAACCTCCAAAGAACCCCAATCAACTCCCTCTAAAGAAAAATTACTTTCTTCTACCATGCCCATCAAATCTTGGATCGAAATGGTTGAAGAACACGAAGCCCAATACAAATCCATTTCCTCTGATGACCAAATAAAGCAATGGATGAGCTCTATAACAAAATCCTCTGAGCTTATGCTCGCTCTTCAAAGCCTTTCTCATAGTCAAATCTCTCCTAATGAAGAAATTGAAAAAGAAAAACTCACTTCTAAAGAAATTTCAAAGCCCTCTTCCCAAAATGTGGTTGTCTCTGGTGAAAGTTCATCTTCTCAAATTGTGCTTTCCCAGCCAACACTTTCAAAGAAAACTTCCGATTGGTTTGATAAAATCCATTCTCAAAATATTTTATCTATAGAAGATGGTTTTTATCATACTGATCCTTTTCAAACAATTTCAAAGTTTTTCCCTAAAGGCTGGTTTTTCAAACCATGGGATTTAACAAAACCCCAGTCTTACTATCAAAGCATTTTAGAAGTTACTGAGTCAGTTAAGTTCAAGCAGTTCTTTCTCAGTGAAACTCATAAAGAATCAGCCTACTCCACGGCTACTATACTAAAAGTCCTGAGCCCAAACCAGTGGGGTGACCAACTCCACACACAAAGAAGATTCCCTCCAAATTTTCAAATGTGTTTGCCACATTGTTTAACATATTCTTATTGGGACTACCAACAAGCATGGTATAACACATTTTTCATCCAAAATCCCAAAAAATCCCATTCATGGTTATTTTTCTTTAATTAAAAAATAACCGTTCAAAGTCTCCCAAATTGGTTTCAACATTGGTGGAACTCTTTTGGCCCAATCCCTCAAATCCTAACTCCTAATGCCACCCACTGTTTAAACCTCTTTAAAGCCCATTAGCTTCCTTCTGAATCTGAGAAAAGGTTTCCCCCCTTTCTCTGTTTCTGTACAAATTTCTTCCTTCCATGGGTATAGATGTGGAACCTCAAATTTCATACCCAGGATAGCCAGCTCATCTTACAAAGAACATTCAAAGTAAAATGGTGGCCAAAGTTTGATGAACAGTCCAAATTAACGGACACTCTTATCCGAAATTGGCTCTGTTCTAAAGGTTTCTTACCCCCAACTATTAAAGCCAAAAATGCCCAAGATACCTTTCTAACCCAAAAATCCAAAGCACAATCCCTGTTGGCAAGTGCCAAATCTGAAGAAGAATATTTCAAAGTTATGGAACAGCTCCTCACATCAAGATCAAAGTCTTCAGTTGCTGACTCCTCTGATGATGATGATGATCAAGACGAAGAGCCATTCATTTCCCTTAGAGACGAAAACGAAGACGATTGTTTTGGCATTTTCTCTCCTGTAAAGCATTGTAAATAATTATTATGTATTTCCTTTCCTGTAAAGCATTATGTATAATTATTATGAATGTTTAAAAAAAAAGAGTAATTTTCATTTTATTTTCCTCTGTATTTTATCATTTTGTACGAGTATTTGTACCTTCGGTTGGTCCCCTGGACACAAGTGAGAGCGTACATGTCTCTTCACCCGAATTAAAATTAAAAAGCACTGTACCATCCAAAGCTTACTGTTTCAAGCTGCTCCGCTCCCACTACAGTTGAAGAGCTACAGGGCCGCTACAGTTTAAAATTTTATCCATGTATAAAAATCGAGAGGAAGACTTAGACTCCTCAGATTTTTCAGATCTAAGTTTTCTTGGAGTCTCTCTCTCTCTCTTTCTCTTCTTCTTCTTCTTCTTCTTCTCGGAAGTCTGGTCAAGACATCCAGAAAGCATTTTTCCCTGTCTTGTAAATGATCAAGGCATCAAGGGAGCTTTCTATCTTGAAATCTTCCCGTCTTGAAATCTTCCCGTCTTTCAATCTTTCCTTCAAATAGATCTGTAAAATTGTACCAAAAATTGAGATCAAAGAAATAAAGAAACATGTACGTTTAATTTCTTTTTTGTAAATATATTTAAAGCTTTGATGTATGTTTAAAGTTTCTGTAGTTTAATTTAAAGCCATTTACTTTTCCGTAATTTATTTTAAAGTTCCACAATTTATTTTAAAGTAATTTACATTTGAGCAATTTCCTTTATGCAATTTAAATTTTTGCATTTCAATTTCTTCAAAGCATGCCTGCGGACTGATCTCTATCAGATCTGCTTTATAAATTGTACATTCCTCTTAATAGCTGAACGTGATCTTCACGTTCTTAGTTGGTTGTATTTCATTATGTTTAGAAGTGCAGTAGTTCATCATGTTAAGGAGTGTATTACTTATTATCTCCTTCGTTATTTCGCTAGCTGTAACGTGTATATATTGTGACACTATAGCAATACGACATGAAGTTCCATGCAAGTTTAACATGGTATCATAGCCCTCTTTCTCTCTCTAACAAGAGTAAATCGATCCTTCTTTTTTCTTTTCTTTCACCATGGCCGCCGAACCCTCAGCCATCTCCTCTACCTCACCAGCCAACCAAAGTCCCCACTCATCAAATAACCAAGCTAATGATTGTGTTTCAATCAACGCCGCTGCCCAATTGCCTATACGGCTTACACCTGAAAATTATTTTACATGGAGAGCACAATTCGTCTCTTTAGCTTTTGGCTACAATCTGACAGGTTACATTGATGGCACATCTGAGTGCCCTTCTCCGTATGAAACTGGCAACAGTAATGGTCCGCCTACCATCAACACAGCCTATACCTTATGGAAACGCCAAGATCAGTTGATCTTTCATTCCATCCTAGCCTCCTGCACCGAAAGAGTTGCCCCACTCATAGCTAGTTCCACAACATCCAAGCAAGCGTGGGATAAGCTTGCACGGCTATACTCCAATCGTAGTCGTAGTCGCGTTATCTCTCTTAGAGAACGACTTGCACGACCTCGTCGTGATGGACAACCTGTTGCCGAATATTTAAATAACTTACGTTCTATTTCTGATGAAATTACTTTGATTGATGTTCCTGTTACAGATGATGATCTCGTGATAAAAATTATTAATGGCGTAGGAAAAGATTTCAAAGAAATTATTGTTGGTGTTCGGATCCGTGAGACACCACTTTCTTTTGATGAGGTGTATGAAAAGCTTGTAGATTACGAAGATATGTTGAAGCGAGAGGAAAAATCCATAGACACGGCTATCACTGTCAATGCCGCAGTCAAACAGCAAATAACAAACCGTTGCCCTTATCAGAACCAGAGAAGAGACAGCAATCCGGGATTTAATAATGGTCCTAACCGTGGGTATCCAAATCAAAATGGCAACAACAGAAATTACCAGTCTCAGAATCGCAACCCACAAGGCCAGTATCGCAACAATGGAGGATATAAAAAAAAGCAGCCCACCGGGTACCAGGGCTACTGTCAACTTTGCGGTACCAAGGGCCATACAGCACGAGATTGTCCACATTTTACCTCCCACAAAAACAGTCCGACTATGAACCACACAGCAACCACAGGCACATCCAACCCCAATTGGTTAGTCGACAGTGTCGCCTCACATCATGTTACAGGAGATCTCCAAAATTTGAGCACTCATAGTCCTTACCATGGTTCTGATTCCGTCATTGTTGGTAATGGCATGGGTCTTGGTATATCTCACACTGGCTCAACTTCCTTATGTACCTCTAACTCAAAATTTTATTTGCAAAAATTCTTTATGTTCCGACTATCAACAGAAATTTAATCTCCGTGTCTCAATTTTGCAGTGTTAATAAAGCCTCCATTGAATACTTTCATGATCATTTTCAGGTGAAGGATTTGAGCACAAGGGCGGTCCTCTTGCAAGGCCGGAATAATCAGGGTGTCTATGAGTGGCCGGCAGCTTCTTCTTTCCCCGTACCAGCCTTGCCAACTTCAAATGCTACAATAAAAAATAATGCCGCTCACTGGCATCAACGTCTAGGCCATCCGTGTAGGGATATTTTGAAATTTGTTCTTCGTACCTTCAATTTGTCTTCGCACTTGGATTTTGAGTCTTGTGAGTCTTGTTTATGCAATAAGAGCCATCGGCTCCCTTTTGGCAAATCTTCTTTATATAGTACTCGTTCGTTGGATTTAATATATTCTGATGTTTGGGGTCCTGCCCCTATTACTTCCTTTGATAATTATAAGTACTATATGATTTTCGTTGATCATTTTACTAAGTATGTCTAGTTTTTTCCATTACGACTAAAATCTGATGTTTTCTCTACATTTGTTCGTTTTAAAACACTTGTTGAAAATTATTTTCGTACTACTATTCGTAATATTTACACCGACGGTGGTGGTGAGTTCCTCAAACTCACATCATTTTTTCAACAGACGGGCATTAATCACTTGTTTACACCACCCTACACACCACAACATAATGGAGTTGCCGAACGTCGTCATCGACATATTGTTGAGACGGGGTTGGCGTTACTTCATCAAGCCTCACTACCTCCTAGCTTTTGGACGTTTGCGTTTCAAACCGCCACCTACTTAATTAATCGTCTACCATCCAAAACTACATCCATGACCTGTCCTTTCCAGCTCTTATTTGATGCCCATCCTAATTATGACAATCTACGTGTATTTGGGTGTCTCTATTTCCCATGGTTACGCCCATATACGCGCAACAAACTAGAGCCCAGGTCCAAGCCTTGTGTGTTTCTCAGTTATTGCCTACAACAAAGTGCATACAAGTGTTTAGATGTTCAGTCTGGTAAGATTTATGTTTCCCGTGATGTTCAATTTATTGAATCTCAATTTCCCTATCAATCCCTCACATCCACTGCCTCTCCCTCCTCTGTTTCACTCACCTCCTGGTTTCCATCCATTTTTTCAGTCCCGGTTCTGTCGGCTCACTCCTCTTCTCCTGGTGGTTCCCGTCTTGCAACTTCGGATTCGCTTCCTGCTAGCTCCGATTCTTCACCGGCCTCTTCCACCTCTACTTCGGGTATTATTCATAACCCTCATACTTATGACTCTTTACCTCCCCATGTCCATGCACCAGTACTAACTCCCTCATCTCTCATCTCCAATCTTTCTTCACCGGCCCTATCTACTTTCCCGTCGTCACCAACAGCCCCATCACCGTCACCACTAACACCTCCACCTCCACTGCTGACCCGAACCCATCCAATGATAACCCGGTCACGCAATAACATTTATAAACCAAAACGGCTTGACCACACTACCCTCGCTCCTATTATTTCCACACATCCGCTGCCCTCTACTGTTGAACCAACTAGTATTAAGGCTGCCCTTGCCGACCCGCAATGGCTTCAAGCCATGCGTATTGAATATAATGCTCTTATTTCTAATCATACTTGGGATCTTGTTCCTCTTGTACCTTCTCAAAATTTGGTTGGTTGTAAGTGGGTGTTTCGTGTCAAACGCCACCCCGATGGTTCTGTTGACAGGTATAAAGTGCGGCTGGTTGCTAAGGGCTTTACTCAGCGTCCTGGTCTCGACTACCATGATACTTTTAGCCCTGTTGTCAAGACTGCTACTGTTCGTGTTATTCTTTGCTTAGCCTTGCAATTTGGTTGGCCGATTTGTCAGTTGGATATCAATAACGCCTTCCTCAATGGTTCTCTTGACGAGGAGGTTTACATGAAGCAGCCGCCTGGTTTTATTGACTCTAACCAGCCTTCCTTTGTCTGCAGGTTACGCAAGTCCCTATATGGCCTTAAGCAGGCGCCTCGGGCATGGTTTACTACTCTGTACAAATTTTTACTGTCCTATGGATTCCGCTAAAGCAAGACTGATGCTTCTCTTTTTCTTTATCACCGTGATGGTCATCGTATTTATTTTCTTGTCTATGTGGATGACTTAATTATTACTGGTTCTCATGGCCGGGTTATTCAGCACTTCATTCATCGTCTTGCTTCCACTTTTGCTCTCAAGGACCTTGGCTCTCTGCATCATTTTCTCGGGCTTGAGTTACTTCGCACTCCGTCTGGTGTGTTTCTCTCTTAGCATCACTATGTTCGTTCTCTCTTGGACCGGTTTGGCATGACTGATGCTAAACCTATTGCCACTCCTCTGTCTGCCACAGTTGGTCTTCAACAAACTGATGGTTCTGTCTCTGCTGATGGTACGTCTTATCGTCAGCTTCTTGGTGCCTTGCAATATCTCATTCTCACTCGTCCTGACATCTGCTTTGCGGTCAACAAACTATCTCAGCTCATGCAAAGTCCCTGTCAGTTGTATTGGCAGGTTGCCAAGCGCATTCTCCGCTACTTGAAAGCTACAATTTTTCATGGCCTTTTTCTGTGTCAGTCCTCATCCTCTACACTTGCTGCTTATAGTGATTCTGACTGGGAGGGCAATCTTGATGATCGCAGCTCTACGAGTGCTTACGCTATCTTCCTTGGTGGCAATCTCATTTCCTGGTCTTCGAAGAAGCAAAAGTCTGTGGCACGTTCCTCTACTGAAGTTGAGTTTTGCGCCATTGCTGCTACCGTTTCTGAGCTTTGTTGGCTTCGACACTTGCTCTCCGAACTTAGTATTCGGACTCCTATGCCCAAGCTGCTCTGTGACAATCTTGGTGCCACTCATGTTTGCACAAATCCTAGATATCACTCTCGTATGAAGCATGTGGAAATTGACTTTTATTTTGTTCGTGATAAGATTGCGCAAGGTTTGCTGTCTGTTGCTCATGTTCCTTCTGAGCATCAGCTCGCTGATATCTTAACCAAGCCGCTTCCCCGGCTTCCCCTTGAGCATGCACGGTCCAAGCTCGGTGTTCTCGACGGTACACCTCTCTTGCGGGG
>MKYO02028288.1:694-149288 GCA_002013955.2 Citrus medica | reverse complement strand
CGGGGGCGTAATAGCTGAACGTGATCTTCACGTTCTTAGTTGGTTGTATTTCATTATATTTAGAAGTGCAGTAGTTCATCATGTTAAGGAGTGTACTACTTATTATCTCCTTCGTTATTTTCGCTAGCTGTAACGTGTATATATTGTGACACTATAGCAATACGACATGAAGTTCCATGCAAGTTTAACACCTCTGAGGCAACGAGACTAGATCTCAATCCTCAGTTGTATTCTTTCTCTTCTCCCTCATTCCTTCAGAGCACTATTTTCGGGATCCGGATCTAGTACTGTGTATGTACCCAGCCTTAGATGTATGGACTAAGCCTTAGAAATTGTTGCTAGGCTTGCTTAGACATCAATAGGTTTAATAAAACTAAAGTGGTATATTAGGCTGGAAACCAAGGTGCAGGGATCCTGATCAAGTCTAAGTTTGATCAGACTTGAAGGCCAGAATAGTGGCATTCCCAAGTGTAACAACGCCACGTACCCTTGATTGATCACTAATACAAAGATAATTAATCTGATTTTCTTCTGCTTTCAATTGATTCCTTTTGTTTACAAATATCTTTTTAAAACACATCCATCCTTCGATCCTATTTCCTTCTGATATTTGTAAACAGAAGGAATCAATTGAAAGTGGAAGAAAATTAGATTAATTATCTTTGTATTAGTGATCAATCAAGGGTACGTGGCGTTGTTACACCTGGGAATGCCACAGCAGAAGAAAATCAGATTAATTATCTTTATTTTAGTGATCAATCAAGGGTACGTGGCGTTGTTACACCTGGGAATGCCACTATTCTGGCCTTCAGGTCTGATCAAACTTAGACTTGATCAGGATCCCTGCACCCTGGTTTCCAGCCTAATATACCACTTTAGTTTTATTAAACCCATTGATGTCTAAGCAAGCCTAGCAATAATTTCTAAGGCCTAGTCCATACATCTAAGGCTGGGTATATACACAGTACTAGATCCGGATCCCAGAAATAGTGCTCTGAAGGAATGGAGGGAGAAGAGAAAGAATACAACTGAGGATTGAGATCTGGTCTCGTTGCCTCAGAGGAACGTACAGTTTATAAAGCAGATCTGATAGCTTTATATGAGATTTTAAAAATCAATGCTACAGGAACGGAACCCTCAATCATATGGTAATTATGGTTTTTGATTTGTAAAATCATGCTTTTTAAAATATTTTTGTCCTTAAGAGAAATCGTTATATTAGGGTAACAATTACCCTGGTTTCCAGCCTAATATACCACTTTAGTTTTATTAAACCCATTGATGTCTAAGCAAGCCTAGCAATAATTTCTAAGGCCTAGTCCATACATCTAAGGCTGGGTATATACACAGTACTAGATCCGGATCCCGGAAATAGTGCTCTGAAGGAATGGAGGGAGAAGAGAAAGAATACAACTGAGGATTGAGATCTGGTCTCGTTGCCTCAGAGGAACGTACAGTTTATAAAGCAGATCTGATAGCTTTATATGAGATTTTAAAAATCAATGCTACAGGAACGGAACCCTCAATCATATGGTAATTATGGTTTTTGATTTGTAAAATCATGCTTTTTAAAATATTTTTGTCTTTAAGAGAAATTGTTATATTAGGGTAACAATTAAATGAAATGGGACCTTTACATAGACTTGATTCTAGACTACTTAGTAAAAAATCATCGAAAGAGATGAATCGGCCATCTCTCAAGACTGCAAGAATGGAAGTGTCATGACCTTCTTTTGTTAGGGGTTTTATACCGACTTGTATTAAGCCAATGTGAATATAATTAAAACTTTTATCTCTTAATTTCTTTAGAGATTGCTCAGAAAACAAGTGAATCGTTTCAAAAGGCTTTGAAAGGGTTATGTCACGTTCTTCTGTTTTTATGACATAATCAAGCTTTTTTGTTCTATAAATCATTTCTTTATTAACCTTTGGTAATTCCCAATTATCAATTTATTTATTTAAGTTATTTTAAATAAATATTTGCATTAAATATATTCTACAATAAAAATCTCACATAATGATGTTATTATTATTTTACATAATATTCAAAATAGTTTAAATTTTAATACACTTGTTTTAATATTATGATTCTATTTATTATAAAATTTAATTTTATATAATAAAATATATCTAGGAGATTGTAAAATATTAAAATATTTTTGAAGTATTGAAATATATTTTACAACGTATATATTATTATATTTATTTAGTGTTATACTTCTATTTATTATAAAACATTAGAGTTGATTTTTTTTAATAATAAAGGTAAAGGATATTATAGTTAAAAAAAAGGGTCTTGGTGTCCTTTTCTGAAAACTTGGGGGTGTTTGTGAGAATTTTCCTAAACTTTGGGGGTGTAGATGTCTTTTTTAAGAAAATAAGTATTCTTTTATCTTTTTAAAAATTTTCAGATTTTTTATTTGGCAGTACGCAACTTTTTGCCATTATTTATAAATTTTCGATAAATATATAGGACCTGTCATTGTTTATGTATTTTACCTCACAAGTTGTTTATTGTTTTATGTACACAAATTGTCATTTTTTACACAATCTAAATTGTAGTTATTATCTAATAAGAGATCCTTTAAGTAATTAAGTTAAGGAATAAATTAAAAGACAAATAAAACACGCACTCTAATACAGTGTATTTTATCATGTGAGTGTGTGTTTTTCGTTTATTTTAACTTATCACTTAATTTAATAACTTAAGGGATCCCTCTATGATGGGTAATTAATTTGTTTTGCCAGTCTATGAAGGATAATTTTTTCTTAGAAGTTCTTAAAATTTGGGTTATATATTTAGAATGAGATCATTTCCTGATCTGATCATTATCTGAGCTTTAAAGGATTCGTTGACACATGACATTATTAATTTCAATGGCCAAGATTTATTTGTAACTAATTATTTTCACAACCTCTTAAATGATGTGTTTTACAGAGATGTTTTCCTGCTTCACTTACAATTCCCGCTTCTATCAATTTGTTCTCTCACCATCAAAAACTTTTCATCTTCTAAATAATTAGCAATTGTGGTAAGAAAAATTTGAGAAAACTAGTTTACTCCACTGAACGTGAACTTCAACAACAATAATAGTCCAACGAGGTTAGCTTATGATTCTATAATGCTTCTTGATTTCACTATACTTTTATCCTCTGCAACTTGATATAATGTTAATAATTTTTTTAATGGTTGCTACAGGTTTATTATTTTAGTTTTCATTGGTTCTTTAAATGGCCGCAACTGATGTTGTTTCAAAAAATTTTAGCGAATTGTATTGGAAACCTAAATATGGGCTGGAGTTTGATTCTAATGAATCAGCATATGATTCTACAATGCGTATGGGTCAAAAGTGGGGTTCAGTATTAGAAAAGAAACCTTTGGTAAGAATAAACGTACAGGTGAAATCACCTCCAGGTAATTTGTTTGTGCTAAAGCGGGTTTGCGATCGAAAAATGAACGAGATCATTTTGGCTGTAAAACCTAGAGCAGAGACGAGAATTGATTGTGGTGCTCAATTGTGTGTTAAATTAGATAGGAAGAAGAACAATTTTTTTTTTATCATTTTGTGGATTCACACAATCATCCTCTTGTAATGGAAGAGTGCACTCATATGTTACCTTCGCAAAGAAGAATATCTAGTTTACAAGCAATAGAAGCAGATTTGGCAGGTGAATCTGGAATTTCACTTAAGTCTACTTATGAGCTAATGGTAAAGCAAGCGGGTGGAAGAGATTCTCTTGGATACACTAGACTCGATCAAAAGAATTACCTTAGAACAAGAAGACAAAAGCAAATTGCATATGGGGAAGCAGGGTATATTCTAAATTATTTCTCTGAACAACAATTAAAAAATCCTTCATTTTTTTTTCTTCTATACAGTTAGATAATGAAGAGCAAATCACAAATATATTTAGGGCTGATGCTAAAATGATAATTGATTATGGTCAATTTGGTGATGTTGTAAGTTTTGATCCGACTGACAAAATTAATAAAGAGAATCGGCCATTTACAGTGTTGGTTGGACTGAATCATCATCGAGAGATTGTTACCTTTGGTGCAGCATTATTGTATGATGAAACTGTTGATTCCTTCATTTGGCTATTTGAAACATTTTTGCAGGCTGTCTGGAAAGGCTCCAAAAACAATTTTCACATATCAGGATGCTGCAATGGCTAAGGCTACCTTAAATGTCATGCCAAATACATACCATAGGCTTTGCACATGGCAAATGATACAAAATGCCTTGAAGCATGTAAATGGTGTGTTTAAAGGTGGTGGTACAGTGAAAAGTGTCTTGTCAGTGTTTATGGATGGTATTGAGGATGAAAAGGAGTTTCTAGTTGCTTGGGATAACATGCTTGATGAATATGATGCACATGGTAATAGTTGGCTAAAAAGTATATTTGAGTTGAGGCATAAATGTTTACGCATATGTTAGGCAGGCATGGTCTGCTGGAATGAAGAGCACCTAGCTTAGTGAGAGTTTTAATGCAACAAACATAGGTAGAACAAACATAGCAATAATTATATTGGCTCGTAAATAATTCCTGAAAAGAAGTAGGAAGAGAGTGAGTTTTGCTTACCAAGGCACCATCGCCAATTAATATTGGACTTGTGCAAAGATAATTGTAAAGATCCGTCCTGGATTTTGAAGCCAAAGGTGATGATGAGCGTTGCAGAATTGAGATGATCTTATCGTAATCGGCTTGAAGAAATCTCTCCCTCTCACGATCTTGCCACGGACCACATGACCTGACAAGGTTGAGGATGGAGTCAAACAATTTCCAAATTTTCTAACTGTCAGAATTAACTATACAGTTAATTTCAAAAACAAAAAATTTAAGTAGAAGCTTGAGCATGGAGTCCAGCATTTTCCCTTTTTCAAATTCAAGATAGACACACACACACACACATTATTTCTTGGTATGATATGTACCATGCAATGTATATATATAGACAATCATAAGGTAAGTTTTTCTTTAGTCCTTAAGAGTTTTGAACAATACTTATTATGTAACACCCCAAAAATCTACCTATGAAAGCACTATGGTAAAATTAGAATAAAAGCTCATATCGTTTGTTCTTATTAATTAACCTCAAGATAACAATCATTATTCGTACTCTAACTAGATCCTTATATAAAACATCTTAAATAAAGTCTTCAAAGAAAAGTCTTTAATCCAAAATAAAAAGTTTATCCAAAATTAATCTTTAAAGCAACTCCAAAGATTCACTAAAAAAAATCTTCATTTAAGTACCGAAGCCACATATCAAATCAATCTGCAAAATATTGGAGATAAGGGGTGAGCCATCAACTCGGTAAGTAAATCCATACACGATATTTGAAGACTTTTGTCATTATACCTTTAAACATTTTATATCATCTTACACTAACATCTTCATTTAGCATAAGGGATGGATTCATGTAAAAGCATTAAAAACATTCATAAAAAACATTAAAACATAAACATTTGGTAGTTCATGCCTCATAGTCATCATCATTCATCATTCATCATTCAGGGTACTCTACCCCGCATTGTTCATAACATCATTGTGCACAAGATCATCATCATACCAGCAAGCTGGCCATAGCATTACATAACATCATAACATTAGCATCATATGCATTACTACGAACTATGAGCCTAAACATTTTTGAATCCACCTGACATCCTTTCATAAATAACATTTAAAGTCCTCTAAAACATTTAAAAATCTTTCTTTGATCATTTAATTTTTTTAGAAAATTCTTTAAGAAAACATTTTGTTTAAGAAAACTAGTTTCTTAAGAAAATTTCATTTTAAAATACATTTTTATAAATTCATTTAAAAGTGTTTTTATTTTACAAAATCCATTTAAATATTTTAGAAATCAGTTTTGTAAAAATTTTCATTTAGACATAATTCTTATAACATAAATTGCATTTATTATAAAGCACATTAAGCATGAATCTACTTACTTTGATTCGCAACAATCAACTTAATACCTCAAGAACAAACCAATGAGCTCACCCACGTCCTATAATCATCATAAAAATATCCTTATCAATATTATCTCTAACCTTCAACATAATTCCAATCATCCTTAAATCATAGGCACTTGTAATACTTATATATATTCTAGACATAAACATGAGTATCCTGCACATGCTGATTTTTAATAACCTATACAAATGTCAGAAAAACATGACAATTTACAGAGGTACTGTCAACATGGATAGCATTGCATACAAAATTTCACAGAAATCAGTACAAGTAAAAATCAAGTCAGAATATTGACCTTTCACCAAATTAACAAAACTGTCAAACATTGACCAAAATAGACCTTTACCAATTAGGAAATTCATAAAATATTCTCTAGTACTCGAAATAATCCGTTTCTTTTTTCTACTTACAGCAGACACATTCAGAAAGCATATAATTAAAATTTATAGTTTTTGGACGCATGAAACTATTTTAAAAGCATTTTATTTCCGAGAACATCTAACCTGTCCAGAAAATTCCAAATTTGAAGACAGAAATTCCAATTTTCATATATTTTATTTTACATGCCCAAAAATCGCGATTCAAGTTTTTTAAAGACAGAGGAAAGATTGAAATTTCATTATAAAATCTAACATAGCATATAATTTTCATAAATTTGCCCAAACTGCTACATGTTTCAGCTTCTGCAATTCTGGAAAACAGTTTCCAGATCTGCAGCAGCCGCATATTATGATTTTTAATAATTTAACCATAATTAATAAAATTACAAAATTAAATATGCAATCATACGAGACATAGATCTGTCGATAAAAAAATCGCCATAATTTTTAAAGATGTGTAACCTTACGGATAAAAATTTCCAGAAGTGAGAACTGCGGCTGAAAATCGGAATTTTCCAGCACCAGTAACCCAATTTCGAAAAATCATAACAATTTGCATACTCAGAGGATTTCAACACAAAACCTATCAATGGAAAGCTTAGGATCTCTAGTTTCATGATTTGTAAACATATTCATGTGATTCTAAATAAAGAAAACGATTGGAAGCAAAGAATGCAGACTGTTCACATCATCACAGCATTACAAACACATATATTACCCAAATCATAATACAAGTAATGAAAGGCAAATAATTAATAAAAATAAATTATATAAGTAAGTCAAAGAAATACGTAATACCTTAAGGCAAACACCAAGCAAAGAAGTTATAAAACTTTATTTTCCTTCTCCAAAGATTTATGTTCCTTTTTTTTAAGGGTTTGTAACGGTGTAGAAAATAAAAGAGGGCTTCATCTTAAATACTTTTGATAATTAATAAATATTTTTTAAAAAATAGAAAGCAAGAAAACGTGAGTTTTAAGAAAATTATTTTTTTTAATAAAAGCTAATAACTTACGTAACTTATTTAAAACAAATTGATAAGTTTTACTCACACACAAACATCCAATAATATCTATTCTACCCAATTTAATAAGGGTAAAAGAGGAAACAAATAATGGGCGCTACACATTAGAATTTATATTTTCAAAAATTACTCAGTATGTTATCATTGTTACTTCCAATTACTGATAGATTTAACTTTTTGAAAGGAATGTCATATTTTTATCAAATAATTTTAAAAATTCATTGAAATCTGATATACAATAGCTGAAAAATTGAGAATTGTTAATAGATTTTAAAAGAGTCATACAATATAATATAGAGTCGCTTTAGGTCATTTTTAAAATTTATGGATTGAATTGGTAATTGACTCAAAATATACGTATTAAAAGAACATTTATTCAATGAAATACACAAATTGATAATGCATTATTAAATTAAAAGATCCATAAGACTTTGACATCGGAAGGTTAGGTTGTTAATTAATTAGCAATTTAGCTTATATTTGGAAGTGGCCTTACGCGTTTGATGGGGTTCCAGGCAACGGTGATTGGATCATTAGTTATTCTAAGCTTCTAACTTGACTCTTGAATCGTGTCTAGCGCTGAAGCCTTTCCTAAATTGACAACTTGTAAAAATAAGAAGAAAATATGAAGATTCTTCCAAGCATGTATAAATCTTTCTGATCATTTCTGAATTTAAAAAAATTATTATTTTAATTAGTGGCGGATCTAGAAAAATAATTTACTAGGGGCTAAATTAGATAATAGTAAAATATAAACAACTAAAATTTTGAATATATAAAATATTTGCTAATACATTTATAATTATTCTATGTACATTTCCATATTTTAAAAATATTATGCAATAAACTCATTATCAATATTATTAAATTTATTGTTTCCTATATAAACAACCAAACTAACATTTATCCCATCCGATTCCAAAGATGATTCTTCATAAGTTTCATTACTGAAAATGTTCACTCTACTATTGTTATAGAAACTAGAAGAATTAATCATATTTTTTAGAATATAAAATATTTTGGGTGGTGGGCTATCATTATTTTTAATTAAAATATAAATTTTTATAATTCTTGAAAGTTAAAGTTTAAATTTTAAGGGGGTTTATAATTTATAGTGACTATTTTAATAAATTTAATGGGAATTAATTAGAAAACTAATTTTTTTTTCTTTTATCTTTTAGAATTTTTATTGGCCAGTGGGGGCTTGAGCCCCCACTTGTCACATGTTGCATCCATCCCTGATTTTAATTAAGTTAAGTGAGCGTGATGAATGATAGAACATCATTGAATTATCTCACCACCTCAGTTCTTTATTATTAGTATTAAGGATGACAATAAAGCGAATATAGAGTTTTGAGCCTTTCATATCTTCTTATCAGAATGGAAGAACGACCTTAAGTCTCTAATTTTCTTTCAAATTACTTATTAGTCAACCTAATTTAGGTCCCTGATTTTTTCACAATACAATGGTAACCATAAATGGATTTTGGGTGTGTGCTTTTACGGTTCTATCCCAGCTGTTGATTTTATGTGCTAGAAAGTATTAAAATAAAATGGAAAAATTGTGACGTCTGTTGAAGAACAGTAATCAAACAAGCACGTAGGGTCATTTATTTGGGTGATTTCATTTTATACAGTGAAGAGTGCTATTTATATTGCTAAAAGTAATATCAATGAGATTAGAAATCCTAATATTTTAGTTCCATTTCACAATCACGAGATTTCTGACTCTTAACACTAATTTTTTTCACAAAGCCTCATCTCCATTCTTCAGTTTGAGGGAAAGGAACAACATGAAGTAAAAGTAAGAAAAAATTAATCCCCAAAAATTGTGTATATGTGATGCGTATAATTAATTTTCTTCCTTTTTGTAGCATCATAATTATATTACCTACATGAAAGACCCCCTTTATTGTATATTCAATTTAAAATGAAATATATGTATCTTCTTTCGATTCTCTCCACCTAATTTACAAACATTTAACTTGTGGCATAAATTATTGTGGGATCATTCGGCCTGTAATAGCGAGTTACGTTTGTCGTGGCAACATGGATTTTAATCGAATTGCTGATTTGTCCAGTTAATTGATATCGTTATACTGACTAAGCTATATTATTGCCTTTTTGTGGGTTGTTTGTATGAAGAACAATCTTCCCATCTGCTTTCTTCCTCTCAGAGATCCCAAACAATGTTTAGCTCCTTAGATATTTTGTTGTTCCTGGTTACTTGTTTGATTGTTTCGTAGGACAAATATATGTATATATTTATATGAACAAGAAGAACTAAACTCAAGAAAGAGAGAGAGGCCAAGCTTAAAACAAGGGAGAAAAAAACGCAGCAGCAAAAACTAAAATTAGAAACCAAATTGAAGACCATTGAAAGCTCATAAACCAAATATTCTCTTCCCCTTTTTTTTTTCCATCAATTCAACTTCATCATTTTAGTTTCACCCTTTCTAGAGAATAAAAAAAAGAAAAATTCGAAATGATAATTTGTATTACCCTGCATGAAAAGACATTATTGTTATTAACATAAAATTTTATTAATGGCGCCCCCAACAAGTCCAAAGAAATCATCGCTTTCCAAGCAAACATCAACCGCCGGTCGTCCGCCTCAGGCCGTTAAGTTTGCACGCCGGTCATCGAGTGGACGCGTCGTCAGCCTGTCGAGAGAAGAAGATTTGGACATGTCGGGTGATTATTCAGGCCAAAATGACTACATTAATTACACTGTCCTTATGCCTCCAACACCCGATAACCAACCCTCCGGACAGGATTCGGACTCGAAGCCCGACGGGCCTAGCCAGTACCAAACCTCCCGGTTCGGGCCATCCGATGCCCGGAGGGGACAGGGGGAAGGTGGCAGTGGCGGGGGTGGTGGTAACAGTGGAGCCAAAATGGAAAGAAGAATGTCAGTGATGAAATCTAATAATAAATCAATGCTGCTGCGGAGCCAGACGGGGGATTTTGATCATAACCGTTGGTTGTTTGAAACTAAAGGCAAGTATGGTATTGGAAATGCATTTTGGTCACCAAGCGAAGAGGATGGTTATGGTCCTGATGTCAGCATGTCTGATTTCATGGACAAGCCTTGGAAACCTCTCACAAGGAAGATTAAGGTTCCCGCTCAAATCCTCAGCCCTTACAGGTACGTATGTTACGTGTTATATCCATGCAGGGCCCTTTTATTTTTTTTCTTAATATGAAATCTAAATAGATCTGAATTTGAACAGAGTGTTAATAATAATGCGGTTGGTGGCTCTATTCTTCTTTATGCTATGGCGAGTGCAAAACCCTAATGAAGATGCGATGTGGCTATGGGGAATATCTATAGTTTGCGAACTTTGGTTTGCTTTTTCATGGATATTAGATATTCTTCCGAAGCTCAATCCTGTGCATCGATCCACGGATCTTCAAGCACTTAAAGAGAAGTTCGAGACTCCCTCTGCTGCCAATCCTCAAGGCCGCTCTGACCTCCCCGGCGTCGACGTCTTTGTCTCCACCGCAGATCCTGAAAAGGAGCCGCCGCTCGTCACTGCCAACACGATATTATCCATTCTTGCCGCTGAATATCCGGTTGAGAAGCTCTCCGCTTATATTTCCGACGACGGAGGCGCCATACTTACCTTTGAGGCCATGGCTGAAGCTGTTCGTTTTGCTGAGGTTTGCATTAGTGTTCGATTCTTATCGCCTTTTTTTGTCATCAAATTGGACATTTTAAATATTTGAAATTGATTTTTCTATCTTATAATTATTCTTTGATTAATATTTTTTTTGTTCAATTAAAGGTGTGGGTACCGTTTTGCCGAAAACACAATATTGAGCCGAGGAATCCTGATAGTTATTTTAGTATTAAGGGTGACCCTACTAGGAACAAGAAGCGACCTGATTTTGTTAAGGATCGCCGTTGGATCAAGAGGGAGTACGATGAGTTTAAGGTCAGGATCAACGGTCTCCCTGAGGTAATACGTCGTCGTGCTGAAGCGTACAACAATAGAGAGCGAATGAAAGAGAAGGCGCTGGCAATGGAAAAGAACGGTGGGTCTGCACCAAAGGAACCAATCAATGTCACCAAGGCCACGTGGATGGCTGATGGCACCCACTGGCCTGGCACGTGGCTCCACCCTACCGCTGATCACGCCAAGGGAGACCATGCTGGTATCTTGCAGGTGATCACAGTTAATTTAAGCTGCTACGTCACTTTTCAACCAATCCTTTCATGCATATCAATTTGTGTAGAGTTATTGATATAAAATATTTGTGACCTTATAAACTAAATGATTTGTATTTTGTTATTTTAGTGGGTATTTAAATCTTTTATAAACTAGGTGTCCGATTAATCCTATAAAGTAGAATTTTCAATTAAATACAGAGGAATGATACTTGTACGGAACGAAGACAGAATCGCTTTGCATTCCAAAACGAACATGATGAACATGTCCTTTGATACTCTTCTATTACAGTGATTGTATAATTTACTTGCGTCGCAAGTTCTTTAAAAAACAAGTACGCACGGTGAGTAGTACAGAGTGCAAACTGAGTGATACAATTTGTGACAGGTGATGAGCAAGGTCCCAGAAAACGATCCGGTTATGGGTTACCCAGACGAGAAGAGATTAGATTTTACAGGGGTTGATATTCGGATTCCAATGTTTGCATACGTTTCTCGTGAGAAAAGGAAAGGTTACGATCACCAGAAGAAAGCTGGAGCCATGAACGGCATGGTTAGAGCTTCGGCAATCTTGTCAAATGGACCATTTATTCTCAACTTGGATTGTGACCATTACATTTATAATTCTCTTGCTATAAGGGAGGGCATGTGCTTCATGATGGATCGAGGTGGTGATCGCATTTGCTACATTCAATTTCCCCAGAGATTCGAAGGCATTGATCCTTCTGATCGATATGCAAATCACAACACTGTCTTTTTTGATGGTATATATTTGCTAAATTAGATATTCTTAAAATCTTTGTAATCATATGAGATATATAATTTGCGCTGGCCCTTGTGTGTTTGATCAACAGGAAATATGCGAGCATTGGACGGAATCCAAGGGCCATTTTACGTGGGAACTGGATGCATGTTCAGGCGATATGCACTCTACGGATTCAACCCGCCAAGGGCAAATGAATATTTAGGAGTAATAGGGCAAAAGAAAGCCCCAGCTGGACATATTCCGCCACGAACTGATGACGATGACTCCGATACACGGCCCTTAACTTCGCACCCAGACCTTGACCTCCCAAGAAAGTTTGGAAACTCAACCATGTTCAATGAGTCTATTGCCGTTGCTGAATACCAAGGCAGGCCATTGGCCGATCACATTTCGGTTAAAAACGGTAGACCTCCCGGTTCACTGCTCGTGCCACGTCCCCCGCTCGATGCACCCACTGTTGCTGAGGCAGTTGCTGTCATTTCCTGTTGGTAAGCTAAAGATACACTCCTACAGTTGTGTAAAGAGTAAACGTAAAAGATATAAACATCACTAAGAAGATCTTAAATTTTGCGTGCAGGTATGAGGACAAGACTGAATGGGGAGATAGAATAGGCTGGATTTACGGGTCAGTGACGGAGGATGTGGTGACAGGTTACCGTATGCACAACCGTGGGTGGCGGTCAGTTTACTGTGTTACAAAGCGTGACGCATTCCGTGGTTCAGCGCCTATTAACTTAACTGACCGTCTACACCAGGTTCTGAGGTGGGCAACAGGTTCAGTTGAAATCTTCTTCTCCCGAAACAATGCCATTCTTGGAACTCGGAGGCTCAAGTTTTTACAGAGAATGGCATATCTCAACACTGGCATTTACCCCTTCACTTCAATCTTCTTGGTGACTTACTGCTTCCTTCCAGCTATGTGCCACTTCTCAGGAAAATTCATTGTTCCTAACTTAAACATTGCTTTCCTTTGTTACCTCCTCACCATCACTGTTACTCTAACGCTCATATCGCTTCTTGAAGTGAAATGGTCAGGCATCGGGTTAGAAGAGTGGTGGCGAAATGAGCAGTTCTGGGTCATTGGTGGCTCCAGTGCTCACCTAGCTGCTGTCCTCCAGGGTCTTCTGAAAGTTGTTGCTGGAATCGAAATTTCTTTCACATTGACAACAAAGTCTGCAGCTGAAGATGATGAAGACATGTATGCAGATCTTTACATTATCAAATGGACAAGTCTGTTCATAGTACCATTGACAATCATAGTGGTGAACATTGTTGCTTTAGTTATAGGAGCCTCAAGAACAATATACAGTGTACTACCTCAATGGGGAAAGCTTTTGGGAGGATCATTTTTCAGCTTCTGGGTGTTGGCTCACATGTATCCATTCTGCAAAGGATTGATGGGAAGAAGAGGAAAACTGCCAACAATTATATATGTCTGGACAGGTTTGCTTTCCATTACACTGTCTCTGATTTGGGTAACCGTTAGTCCCCCAGATAAAACCAATGAAATGGAGGGGCAATGAGCAAGAACAAAGAAATTAGGAAAACAAAAACAAAATACCCATGCCGGGAATACACTACAACTTTATTTTTGCTTCCCTTTTCCTTTTTTTCTCCCCTCTTTTCTTCCTGGGGATTTTCTTCCAAAGCAAAAGAGAATTCTATGTTGTTAGATTCGACGTCCTTCATTCTTGGGTTTCAGTAATGGCAAATGTAATATAATTTTCTTTTTTATGGGATTTATCAATCAAAGATCTTTAGAATGAGTGTTTTTTTTTTTTTGACTTTTTCAAGGGACAACTTTGTTTATGTAAAATTTTCATTGATGGTATAATATTAGACTGTTACGGATCCGATGAAAGGCTGCAATTTGCTTACTTTTTTTATTGATTATTTTTTCTAGCAACAGCAATTTCCTGAGCATCTAAGGCAATGAAAAAGTGCAGTACCTATTTCAATAAGTGTGTAGTGAACAGGTCCATTTGAAGTTTCACTCTTATAAATGGGTGAAAATGATCGTAATTGGAAGTCAAGACTAACAGATGGCAATGCCATCTATATCTATTGCTATGCAAAAAACAACACTACTTGAAAAAGTGAAGATTTCATAACACAACTCCATTACATAGTTCTTCTTTTCAAGTATCTATTTTGTATACATATACTAAGATTACAGATGACAGGCTCAACCCTTTGTCCCATTTCCAACTTCAGGGTCAATTAGTCAACTAAAAGATGCGATCATTTACTTCGAAATATTGTTACTGCAACTATGGGAATGCTAAATACTGTAGTTAGGCTTACCGAGCAACGAGCCCAAGTGCCATCTTTTTCCAACTGAACAGACAATGGTTCAGCAGCATCTCCATGAACATATAAACACATTATGAACATTTGGTGAATTTGAATGCCTTTAGCGTCGAGAGCATTGACATATACACCTTCCACTATGACAAAAAGATAGCAGAATAATCTATGATAGCAGGAAATCATGCATTCGAACCGGCCTTTTAACAGCATTTGTAAAACCCTGTGTACAGAAAAGAATAATAGTTAACAAAATGACACTAACTTAATGAACCTTAACAAAATAAATTCCAAACGCAGGTCAGCTCTGAAATGTGTTGACATTTCTGTATATATGGTCAGCAGGCAGTAAAATAGATCGCTAAATGTTGTTTCTTTCACATACTCAAACCTGCCAAGAGGCAGCTGATAACATAGAAAGGAACGAAAACCAGCAGAGGAAAAATAATCAAGAGGAAGCTGGTAATTTATGCTCTCTTTTATTACATGCAAATAACAAAATATTTATGAGTTACTTCCCCAAACAGGAGACAGAATTCCAAATCACCCTTCTATTGGTTATTAATTTTTTTTTCCAACTATAAAATATCGAAGGATATATTCGTTCCAGCAATAAATTAGATGCTCTCAATTCAGACTCTATACCTCGATGTAAGTCAGAATTAATATCTGTGACAAGAAAATAAAAAATTTTCAATTCAGTCAACTTTTAACATTCAATCTTTGCAATTTCAGAATAGCAGTATATCTCGTAGACAAGAGCATCTATTGCTCCAAACTTTAGAATCTAATCTATCCAATTCAAGGATCTATATACCATCTTAGAATGTTTCACTTGATGCACTGGCTTGTATTCAGGAAGGGTTGCTTGTGGTAACTAATTCAATTAGCTAAACATAAAATAACTAAAAGGTACTTATCTTAAAGTGATAACAGCATGAAGCAGACAGAGCGGTGCAGTGATTGGCTCAATTTCCTGCACTATTTATTTTCTAGAAAAATCTTCCATTGAAACTGTAAATAATGATGATGATGATGATGATGATAATCGATTAATAAATTAATTCAAAAATTAGGAATGTCTTCCGAGATGGTGCATCAAGATTAACCACAGAGCTAATACCATTGAAATACTGAATTCAAGTCACAGCCAGTTATTCGAAAAACAGAATTTAAATAACAGAGCTTAACTTTATCATGACTTGCCTCTGTAGCACAACTAGTAGAAATACTATGCTCTGTAACATACCTCATTAAATTTAAATAACAGAGGGAGTGAATCTCTTTCCACAGTTGCCTTCTGTACTGCATTATCAGTATCCTGAGAAACTTTACCACTTAATTTCCTAAACCTGGTTTACAATGAGGAAGATCTGTCAGAATTTTAAAAGAAATAATCTACTGCATATAATGATGACATCATATTATAAATGTTGACCCTTCTGAGATTATTTTCAATCATAAACAAAGTGGCCTCCCTCTTTCTTCATGTACCAGAGCTCAATTTAGATTTAGTTCTGTTAGTATAACTAAAGGTTTTGCAGCAGAAGATGAGAAGGAAGACAACAGGATAGTCTCACATTTAACTCCAAAAGAAACAGAAAAAATAAACAGGAAAAGAATCTAGAAAATTACAGGGTAACAAGGTCTGTTCGAATTTAAAAGTTATGTGGTAAACTCACAAAGCCAATGCACAAGTTGAAAATGTCCTCAGCATTTTTTGCAGTAAACAAACTTCATTATTAAGATCAGAAAGAGTGCAAAAAGATGCAACAGATTTCATAATCTCATCAATCATAATGAAGGAATGGTAAACCATATTGTGATATATCATAAGCATATTAATTAACACACAAGAAAACATATTATCTTTATTTGGATGAGACTTCAAGCCTCTTTAATTGAAGAAAAAAGAGTTTCTGAATGAGCAAATGCATTCTCTATTACAAAAATCATGGGCGTAGCAGTTGCTACTAACACATTTTTTAGATGGCTCAAGAAGCAACAGTTTGTTCAGGTTTTAATAATGATGGCATAGGCCAACAGGTTATTCCGATCCATAAATGGGTTTTCATTCTTGATTTGATGAAGTGATTATTAAAGAAATACAAAATCTTGAGGTCCAACAAGTATCTGCAAACAAGAAAATACCGGTCAAAGAAACTAGAGGAGCTTCTGAATGACTTCTTTGTATCTCCAGAAGATTTTGGCTTCACACTGGCTGTGGAACTTCTACTAGAATCCAAGGTTGTCAAAACAGTAGAGGTACTTGGATTACATTGCCTTGAATATGGCAAACTCTTTGATTTTTCTTTCAACTTAGCAGATACAGCTGCATTATTGGTTTTTGCAGACTCTGTCTTACTATCCTCCTCCCCTGCCAAGTCCATGTTTTCCTTGTATCCATCTGCCAGATGCTCAGATTTTGCAATGGTTACCTGCATAATCCTCTGCTTTTCAACCTGAAATGTGAAATATTAGAGTAAGTATCACAATTTACGAATGCAATGAATATAGGTATTTTTGCCAGCTATGTTTCCCGGAGGCAGATGAAGTGTCTAGGAAAGAATGCTAAAGCGCAAATATCCTTCTCGCTTTTGAAATATAAAACATGGACTTTGTAACTTTATCTCAAATTTAGGAGAGATAGGAATGGTAATTAGAATTGTACAAATACAGACTTGGCAGACATTTTGACTGGGTTGATTATTTTGCATCAGTAAAGTCATATATAA
This sequence comes from Citrus medica, assembly GCA_002013955.2. Classification (NCBI taxonomy): domain Eukaryota; kingdom Viridiplantae; phylum Streptophyta; class Magnoliopsida; order Sapindales; family Rutaceae; genus Citrus; species Citrus medica. The sequence goes on along the minus strand of MKYO02028288.1, from coordinate 131,919 downwards.
TGTTCCAAATTTCAAACACCTCACCCTATTAACCATCAAATAAAACAAACTTTAGACTACCAAGAAGTTTTGTCCAAATTTATGGTGCTTCAAAAATATGCTTGGAAGAACCTTATCTTGTGAATAAAAAGTGAGATTGATTAGTTAGCTCTCAGTGTGATGTAGGACCAGAAAGAGAGAGGATAGAGAGCAAAGAAAAATTAGAAAGAGGGAGAATGAAGAATAACAACCGAATCAAGTGAAGACAAAAAAGAGGAAGACAGTAAACTAGATATCTGTATTTCTCCAAATAATTCAAGCTTCTTCCTCAATAATAACATGATGCTTTATCATAGCCGTCTGACTAGAATAAAAAGGGAAGAAAAACTAATGTAAATGAAAATAGAAAACAAATCTATTTCAGACAAATAAACTATCAGCCAATAAGTCATCCCCTAAAATCTTAAAATAGAAACAGCATAAATCTTGGGCAAATAACATTTCATCCCAAACACCCACATAACAATCCGTCAATCTCCAGTAAAAGGTTAATGAAGACTATTAAAGCTTAAATGTTTGGGCCCTTACCTTCAAGCTTAAACTTTTAGGTCAAGTGGTAACTCAACATGGTAACAGAGCAATTCTTGCATTCAAATCCCTTGAGAAAAATTCTAGATTATAATTCACCCATGTTAAATCCACATGAAAGCCTGTGTAATCCTTGCACGTGAGGGAGAAAGCTAAAACTAAAATGCTAACGTTTCAATCCTTGTCTCAAAGCTTAAGCTACATCAAGTGATAATTCAACTGTTTCCCAGCAAGCACGTACACCCTGCCCCCTCCTTTTTTCTGTGACTTTGTGTAAATGATAAAAATTGCCGTTACAAATGACATTACTCACCTCATGCACCAAGACCTGCTTCACTGCTAAAGCAAGCACATAATGATTTGATCTATAGCCCTGTTTAATCCAAGACAATGATAATCAGAAAGGGCGAAAAAGGAAAGGTAATGAACAATATATGAGCCACCGAGCACAAACCTTGAAAGTAATGAATTCATTGATGGGGGGATCAAATGAAAGTGTTGATACATTGTGAGATACTTCATTTCCCAGATTATTGAGTAGAGGATCTGATTTTGTGCTCTTATATGTTAGAGAATAGGATACCATAGCGCTAACTAGTTGAGCCAGATCATTCTTCTCTTTTGCTGAAAGTAAGTGCAACGCTACCTGGTAAATGAACATCAAACAATATTGTATCATGGCAAAGAGTCAAAGCAAACTAACCATCTAGTAAAACATTCTGAAAAAATTATTAAAACAAGAATTACGTAATGCAAATTTCAAAAACAAATACATAAAGAAAAAGCAAAATTCAAAAGGCAAGCCGATGAAATGCAAGAGGCTAATAAAAATTGCAGTACAAGATTCTTTAGGGTTCAAAAATAAATGTATGAGAGTTGCTATTGACAGAAAACAGAAATGATTTTCAAAAAATGGATCAAAATTGATGACCTTTTGTGTTCTTTTCGATTGGCTGATGGTATTGAACATGTACTCCTTTCTAATATGCTCACATTAATCGTTAAAGGAACCAAGGAAAAATTAACAAGCTCTATTACTAATTCGTCTGAAAAATCAACTTAATTAAGTGAGTAAACAAATTTCTATGGTAGGAAAGCAGAAGACTACATCAAAATTGGAATGAGAGAGATTGAGATCACTATTCTCTAGAATTTAGATATGCAGTTAATGAAAATGTGACCGTTTATACTTTCTTTTATCTCTTTTTGGTTTTCGCTTCGTATTCATAAATGCATAACTGTTTGTAGCATATAAATCAAAATATTGTCAAAGAATTCCACATAGGTATTGTCTGCTTGTATGATCCAATTACCTGATTAACAAACATTCCTTCTCTTCTGACAAATAACAGATTTCCACCATTATTCTAGACTATAAACACTGTGGATATGTCTTCTAGACAGCAGAGAGTCATAACTAGAAAAAAGATATTTCTATCTTTGCTCAACAATTCTCAGAGGTGGTAGTGACATGAGCCTATTTCCTGTGTAAGCGGTTAAACAGCTTTTCCTTTGCCTGCTTAGCGAAAAGCAGATTGTTCTAATTTGCAATACAGCCCTACTGATTCATTAATTTGGATAATTAAGAAAAATGAGAAAATGAACTTTTCCCCCTAAACTTGATACCATGACACAGATTTATATGGCAATAAGTTTAATTACTAAAATTGAATCACAAGTTTAATTGACAAAAATGCATCAAGTTACTAAAGTTTATATTTGTAAGCAAGACTTGAGTAAATTTAAGTACCGGTCTTAGAGTCGGTGGTGACAGAATATGTAACAGTGGAGAAATTGAATCTTCCACAAAGGACTTTGTTGACAAGTGCCTTGAAATATAAGGTGGAATTTTGCTGTGCCAAGACTTGAAAATGTCCATCTTTTCCATAAATGCATTTCGGTATCTGAAGATTTGAATAAGATGCAACTGGTAAGAAAAATGTGAATCCAACACATTTAGCATTCAGCCTTGGCGGACTCAGAGATAGCATTAGGAATACCTTTGATAAGATTTTGGCCACTCAAGATTTGGTTTTTGAATTTGGGAAACTAGACGGTGCACAGTAATTGCAAGGGGTGGCTGATAAACTGTAGAAAAGAGAAAAGGGAAAACCTTCAGAAAGCATAAAATCAAATTATTATCGAAATTGAGAAGAATGGAGAGCAAAAGGCACTGCAAGTCTCTACCATAAAGGGGCATCTGCTGCGTACGCATTATATATTGATGCATCAAATCAGAATTTCCAAGGCAATCTAAGCACTTGACCTTCAAATAAAATGAGTGCATACTCAAATGTCTTGTTGTAACAATTGAACTAGCCGATATCCAAATTGTACACTACATAGTCGTATTAAAGTAGCTATTGATAGCTGAATGTAACTAAGGCTTACTGTCTTTAGCATCACTGGATCATGATATTGGAGCTGCAGAATGTTTTCGTGAATGCCATCGAAAATCACATCATAATCACCACTGTACATTCATGGAGCATTTTAAGTTAGAAGGCCATATTTAAAAATAATAAAAGAAACATTTTGTGTTCAGTGGAATTTTGCCACCCACCGATTGGATATGAGGGAGTGCAAAAAGTCAAATTCATTGGACACATTGCTACTGCTACTAACAGAATTTCTCAGCCGCTTTGTTTTTCGCTTTTGAAAAATCTGAGAATAGCATCCACAAATATAAGATGCTGAAAAAAGAACAATAAAAGTAGCTAAGGAAAAGCTGTGATAAAATTTACTGCTTTACAGTACCTCTTTCCAGATATCAAAAGCACTTCTTGACATGTCCTTTCGACCAACCACTTGAGAACCAATGTCCATCTAAGAACCGGTAAAACAAATAGTACTAGTCAATGGCAGCTCAAGAGGTCTTTGCATAAATGTATGAGGGGTTTAAAGATTTACTTCTTTTCTCCTGCAATCTAGGAGTGAGAATGAAGAGACACATTGGGTTGTTTGCAGTTACCACTCATAAATTATAAAAGAAGACTTTATGATAGTGTTTAAGTTTAAATACTTTGAGGATTAATGATTACTCAAAACCTTGAATCAAACCCCAGTTAAAGAAGTCTTATGTTCAGATCATCACATTATATAAACCAATTATAAACCATAATAAAAGGCACTTGTGTTTGAATCCGCGTTATTGTTTGTGCACTTGTTTGTGCACATCTTTGGATCAACATGAAAAACCCAAGAGTTAGTATTTGGCTTGCACATAACAGGGCATGTTAGTGTTTAAATAAAGCCGCTATACATTTTCCAATAAGCTTTTGGCATGACATAAAGTAATAAACATCATTGGTGAAGCTAAATTAACACAATGGAACTTCAAGGAAGCTTATATTGTCATATCATTAAACATATTCTCTTTTGAATTGCTTTGATATTCCTTTTAACAAGTTTTCTTTTGGGGATAAGAAAGATTGAGAATTTTTAACAGTTCAATCAGATGAGCACATTATCAAAAATTAACTGTTTTCTCAATTCTCTTTATCAGACAAATCTGGAAAGATGTTTCATTCCACCATCAGCAACTTCTTCCAGCATCACTTAAACTTTTTATTTTTAATTTTTAAGATGGGAACATGCTAAACCCTTATTGAATTAATAAATAATTAATTTGACAGCAAAGTCATAATAAAATCCTACCACATTGAGGATTTCCTTCTTTTTGTCGAGAAACTGGAGAGTGTTCAAGCACGAGCGTATATCACATTCTGTAAAGGTAGAACAAATGATAAGTACATTAAAGGAAAATCAAAGGTTGGGAAGATTGCAGAAACTAATTCATCTCGTCAACCAATCGTTACCTTTTGAATTATAAGAGGCATACATTTGGAAAACCATAGACACAGAAAAAAATATGATACAATAAAAGCACATATAACTCACCAGTGTACTCTGCCAGTGTAGTAAGCGCAATGGAACTTGTTTTCATACTCTCATTGTTGCATATATGTTTGAGCCTGTAATTTTAAAAACCATGAAACTTGACTTATTTCCTTTTATAAGAAACTAAAATTTGTATGGAGATATGAAGCATTAAAATAAATACAAATAGGTACCAGTAAGTTCAAATCAAGATATGCAGTCTCACATTCAAATTAAATGACAACCAATTTATCAAATAAATCATCATTGGTTGAAGAACCACCATATATAAATTTGATGCCCATGGCCACATGTTGTTATTAACAATTATTACAAGAATTTAAAAAAAAAAATACAAATGGCAACTATTTATATCTCACACTAGTAAAATTGAAGTTTGAACTCAAATAGCCAAAGTAGTTGCAAATTGCTTGAAAATTCAATTCTTCTCCAGAAGTCACAAAAGAAGAGAAATGGAAGCAAAGTTAAATTCCTTGAGACAACATATTAATCATACATTGGAGGTCTCGAATCTTCCAACAAAGTTCCAGACATATCTTTGACAAGATACAGATCACACATGAAGAAAAGAAAGTAATGGAAAAGAGAGGACCTCTATCTAAAGAAACTTCACCATTATGAGTCTCCATTATGTGTCTATCTCCATCTTGGTATATGATGTGCAAAACAAGTGCAGAAACTTCTAATCATCTTTTTCTTCATTATTTTGTGGCCTTAAAGTTGTGGAATAGGTTGTGCAAGGAGGCAAACATTTTGTGGGTCATTCCGGGTTCTTGTCACTCTATTCTTATGCTTTTTTTAACGGAAAAAAGGACAAAACTCTTTGGATCTGCGCTGTGGCGGCTCTTTTTTGAGTAATATAGCAGGAAAGAGATCTTATTTTTGAACGGAGAAATGCAGGTAGGATAAAGTCCATCTTCTGCTTCACTGCAGCTTCATTTTCTAAGGAGTTCCAAGAGTCATCTCTTTTTTTTCCTTTTTTTTCAAAGCTGGGAGATTGTTTTGAGACAAGTGTCTAGGCTGGTCTAGTATCATCGAGGGGTGATTGGTACATTTTGTGTAGCACAGAAAAAATTTCATTATTTTGCTTTCTCAGCGGACAGCTGGTCCACTCCTTGTAATGATTCTTCATCATTAATCTAATTTATAGTTTCTTATCCCAAAAAAAAATTAATTAATTAATAATAATATTAAACTGACAAAACTAAGTATACGTACAAACTGAGTTGGCACTGTGGTGTAGTTGTCTTATAATCTACTTTAAAATGTTTATTTTACAAAAAGCTATATATTTAAAGCTGTTAGTATTATTGAAATCTGAACACAGTTTAGGAGAAATAGAATTCTTATATTCTATCTTCGGAAGTATGTTAATACCATACACTCCTAAAATAACATATCTATAAACAGGCGACCAACAACATGAACGGATGACATCCTAACAAATATTTAAAATTCAAACTATAAAGATACAGCAATCTTTAATTTTGACTTCATCAACAAAAATATTTTGACTTCATCAACAAAAATCCATCATGCAAGTCTAAGCTTTAGGAATATTTTCCATTTCCAACAAATAAAGATCATTACTCATCTGCATTTATCTATGTATTCTATTTTCCCGGAACAATTACGGGAATAACAATATCATGCCACACTTAGGCTTGATTTCATGTTTCTCTTCGTGATATTTAATAAAAGAGTCATTTTGGTACGAGGGCAGACTATTTAAATATAGACACTTTTAAAACAATGAAACTTCATTTGCAAGAAATAACAAAAAATACCATACATTTAATATACATAGACGATATCCTAACAGTTAATTTCCTCAAATGTACTTCTTGTTTCAATTTTTTTTTTTTAAATCTCACTTAGAATTTGTTTCTGTTCTTTGAGGGCTAGTATAGATATGACTGACTCTGATTTTTGTGACAACTTATTCCCCATTTATTTTGGTAAATCTCCATTCTGATCATACAGCCTCGTCAGTTTCTTATCAAAATAATTAAAACATTTTTAACTGCTACCACCAGACTATCTAATTAAGTTTTTCCTACCACCAATTTAAAACTATCAGAATACCATATTAGTTGTTTAACATGTAAGTCCCTGCAGACGCCCGTGAGAATGAAACAACAATAGCTGTTACGAATAATTACCTGCTTACGACACGACTCACTGATGGTTGAATAAATACATGAACCCTGTAAAGGAAAGCAATAACTTTTCCAAGTTAAAAACTACAACACTTATATCAAAATACAGATATAAATTTCTGTAAACTGCCGTCCTATAGTGTATATATTTGATCAATACATTGTTTAAGTTAAGTACACAAAGCCATAAAGTAGCAAGAGCAAATAGAACAATTAAAATCTTGGACTGAAGTATATATACTCGATTTTGTTGTCATTGCTGCCATAAATATTAAACAAGAAATTGGTATTGAAAGTAAAAAGAATCATTAGAATATGAAAAATGCAACCAGAAGTTTAGGAAAGGTTCCACAAAGAAATACTACAAAATCGTTCCTTTATATTTTGTTTAGCAAAGTGGATGCACTTCATTTACAGAGTTATTAAATACATAAATAGTCTGTTCAAGTCTTTGAACTGAGACTTACAATTTCTAATACACATAGGAAATGAGAAACCCAATAGAGCCCAGCGTTAACAGTTGAACATTCATAGTCTTGCAAATACGGTGCATTTCACAAATTAAAGGAACTGCTGCATTAGTGCCTAAATGACCATAAACGCCTAAGACAAACCACTGTTCGCAAATACTAGATCACTAAATTTCAAAAAAAATTAAAGATAATCTTAAGGCATATTTAGGATTGACTCCCCACAGTAAGATGAAAAATGGGAATTGGCTTTTGCCTGTTTTTCTTTGTGTTAATTATTTTGCAAACTACAATTTATACTACAAAATTACTCTTGAAGAGTCAGAGAGAGAGAGAATAAAAAATAAAAATATTTCTTTTGAATCATCATTGTAGTCTTCATGGCAAACAATCAAAGAGCCACTTGAAACTTTGAATTCCCTTTCAGAGAAGTAACTTGAATCCTAGTATTGACATCTTTGCTTTCTGTTCTTACACCAAATCCAACATCTATGATGAAGCCAAGATTTCTTCTCAACAAAAGGTTGCATGTCATATTAGCAAATTGTAAGTGATGTGCATTGTCACACATAAATGATTTTATCAGATTTTAACATTATCAAATTTCATAAAATTCTATGGCAGTAATAATTTATGTTCTTTATTTATCAAATATATCATGTTTATGACTCAACATTATATCGATAATCATGTCTATTATGATTCCCCTCAGATATGCAATTTTCCATGATCCACAAGACATGCATTGTCAAGATGATTGCTTGGCCTAATGAAGTTAATACGTTAACTATATACTGTCTTCATAAAAGACATCCATTTCATAAAGATTTTAGCAAAAGAATACTCTGAAAAATCACAGAAAATCATTGGACGCTCGTCTGTATGATTCAATAATTAAAACTAGAAGAAAAAATGAAAACACTACTCCAAGATTTTAGCTATCCATATTATATGATACTACTAATTGACTGTGAAACAGACTTACTTGGCTATCTGACGCAGAGACCGTAAGGCAGGTGCATAGAGGTCATTACAAATGCAAATAACCTACATGAGCTTCAGTCATTATAATACTCAAAAAGTTATCATCAGTATACATCATTTATGAAAATTTCAAACTCACAGGTCTTAACAGTGATGCTTTTTTATGCCCCTTTTTTTTGGATATTTTTTCTGATTGATCTTCTTTAGCAACATTTTCCTTTGCGGTGTTGGACTTTCTTTCAGCAGAAACCTAAACAAAAAGTGTTAATTGATTTCGACAGATGATAAAACTAATTAGAATCAATTATTAATCACAGAGCAAAGATCAACATGGTATAATTTTTGACGAAGGAGCACAGCTCAATCTTACTTAGAAAAACATTACTATCAGAATTTAAGAACAGAAAATACAAACATATTAAAACATATGTATCTATATTATACTATATCTATTATGCAGTGCCATTCCAAATCTTCTAGAAAGTCTAGAACATATCTTCACAATTTTCAAGACGGGTTTATGTTAAGAACTTGATAAAATGATCAATGCGAGAGTGGGCATTACTTAATCCTACCATCAGGGGCACTCCGAAAGATAAGGTTAGGCTCTGAAACATGTAATAAGCATTATGGAGAGTCGATGATACTTCTAATTTCCATTAATAGGCATCAGCTTGGTAGACACCTTTTAGTGGCAGGATTTCTTAACAATGATTGAATATATAAGAAACCATTGAGTCTAGTTAGTACTCAAAGAATAACATGCCAGCACCATTGTTGGAAAAGTTACCATAGGTAGATGGGAAAATTAATTGAATATCACCAAAGACTAAATGGATGCCCCTAGTGTGCATCACAAATAAATAAGATAACAAAAGTAGAAAAACAAGAAAAATACCATCTTTAAGATAACTTCCACCGCACCCTTGCCATCACCAAGAGCTCCATCTATTTCATCAATCACCTATTCAGAATCAAGTAAGTGTGTATCCAGACCCGTACTGAATAACCAAGAGACAATTGAAGGAACATAAAACCAACCAGACACTTGGGCCTTGAGTCAGCCATGACAGAGTTCATCTGAACTACATCAAGGATTTTGTTTTCAATAGTAGACGATGACCGATCATCACTAGCGTTAACCTACATAAAAACAAGCTAAAATAAAATGCAAGGGTTGAAGTCACAAAAAGGGAAATGAAAGAATAAAGTATATCAACATAAATCCAATTATACATATAAAGGTAGAGGGTTAGAATAATCTGTTCCAGCATCCTATTTCAAACTAATATTCACAATAAAATCATAATATCTTATGGTAGCTACAAAAATACCTACTACAATGAAGAATCTATAGAATATTAACAGAACAATACCTCATCGGAAGTTTAGGGTTAAAATTGAGCCTTGCAACCACAAGCAATATTTTTGGTCGACTTACCCCCTTCTTTTTTCTGAATAAGAATTAGACCCTTAAACAAGCAATCTTTTCCACACATCTAAATTCAATAATTCCCAATTCCCAATTGGTCGCAACAATAACAGACAGGCAAAGAAAGTTATTAACAAAGTCATTGCAAATGAAAAACCATAAAGCTGCAAGCTAGCTGTTAATTGTGTTTGTTGAGTAAAAGTAGATGAAGAAACCTCCACAACATGGTAACCACAGTGCTTAGCAGCCACATGCGCAAGTGTAGTCTTTCCAAGTCCAGGTGGACCACAAAGTAGAAGAACCTGCAATGACCAAAGATTGAGTTAATAATTAAATCTGAGATGACCAAGGATTGAGTTAATAATTAAATTCGCTCCTAAAGGCTGACAAAGGAACAAATATAATGAGTATGATTCAAAAAAGGTTGATAAGGCAGGAGCAAATGTAATAATATGCAAGAAAAATTTAAATGCTTTTAGTCAAACAATCTAAAAAAATCCCAAAGAAAACTAAATAAGTAAACCAAACCCCCAAATGCTAGCATAAACATGCTTATGGATGTGTGATATTCAAGCCTCCAACAGGAGAAGATATTACGTACATACATTCAGATAAGCAGATATTTTTAAAAAGTGGACAGAATTAAAAGGAAAGAAAAACACAAGCAAACAATGTTTTTTTTTCTTTTTTGGTCTTTTAGCGCATCAGAATTCATCATTTTTTGTCTTTTGGCTACATCTGCATTTTAAAAAGATGCAGATGTCCACATTAGATAAGAACTGTGTAAATATTATTTTGACAGTAACCCACTTCCTTCCCCCATATAAGCAGGGTACTCAAATTTCTTGTACCACCACAAGAGATTTTACCACGAGCAAAAATCTAAATATCATGCACAAGGAACACATACCTTTTTCTATTTGTAATGCCACAGTAAATTAGTAAACCTAAGAACTTAAGTTCGATTGAGGAATCATCAACTTTTACATCATTAATACTTAGTGTCTTTGAAGCAATTGAACTGAAGCTACTGTGACTGAGGAATGGAAACTAGAAATCCAGTACATTGCGGTACTTATACATATAAAGAAACTGTGTTATATGTTACAATTTGGATACATACAGCTGCAGGGGAAAGAACCTCTATGCGTATGTGTGGTGGTACTCTTTTATACACTAAGATATTACTTTGTTTATTATCAAAACATATTGCATCAAACCATGCAATTCATGATAGAACTTTTTAATAGATAGAATAAATGAGGATTGCCATACGTAATGTATAATATAGGTGTTCTAAAAACTAAATAGAGTAAATGAGAAGATTAGTGATGCATAAGTACTAAAGTCCATGATCTTCCACCTCAACTGACAGAAGCTCATTGAAATGAAATTCAGTTAACAAGCTAACCATTCCAACTTTAAGCAAACTGCATGAAGAATGTAATGTAATTGATGCAATCCACTATGACAGAGGCACTACAAGATATTTATCAACTCAAAAAAAAAAAAAAGATTTCTCAGAATTAAAGCTGACCTTTTGTTCTGGGGGACCGGTGGACCGGGTTTTCTTATGCCATGAGTCCTGAATGCCCTTTGAATTACTATTTTCATACTCCAAATTATTAGAATTTCTGAAATTTCCATTACTCCATCTATTTCCTCTGTTCTTCCTTGTAAAACTAGAATCGTTTTGTTTTTTATTTTGAGAAATAGTAGAATGTCGTCTTAAAGCAGACAGAACCTCCTCTGATGTGCTCCTAATTTCAGATCCAAATACACAGGAATCCCATTGTTTCAACCATAGGAGAACCTAGAGTAAGACAACTATCTAAGGATGAGTAATGACAACAAAATTAAAAAGAAATTGCAAACTCAAATAATTATATGTTTTCAGTTTCATAGGATTTTTAGAAAATAAATCTACATACCTCACGATTTGTCTGTTCATCACTGAGAAGCTCTGTAAATGAATTTGGAGCATATTTGTCCACCCAAAGTTGTTCATGCACCACTGGTTTCTCAGGAAGACTTCTGTCGCTCTGACCTTCAGAACTAGAATTCAAGGCCTTCAGTAGCACAAAAAGGAATTATAAACATTCCAATTCACAGGATGTATTAAACAAATAAAATAATGAATCCTTGATGGTAACAAGTAACATAACATTTTGCCATACCGTATTCATAAAGGGGGAAAAAAAAAGGGAGACCACAGAAAACTTATGGGAAGAAAACCTTGGTTCACTTCATTTACTAGACGGTTAAGCATTTGTCCCTCCAAGGGTCTCCCACTCAAAGGATTAGAGACACCAATGGACCAGTATGGTGCCATCAAGCCTCGGTTCCAGTTAGCTTAATTAGCATAGATTCAAACAGAATTTCAATTGATCAAAGTGAAACAAGAATGATTATTTTAGTTGCTTTCATAGTCACAGCCAATTTCAACTACAGTCCCCAAATTTCTCAAATAAATATGACTCCAGCTGGAACCAAGTTCATCCTTATGCATTTGTTTTATTTCTCAATGCTAGCCCCCAGCCCGCACAGACATATATATTCAAAAATACATGCTACAATCATGTGCACGCACGCATACATATTCATATGATAATTCCAATTACAAAAGAAAATTTTTGAAAAAAATTATTTCCAGGAATGCACACCTTGTTGAAAGCCTCTTGCTCCACCTTTTGCAATAGAACATCAATTGGTTCAGAAGTAAGAGCTGCAGAGTAGATCAACCACCAAAATGTTAACTGTAATGAAATATAATTGATATTTATATTTTAATTCTAAAATAGAAAGAAAGAAAGGAAATGTCAAGGGTACAATTTGAGTGCGCTCTGACGTCCAATTTTTTCACTCTCTCCTCAACTCCAGAACTAGAAATCTTCACATAAACCCTATCGCCACCACTTGGCACCGTCACCGGCAGGCAATCCCCGTCAATCTCGGAGGCGTACCTCGACACAAACTTCTCCTCCACTTCAACTCTCGCATCATCTCTGGCCTGCGGTGGCGGAGGCGAGTAGCGGAGCCAATCCTCGTCGTCGTTATCGACAATTCGGCTTCTCTTCTCATCGAATTGGGGTTCGTCCACGTCAATTGGGGATTTAGGAGTATCGGATCGGGGACGCTTGTGGCCGTTGATCTCGAGAGGAAGTGAATCTGGTGGGACCGGTTCGGGCGGGTCGGGGTCTTGTTCGGGTGGGTCGAGGTCTTGGTAGTTGGCTTCAAGCAGTTCCAGTTCTTCTGGGAGAGGAATGTGCATATCCATGTCCATGTCCATGTCCATTTGGTTTGGCGGGTTTTTTAGGGTTTGTTAGGTGAATTGTGATTTGTGAATGTGATAAAAATTTATGAGAGAGATGAAATGGAGGTGGAGGTTGTTTTTGGCGGGAAAGTTGGGGAGTAGAGCATTGGCCTTTAATGGTTTTACAAAATTGCCCTTTAGTAGATTTGCTGTGTGGAGTTAGCCCGTTTCTCGTTTAAGTAGTACAGAAGTACTTGTGCTCCCACGGCTCAATCCTTATGTTTCATTTGACACAAAACACCAATAATAATAGTACATAACATCGGGTAGAATTCATCCGTAACGATCGGCTAGTAGGGCGAGGTATTTAAAAAAAAAAAAAAGCAAACTTTCATTTGTTAAGCGAAAAAGGTACAACAAATGAAGTGGGCATATGCCATCCACGGTTATCAGAGGCGGATACAGTGCAGGACTAGTAGGGCTCAAGCCCCCATTGAAAAAAAAAATTACCCCTTTTTGTTTAAAAGAAAAAATAATAAATTTTTAAATAATGTCTGTCAAATTATCAAATAGTCTCGTTCTTTCAGTTTCTAAACCTTTAGAGAGAGCATTTTCAGTAATGAAATTTGTGAAGAATGAACTTCGAAATCAGATAGGAAATGAATGGATGAATGATAATTTGATTGTTTATATAGAAAAATATGTATTTAATAGTTGATAATGAGTCAGAATATGAAATCGTGTAGAAAACAATTGTAAATGTGTTATCAAAAATTTTATATATTCAAATTTCAATTTTTTACATTTTGTTGTTATTTAATTTAAACTCCGGTAAATTATTTTTCTAAATCTGCCACTGCTGGACATGTTCATTAACCTTTAGAGCCATCTTGGCCAAGCCATGCGCTACACCATTACATATCGGCAAAATAAACTGCACCTTAATATCTTTAAACCTTTGCATTTAGTTTTGAATTTATGAGATAATCCATGAGAGTTCTAAGTTGCTTATAATCATTCTCGAAATTTGATTAACCACCTCTGCACTATCACTCTTGATTATCAATTACCATATTGTAGTTGCTTCTGCTACTTCCACTCCCAAGTATATTGCTTCCGCTTCTGCATATACTATGTTATCATGGAACTTGGACGTTTTTATAGCACCAACAACAAAATCTCCATTTGAGTCTCTAATTATGATTCCAAGTCCCACTTTCTGCACTTGCATTCAGATTGCAGCATCTGTATTAACTTTAAAACGCCTTTCAGGAGGGAGTTTCCATATTTGCTCTTTGTTGGACTTTTGTCTACCCTTAGTCTGCATCTGGAGAGCTTTGTTTTTTTTTTGTAGACTTCAACTATTGCTAGGGGTGGGCATCAAATAGGATTCAGATTTGAAGGCAAATCCGATTAGATGAAATTTATGTGATTCAATCGGATTTGGTTTGGATTGGATCGGATTCGGATCAATTTGAATCATCCGATTGGATCTGCACTATAAACCAAAAAAAACTGAAAATTAAAAAAATAAGCTAAAGCTAAAGTGAGTGCTAAACTACTAACTCTAACTCTCTAAGGACTAAGCCTAATTCACCACTCACCAGTTCACAAATCACAGTGTTCACTCACTCTCATATCTCAGTCACAACCAAATACTAAGTACCAACTCAAATTGTCAAACATTAACAAAAGACACAGCTACTCAGCAAGCAGCCAAGCAAAAGCAAGATGCCAAAACCAGCTTCATCCCGTCATCCATCTTGAACCCATTAACCCACCGGCGACCCGTGAGTCCAACGACCACGCCAAAACTCAGCTACCACCAGCCTGCCGACACTAATCGACTGGAAACTAGCCGATTTCGAGTGAAACCCAGGCGAACAGAACCTAGATAATTGACCTAAACCCAGCTGACAGCTGCCTCTTCAACCAATAATCATGTCCAGCCGGCCAATTGCCATGCCAAATGTCGATAGTCCACTTCCACTATTCCCGAGCATCTAGCAACTTTATTCATGGTAAGCAATTAAACCCAACCGATGACAATTGAAAGTTGAAACCTAGAATTTCATGCTTCTTTTAGTTGCTTGGAAAATGCCCCCAAACAGTTTGGGCTAAACCTGAGAGCAAGCGGCTAGCAGCTTGGAAACTGCCCCCAATCGGCTAGCCGCTTGGTCATGGATTTAAGGGTTTTTCTTCCCCTTTCTCTTGCTTTCTTCAACCTCTCTCCATTCTCTCTCAAGGCCTAACACATCTATGTTTATGCGATTTGTTTGAAACTTGGAAATTAAAAAATTTGTTGTTCTTGAATTGTTCTGTTTTTTTCCTTTTATTTTTTCTAATGTATGATTATTCATTTGTAACATTAGTTGAGAAAGATATGAATATGTATTGATGTATAACTATAAAATATAAATATATATTGTCTTTTGAGAAAGACAACAAAAGATGAATTTATTTGTTCATGTATTGAAACTTTAAAATATACGATTTGTTCATATTTTCATTCTCTCTAGTCTCCACAATTGAAATTTTTTCTTTTAATTTTTTCATTATTTCATTTTCATTAGCTGAATCTTATTAATTATTAATAAACTAGAAACAATATCGTTTCATCAAAATTAAAAATTCAAATTTATTAATTATTAAATAATCATCATTATTTAATGTGTGATGATTCATTTGTAACATTAGTTTATTAATCATTAATAAACTAAAGAACAATATCAATTCTTTAAAACTAAAAATTCAACTTCATACCATACGTTGTGGTAGTAGAATTATTTTATGATAAGTTAATGTCATTAATTGCTTTATTTCCAAATAATAATTGGGAAAAGGACACAGAGACCCCTAATGTTTGAATAAGGGACACAGAGACCCCTAATGTTTGAAAAAGGGACACAAAACCCCCTAAGGTTTCAAAAAAGACACTCAGACCCCCATTTGTTAACATAAATTATAATTTTAAAGTGTAATTACCATTATACCCTTATAGCATATTAAAAAATAATTGTTCATTATCCAATTTATTCGTATATTATTAATAAAATTACGAATATAACTTCATTATCCAATTTTTTCATTTAATTTTTGTCAAATTTTCTCTTCAACTAAATAAATTTAATTCATTGCTCAAGAATAAAAATAAATTAAATTGATTACTAATATAATAAAAATAACAATTCTTCATTTAAACTTATATAATCAACAAAATAAAAAAAATTTGGTTACAACAATAATTACAAAATCTTAATTGTACTAAATAAAATGGAAAAATTGGGTAATGAAGTTATATTCATAATTTTATTAATAATATAGAAATAAATTGGACAATGAACAATTATTTTTTAATATGCTATAAGGGTATAATGGTAATTGCACTTTAAAATTATAATTTTTGTTAACAAATAGGGGTCTTAGTGTCTTTTTTGAAACCTTAGGGGGTTTTGTGTCCCTTTTTCAAACGTTAAGGGTCTCTGTGTCCCTTATTCAAACATTAGGGGTCTCTGTGTCCTTTTCCCATAATAATTTGATGAATGAATTTGTATAGCTAGTAAGCTAGGCTAAAGAGATTATATATAGTCAAAAGTTATATTTATTTTTTAGTTGAAAATTCATAAACAGAAGTTACAAAACAATGATGATTGATATGGTTTTTGTATTTTCAGATGACTGAACATTTAAAATCAAATTCCATTGAAAGTGTACAAGTACCCACTGAAAAGACAAATACAAAGCGGAAGAAGCCAACTCAGAGACGACCAATGAAGAAAAGATCCGAGACATGGAATTATTACACTGTACTTGAGGACAATCAATATAAAGCAAATGGCAACTATTGTGGCAAGATATACCAGTGCCATCCTAGGTTTGATGGGATTGGCAATATGGGAACTCACTTAAAAGTATGTGAAGCATACTTGAACGTGAAGCAAGAGCAAGATGAAAGACAACAAAAATTGGCAGCCGAGAGTAGTGAAGGAAATGCAAGTAATATGGTTTTGGCCAAAGGATGGAGTGAAGAAGCTTGTAGAAGAGCAGTCAGTAAAATGATTATCTTGGGTGAGTTGCCGCTTAATTTTGTTGACAACAAAGGGTTTAGGAATTTTTGCAATGTAGTTGTTCCTCAGTTTATTTTGCCATATCGGAGAACTATTAGTAGCGATGTTATGGATATTTTCTTGGAAGAAAAAAGAATTTTGAAGAGTTTGATATGTAAGAATAAGCATAGAGTGTCTCTTACAACTGACATATAGACTTTAGTTCAGAACATGAGTTATATGGTAATCACAGCTCACTTTACTGATAGTGATTGGTGTTTACATAGGAAGGTTATCAATTTTAGCGTAATTGAAGACCATAAAGGGAAGTCGATTGGTAAAAAGATTGAGGCTTGTTTGGTTGAATGGGGAATAGAGAGGGTGTGTGCAATAATTGTTGATAATGTGTCGAGCAATGATATTTGCTATTGATTATGTGAAGAACCAAATGCTTATGTGGAAGAATGTTGATATACTTGTGTTGCAGGGTGATTACATGCATGTTCGTTGTTGTGCACATATCTTAAATTTGATTGTCACTGGGGGGTTAAAAGAGTTGCATGCCTCAGTTGCCGGTACTCGGAATGTTGTGAAGGATGTGAGATAATCCACTTCGAGATTGAAAGCATTTAAATAGTGTGTAGATCATGTGAAAGGCCCTAATGGAACTGTGGTTTTGGATTGTATCACTAGGTGGAATTCCACATATTTAATGTTGATGACTGCTTTGAAATTTCGGGAGGCATTTGAGAGAATGGCAGAAGTGGATAAACCGTATGAAGTATACTTTAGAGAGGAAGAAAACGGGAAACAAAAGGGTGGCGACCACTTGAGCTTGAAGATTGGGAACATGCCGAAAGAATTGTGAGGTTTTTAAAGATCATTTATGATGCTACATTGACTTTTTCAGCCTCTTTGAGTGTCACTTTTAATCTTTGTTACGATACAATTAGCTTAATGGAGAATTCATTAAGTGCATTAGAAAAAAAAAAGCAAAGATGTTTATGTGCATTTGATGGCTTCTAGTATGAGGGAAAAATATGACAAATATTGGGAGTGCACGGAGAAAATCAACAAAATCTTGATTATTGCCTCAATATTTGATCCGCGTTGCAAAATGGATTTTTCTAACCATATTTTTAGTATGGTTTTTTCAATGATACTGCGAAGATTGAAGAAATGGTCGCGGTGATGAAAGACTTGTTGAATTCACTTTTGGATGCATATAGTGGATGGAACTCCTCACCACATTGCCTAGTGAGAATTTTCCTAGTGGCAGCGCCAGTGGTAGCGGTGGCGATTCTAGTTCTTTTCCGCACCTTGTAGATGACACAGATCGGCAACAAGGGTACATAATGGAACATGGTGATGATACTTTACGAGTTGCTCACCCTTTTCTTGTATATGCTAAGAAAGTTTTAATTCAAAACGAGGGTGATAACTCTATGAAATGAGAGTTATTACTGCAATTCTAGACTTAAATCAAGACCATTTAAAAAGTAAATGATGTGTTTTTATTATATTTTGGTTATATTTTGCATAAACATCCATTTTAGTTGAGTCTTAATAAATTTTACTTGATTTAAAATAATTTGTGTTCAAAACATGTGCATAATTGTAGGTTTTCAGAAGTTCATAATTCATGAAGGGATGCTGAGATATTAGGCTAGCAAGAAGAAGAAATAATATGGCCACAAAAAAAGTGACACACAACCAGGAACAATGCAGTATTATAGCCATTGCTGGAGCAACCATTGCTGTAGCAATCCTGGAACACCGAGGGAGAAAACTTAGCGCGGGTTAGCTACAGAATTGCGATCTGCAATTTCCTAATTTGACTCATGTATGCTCGAGACTTTTGTTACCCTAGTTTTCAGTTATAAAAAGAGGCGCACATCACATAAAACGGCAGAAAGAAATTAACATTGAGGAAGATCAAGAGGAAAAAAAAAAGAAGAAGATCAAAATTCAAGGGAACCGATGTTGCATCATTGAAGAATCCAACAAAGTTACTTGGATTCACTATCTATCGTTCTTCACTTATTCTTTCTTCACTCTTTGATTAAACCAATGTATTTCGTGACCAATATGTTGTTGTTTGTTTTTCTCTTTCAGAATATGAACTAAACTTGATTGTAGTTGAGTGACAAATGATCTAATGCGTTCTTAACTGTTCTTATAAGTTGTTATATCACTGCTGTAGCATTTTACTCTAGTAGCTATTATTATAACTGTTATTTCGGTTGACTACTCATTTAATGGTTCAAGTTAAGATAGAGCCGCAAAATGGCATGTCTTAATGGATATTATTAGAGTAATACTTGATCTTAATTTAAGTTTTCTGGATTAAGTTTATCTTGAATCTCATAAGGGCCATACTTGAAGTTAAGATTTGTGATAACTTAGACATAGGTACTCACCTTAGAAGGTGAAGAGAATGGATGTTCATAATGTCATGCCATAGGTAGAATAGCAATTGATCATTCTGAAGATACTTACAGGTATGAGAATTCCGATATACAATAGTTGAGGATGCAAAATAAATTCTGCCCAATGCTATAGAAATTGTTGTAGCAACTGGTGTTAACTTGATAAAAATAGTCAGCACATAAAGAGAGTTTGATCATTCAACTACCTTATTCTCATTTGATTCTTTGACACATTTTTATTTAATTTATTTCATTACTGCATTGTTTCATTTTATTCTCTCACAATTATCAATTTCAGTAGCAACCAACTTTACATTTGTTCCTCTCGGAATTAAGGTAGATTGCACTATTGTGATTGTTGTAACATTTATAGTAACATCAATACATGTGGAGACGATCTTAAATATTCATCACTTTATTACTTGTTGTATACACTTGCACATTGGCATCAATAGCATTTGATTAAAAAAATAACCAACAGAGGGCAAGCTTGTCACAACCGAGGTGGAAAGATACTTACTTGACCGATTGAAGATCCTAGTAATGATAAACTAAATGTTTTATTATGGCGGAAGGTGAACGGGTCGAAGTATCCGATATTGCAGAAAATAGTAAGGGATATCCTTACAATTCCGGTATCCATTGTGGCTTCGAAGTCCACTTTTAGCATTGGGGGTTGTAACATTGACAAATATAGGAGTTCTTTAACTCCCACTATGATTGAAACATTGATTTGCACTGAAAATTTGTTGCAGTTTAAACTTTTTGCCACTCCCATTTACAACCTTAATCAAGAGTTGAAAGATCATATATATCAAATGGAGTTACAAGAAATGTAACTTTTTATATTATATTTTATATATAATACCTTTTAAATTTATTATAACACATTTTTTATATGACTCATGCATTAATTATAAGTTATTATGTTTTTTTCATTTTAAAGAGTATGTAAAATCACAAGCTTCAACAATTACAACGATGGGTGTTAGTACTCGTCATGATATTTGAATAGGTAACTCTTAAATTTAATAGATCTTTTGGTTTCAAGGTATTATACTTATAATTGTTTTACTTTTGGTTTTAAGTCAATTGTAACATGATAATTGTTTTGATCTTATGTTAGGAAAGTTGAAATTGGTAGTTGGAAAGCAAAAGTTAAGGACTCATCAAAGTGTGTTGTGAGTTTAATTTGGTGTTATTGTGCTTTTGGTTTGAATAACTTATAGTCTATCTAAATGTTTTTGGATGATAATTTTTATTTTGGTTTATTTTATTGTTGGATGATATAATAATAATATTTATTTTGTGATTTTGTGTTGTTTATTTATTTGGAGAATTTGAGTTATACTTGATTGTTTATTTTGTGTTGTTTGTTTGGAGACTTGGAGTAATGTTTATTTTGTGTTGTTTACTTGGAGACTTGGAGTTAAAGTTTATTTTGTGTTATTCATTTGGACTTTGGAGAGTTGAAGGCTTGGAGTAATGTTTATTTTGTGTTGCTTATTTGGAGGCTTGGACTTGGAGTAATGTTTATGCACCTAATTTGTAAGAGGATTACTAATTAAATTAAATGAGAGTGTTTGTACAAAATGAATGTATATGAGAATATAAATGGGCCGTTGATTATAGATTATTAGATTTGATTATTTAAATGTTTTCATTTTAATGGATTATATATATATATATATATTTGTGAATAGAAACTTTGTATTGGCTTGTTTTCTTGGTATATGTCAATGCCATATTGTCAAGGAAACAATACAATATACATTGTCATTTGTCAGCTTGTTTTCATTTTCTTTTTTTTAATGGCTAGTAATTTTCCATTAATTATAGATTTCATAAATTTTGTGTGAGAATTGTAAAAAATGTCCAAATCTGATTTCAATCCGAATTAATCCGAATCCCAAATATAATCTGAATCCGAAAATTAATCTAAAATCCAAATTCATCCGATCTGATCCGATCCGAATCCGAGTAATCCAAAATTTTCATCCGATCCAAATAATTCGGATTGAATTCAGATGAATTTTTTTTCAATCCGAATTATCCGAAATCCAATCGGATCCGAAATTGCCCACCCCTAACTGTTGCTTCAGCTCTAGGCACTGGAATTCTTAGATCCTCCTTTCCTTTTTCAAATATAAAGAGGTTTCTTGAGTGCCAATTGGCCCAACACAAAGACACAAAAAGCACCACAACTCTTGTGTTTCTCTTCTCTGCTATTGCTTGCATGACAGTTAAGAAATTTTGGTTCCTCATACCATCTAGATCGTCTTTGAAACTAGTCTAATTCCACACCTTTTGGGAGAACTTGCACTCTATAAGTGCTTGAAAAATATTTTCATCTTTCTTTCCACATCTTTAGCACCATGGGTCTTGTAAAACTTTCTTTTCCATAAGTTTCCGGCCGTAGGCAATAAGTCTTGGGCTGCTCTTCACATAAACACCTTCACTTTCTCTTGAATTTCCAACTTCCATATTGCATTCCATTCTGTTGGACTTGCTCTTGAGGAGCTTGGTTGGTATTTAAATTTTAGGCTCATTGCAACTTGGTACCCACTTTTAACATCATACTTACCTTGCTTATCATAAGCCCATACCATTTGATATGGTTTTTAAGTTCTTGGGAAATGGATCTTTAGAATTTTCTCTGCATCAAAATGTTGCCTAATCATGCTTTCCTTCCATTTATGCTCTTTGTCAATCAAAGTGGAGACAATAGATTTCAGAGGTAAATTTGCTTTGGAGAGAATTTTGAAGGAGGTAAGTCTGGGGATCCATCTACTCTGATAAACCTTCACCTGCTTCCCACATCCAATTTTCCATCACATCCCATTTTGAAGCACTTGTCTTCCCCATAAAATACTTCTCCAAATGAAAGAGAGATTATATCCAAGTTTAACTTGCATAAAACTTGAATTCTTAAAATATCTTGCTTACAACACTCTGGCCATTAAGGATTCTAGGAAATGAACCACCCTCCACCCTTGCTTTGCCACTAAAGCTTGGTTAAAGCATGTTAGATCTCTTAATCCCATACCACCCTTACCTTTTACTTTACACAATCTGTCATATCTAGCCTAGTGAATGTGTCTTTCTTTGATCCCTACCAAAAATAAACAATTGCTTTTTGGATATCTATACAAAGACCTATTAGAAGTTTGAAAACACTCATAGCATAGGCTGGAATTGCTTGAGCTATAGATTTAATGAGTACTTCTTGTCCTCTACTTGAGAACAATTTCATGTTCCAGATAGAGATCTTGTTTAAAACTCTTAACTTGATGTCATTGAAAAAATTCACATTTTTCCTCCCCACCATGGATGGTAGCCTAAGATACTTTGCATGCCTCGAAATAACATGAATACCAAAAATAAACAATTGCTTTTTGGATATCTATACAAAGACCTATTAGAAGTTTGAAAACACTCATAGCATAGGCTGGAATTGCTTGAGCTATAGATTTAATGAGTGCTTCTTGTCCTCTACTTGAGAACAATTTCATGTTCCAGATAGAGATCTTGTTTAAAACTCTTAACTTGATGTCATTGAAAAAATTCACATTTTTCCTCCCCACCATGGATGGTAGCCTAAGATACTTTGCATGCCTCGAAATAACATGAATACCAAAAATAAACAATTGCTTTTTGGATATCTATACAAAGACCTATTAGAAGTTTGAAAACACTCATAGCATAGGCTGGAATTGCTTGAGCTATAGATTTAATGAGTGCTTCTTGTCCTCTACTTGAGAACAATTTCATGTTCCAGATAGAGATCTTGTTTAAAACTCTTAACTTGATGTCATTGAAAAAATTCACATTTTTCCTCCCCACCATGGATGGTAGCCTAAGATACTTTGCATGCCTCGAAATAACATGAAGATGAAAGATGTTTTTTATTGTTGCTACTTGAGTTGTATGAGTATTTCCACTAAAGAACATTGAAGACTTTTCAAAATTGAAAATTTGGCCTGATGCTACAGCATAGCATGCAAAGATGGCTTTTTGGTTAATGCAATCTTTAATGGCGGCCCCTATAAAAATGAGACTATCATCTACAAAAAGAAGGTGTAAGATGGATAGTTGTATGCTAAATTTTAAGCCATGGATGAATTGCTTTGATTTTGCCTGCAATAATAAGTTGGAAAAAACCTCTGCACAAAGAATAAACAAATATAGTGACAGAGGACAGCCTTGTCGCAGTCCTCTTTAGGGATAAATCAAACTCTTAGCCACTCTATTTATCAAAATAGAAAAGAAGGAGGTTGATACACATCTCATTATCAAGTCCACCCATTTTATTGAGAAGAATAATCTATGCATGACACTTTTTAAAAAAATCTCACTCTACCCTATCATAAGCCTTGTTAATATCAAATTCAAAGCTACTAACCCATGTTTTTTCATTTATTCGACCTATTTTATGAAGGCATTCATAACCGATGATAAGGTTATCAGAGATAAGTCTTTCAGAAATGAAAGCATTTTGAGTAGGTGAGATAATATAATAATGTAATATTTGTTTCAGCCTATTAACTACTATTTTTTGCTACAATTTTGTAAATAACATTACATAAGCTGATTGACCTAAACTCAGCTACTTTTCTAGGCTTTCCATCAGGGCCTACTGCTTTGGTATGACACATTTGAACTAAGGCTGTTGTGACTTCCTTTTTAGCAAAAGGCTGGTTTAGCTCTTCATTCATTTTCCCTATCACCTTTCTTGGCACATCCTATAAAGTTGCATTAATTTGTTCTTGTGAGAGCCTTGATGATGAACAAGTTTACAAAGTAATCACAAAAAATTCTCTCAACATATGCAGCTTCATTTATCCATTCATCACGTTCATCTAACATCCCTCATATCTTGTTTTTCCTCTTTCTAAAAGAGGCTTTTACATGGAAATTTTTTTTATTTTTCCCCCTCTCTTAGTTAATCCACTCTTGACCTCTGTTTCCAATAAATTTCCGCATCAAAAAGAAAAGAATTGATTTGTCTTTCAATGCCTTTAATCTTATCCCCATCTACATGTTGCAAGCCCTGTAACTGTATGTTCTTTAGTTCATCCATTAACAGCTTTCTTATGACCTCCAAACTCTTCTTTACTCCAAAACTTTAAGTATGTCATGGAATCTTTCGCTGCTTTTTAAAAATTCTCAATTGCATCTTCACTGTACCATCTTCTTTGGTCTGACCACTCTCTTTTAACAATTTGCTTGCATTGGTCATAAAAGCTCGAGGAATCTTCGTAATGAATACATCTAGTGGATCTCTTTTTATACTTTCTTGCCTTGACCCCTTTTCTCAAATTCCATCATAATTGGATTATGATCTGATGTCCATGTTATCATCATTTCTACTGCATTTTAATAGAAGAAACTTCCCCAAGATTTACTATACTAAAAATGATCCAATCGTTCCTCAATTAAACCAATTTATATCTCCTATTCAACCAAGTAAAAGGAAGCCCTTCCAACCCATATCGACCAAATCACATTTTCTAATTGCCTCCGTAAACTCATGCATCATCCTAATCTCTTTATTGTTCCTTTTTTTTTTAATTTGGCAATAAAATTTCATCAAAATCGCCAAAACACATCCATGGCATGGAAGAAAGGCTAGCTAACCTCTTTAACAAAGTCCATGTGTGGTGCTTCTACCCTCCCGATGGGTGTCCATAAATTCTTGTGTACCTCCAATAGCTTCCATTTTCAATATACACCATTGAGCATCACGCCAATGTGATGCTTGTTGTATGACTGTATATGTAATGTGACATCTAAGTTTCGTAACAATGCCAAGCCACCCCTCATACCTTCTCTACCAACTTCAAAACAGTTTTTCAAATTCAAATTATCGTTAATTCTTTTCATTATTTTAGCACTAGTTTTGTCTCACAGAAAAAAACTATCTGGGGCTTATATTTTTTTAGAACATTTTTAGCTTCACAGAACGTTCGGTCCTTCCCTAAACCCCAAACGTTCGAACTTAGGACTCTCATGGCTATCGACGAGGCTGGTCACCAGCCTCTGCCATTGGATTTTCAAAATCCTCAACTGTTATTTCCATGTCTCCTTTATACTTTCTATTTATCATCTCTCACCTTAGCATTTGGTTAGCTTTCGGTAATTTAAATGGTGGTTTTGTAAATGAGTTGTCCATTTTCTTTTTCTTTTTTTTTCGCTTCTGGGCTTGGCTAATTGGCTTTATTTGTTGATCTTTTTGCTGTAGAAGGCTCGTGTTTTTTAATCACTCTTTGGTAGCCGATTCTAGCTTGAGCCCTCCATTTTCTTCCTTTGGGCTCAACTTTATAGATCTCTGCTCCATTTCCATCCTCCCCCATTATAACTTCAGTTTGGGCCGAACTTTTGTCTGGACCTTGATGCGGTTTCACGCTTTGAGAGTGCCCCAAGTTTTTTACCCTTTCTCGTTCATTTTTCCTTTTTTTTTCCATTTCCCCTTCTTGTTTTGTGCTTAAATTTTGACTTTCCTTCTGTTGTTCTCCCTCTTTCCAATTTACTCCTTCTAGCTCCTGATGCCTAGTAAGATTGACCTTATTAGTTATTTTCTCATATGTTTGCCCATTTATATCTAACAGCCTCGAGAAGCCCCCTTCTTGCATTGAATGCATCTCTATCTCTTTTGGATTTCAGGTTTGGTTCGACACGTCTTTTTGACCCAGACTATTTGCAACATTCAACTCTTTGCTCATATGTGGTTGTATTCCATTATTCTTTTCACCTATGTTACTTCAATTTATCCACCATAGTTGTGGCTTTAGTCCATGGCCCATACAGTAAATCCTCTTTAGCTTGGTTGTTTAACTTTGTGCATTCTCTATATTAATGGTCAATACAACCATAGCAATAACAAAAATCAGGCAACTTTTCATATTGAATTGTAATTGGGACATCTTTTTCTTCACCATCTTTCACTACAACAAAAGAGGGCTTTAGCAACGAACAATTTTGTCGCTAAAACATGCAATATTTGTCGCTAAGGCTATAGCAATAAAAAAAAATTTTGTCGCCACAAGAGCGTCGCATTAGTTCTTTGGCATTGAATTTTCAAATTTCGTCGCTAAAATTATTTTAGCGACAAATCTTGCTTCGTCACCAAAAGTATATTTAGCGATGAATCATGTTTCATCACCAAAAGAACTTTCACAAAATTTAAAATCTCTTTTTTTGAAATAAAATTATTACAAATGAATATAAATTTCTCGATTTTCTTCATCTTGATGTAATTGGTCCTCAATATTCCCTACAAATAAACACACAATAATTAGTTAACTTAATAAACACAAATTTAATAATAATATAAGTTAGAATAAATAAGATAAGTAAAAAAAAATTACACCATGTTCAAAATAAAAGAGAACAGAAGTAGAGACTAAATTAGAAAATGAGAATTATACATTTAGAGAGGAGAGAATTAAAGAATAAAATTAAGAGAGTGAGAGAATGAAAGAAAGAATAAAAAATGAAGTAGATGGTATATAAATAGGTTACAAGAGTTTTTAGCAATGAAATTTAAAATTCGTCGCTAAAACTTAATTTTGGCGGAAAATAACCAGACAAAATTTTTTAAATTTTGACATATTTTAGCAATGAAATATTTCATCTCTAAGAGTACATATTCAGTGACGAAATTCAATTTCGCCACTAAAGGTCTTAAATTTTGGTAGAAAATCATCCGCCAAATTTTTTTTAAATTTTCATAATTTTTAACAACAAAAATATATTTCTTCACAAAAATTAGTTTTAGCAACGATATTTTTTTCCCGCTAAAACATGGCCATTTGAGACATCAAAGAGTTTTAGCGACAAATTCTATTCGTCGCTAAAACTACTTGTTGTGATGAAATATATTTTCGTCACCAAAACAAGCTCTTTTAGCATGTCATAGAGTTTAAGCAATGAATATATTTCGTCGCTAAAACAATTTTTAGCGAAAAAATTTATTTTCGTCACCAAAACATGCTATGTGTAAATAACTTTTTAACGACGAAATGGCTTTCATTGCTAAAACTATTTGTGGTAACGAAAAAAATTTCGTCACTAAAACAAATTTTAGCGATGAATAGTATATCAAATTTTAATCATTAAAAGTTTGGGTGCCAATATTTATTTTGCCGCTTAATTTTTTAGCGACGAAACTAATTTTTGGTCGTTATATGTCGTCTTTAGTGACAATTTTTTTGTCGCTAAAAGTGATAATTAAATATTATTTTTCTATTATGACTTTAACGACTAAAGTTCTTTTTTGTCGCTAAAAAATACTTGCAACGATAAAAATATTTTGATCGCTAAAAGTTTCGTCGCAAAAGACCAATATTCTTGTAGTGTAATTTCTATTTAAGTGATAAGAGGGTCATTAGGGGCTTAATAATATCGATGGATACTCTAAGTCTGATGACTTCTCTAAGTCTGATGACTTCTCTAAGTCTGATGACTTCTCTAGTGCATTCTCCGTTGGCATTTGCTTCTTCAACTTTTCCTATTCTTGCTCCCAACACTGATATCGTTTCTTTATCCATACACATAAGGGTACATTCTTTAGTTGCACCCAAAATGATGCATTGGTAAAGGACTGCTTTAACACCTCTCCAATACCCATTGATTCTCTGAATACAATAAGCGGACCATTAAAATGCCAAGGGCCACTTGCTATTGCTC
The DNA here is from genome assembly GCA_002013955.2 of Citrus medica. NCBI lineage: Eukaryota > Viridiplantae > Streptophyta > Magnoliopsida > Sapindales > Rutaceae > Citrus > Citrus medica. The sequence goes on along the minus strand of MKYO02028288.1, from coordinate 103,991 downwards.
TCTTTTTATCTATTTATGCTGCAAATCTAAACATTAAAATAGTCTCTCCCATGGCATCTACCTTCACTTCCCTAATTGTTTGCCACGCCTGTTGCATTGCTAGCTTCAAACCTTTTTGGTTTACATTTCTATTTGTCAACACTTTGCCCATCAGACATCCAGCGACTATTCTCTCTCCTTTTGACTTCATTTCACTTTTAAAGGAGACTTTTCCTTCCTCCCCCTTTTAAAGTTATAGCTTTACACTTTCGAATCAACTCCTCTGTATCCATTTGGAGCTCGGAGAGGTTTTACTTGAGAACCACCCCCACTCCCTATTTAATGTTATATCATTTAAGACACCTACCTCAACTGAGCCAACAAGATTTTGTGTTTATACAAACAATGTATATGTTAGTAATAAACTTGAACCTTACGAGTAGGTAGAAAAGAGAGTCATAAAGACTCTATTCACCTTCCATTCTCAGGTTTTCAAAGAAAACTTGAGAAGGAAAAAACATGTAAGGAGAGGTAGTTGAAGTGCTTATAAACTCACATCTCAAGCTTTAGCTTAATGATGTAGGATTTAATTCGTTAAGATCCCTCCACTTTTTAAAAGGTAGTTGAATTGAAAACTTGAGAAGGAAAAAACATGTAAGGAGAGGTAGTTGAAGTGCTTATAAACTCACATCTCAAGCTTTAGCTTAATGATGTAGGATTTAATTCGTTAAGATCCCTCCACTTTTTAAAAGGTAGTTGAAGTGTTTATAAACTCACATCTCAAGCTTTAGCTTAATGATGTAGGATTTAATTCGTTAAGATCCATCCACTTTTTAAAAGGTAGTTGAAGTGTTTATAAACTCACATCTCAAGCTTTAGTTTAGTGATGTAGGATTTAGTTAGTCAAGATTCACCCATTTTTTAAAAGTGACCTCCACCAGTTGTTATATGCACATTAGATAGAATTCATCCTAAAAAACCGACTTATAAAGAGAAGGAGCCCATATACTTATAAGCTCACATGGCAAACCTTAACTTAACGATGTGGAACTCTATTAAAGTTGCTACAGTACAATCCTAAGAAATACCCAAAACCCTCTCTGTACTTTGGTATTCACAATTCTTTAAGGAAAGAAGTGTGCGATCATCTGAAGTCTTCAAAACTTGAGAAAAAATTAGAATAAAAATACAATGGATTTTATTCGATTTATTCATCACACATCAAAATCAATACAATCAATAAAAATACAAATTTACTTAAACAATCAATAACAAGAATATCAAATTTTCATAAATTGATAGAGAGAGTGTAAATGAAAGAAAAGAAAAACCAATATCAACAAGGCTAATTAATTTTTAAAATAAATGAAATAGTTGAGAAATAAGGAATTATGAGATAATTAAAGGGGGTATTAAAAATTTCAAAACATAGAAGATGCTTCTCCGCTTTTTGGGCCTTAGCTAAGTTCACTTATGGGGATTATCCGATAATTTATAACTAGAACACGATAAGCCAACATTTGCCAATAATGTAATTTATAAAGCAAACTACAAAATGTGTCCTTAGTTTAACAGACTAATTATTTCTATGTTATAAAATAAATCTAATTAAAAAAAACATCGTTTAGAAAACATTACCAAACGCAAAACGTTAACAATACTATATATATACGGAGTTGGATACAAATGTTTATTTCAAAGTGATGTGATACTTATTCGTGACTAGTAAATATCATCATTTTGCATCCAACTTCATTGTCGTATAATTGATATAATAACTATATAGACGGAGTTTCCTTGTTTTATTTTATTTTTTTACCTTAAAAGTAAGATTTATTCAATTAAATGGTAGATAAAATGCTTACTTGAATACTACTGATTTACTCTACATCCACCCCATTTGATTGATTGACGGAATCAGTAATTAAAAACTAGCTCATAAATTTGACGGAATCCAGTAATTAAAAATTAAATATTGATTTTAAGTCAAAAAGTTAAACTAAGCGAACTCAGCCTAAATTTTATATATTACCTTATTTACAACGACAGGTCAAATACTTTATAAAGGTAATTTACACTTAAATTTAATAGGTAAAACATTATTTTAAAATTAATTAAAGAAATAACGATTACCATATCCGTGCATAAAATATTAAAATAGCATTTCAGCGTCAAGAATCATGCATGACACACGCGAATACATAACGAATAACGCCTTCCCCTTCTTTCTTAACTGGACACAAAGAACTTAAGGTAAGTAGGTAACGTTAATTATTACGCCCCAATTTTTTATTTGTAGCGTACACAAATAATTTAAATAATAATTAAGAAAAATCGGTGGCTTTCTCCCAAATATTATTGGGAATTTACTTATCAATTATGGACTAGATTTACAATTTTTTCAAAATTTGATTTTCTTCACTTAAACTCTTTAAGACTATTAATTTCTTTTAATCTAACGATTCTCAAAGCATGGCGAAATTTTAGAATACATCAGATGTATTATCACAATTTGATGCATGAATAACATGTGTAGTTGAATTTAATACAACCACCACTCGTACGATAATTTTTTCAAAATAAATGTACACATTTCATGACATTATTTACTTGTTGTATAACTGACATAGTACTTCAGATGTATTCTAAAAATTTCTCCAAAACTTGAATTATTACATTCTCTTTGAAATAAATTGTAGGCGATCGCCAAAAATTTTTATTGGATTAATTTTGAGTTGACCTAGTAATTATAAAATAGTTATAACCCTAGTGAATTTCTTACTAGCTTGGAACTGAAAATACGAATACCTACATATACTTTTATTCATTTTTTATTTGTCGATAATAAAAAATAAATATATAATATTTCGTTGACAATCTAAGATGAAGAATATACTATGCCCGGCGTGGAAATTAGCCGCTTTGCTCCATCACCATGCATGGCCGAAATCACATCACCCACTTGGGGAAGAAAGCCTAAACTCATGCTTTTATGATAGGTATTGAATTTAAGAATACTGCTTTGAAATGTCTTGATAAAATATATACACTGCAGCAAAAGTGTGACCTTTCATGTTATCATGTGAAATTTATAAGGTGGCCGATGTCACAGCTGAGGTCATCAGAATTTCTCGCTTGTATCCTACTCTCGTATATAAGTAGCAGAAGCAGAAATTAGATTTATCACCAAATAACCTTTCATCAAATTATACAGCTTGTACTCTGTAGCAGCAAAACACACACAATCAAAATGAGCTGCTGGTGGATAGTTGCTAACGGCGCTGCTAAGGTTAAAGATCATAAACTTTATGTGAAATAATGCATACATGTGTGTATGTGTGTGTATCTATATACTGTTGATCTCGTGGAAGATCCTTTTCATTAAAGTTCAGAAAAGCTATTAAACCGTGCAGTTGAATAGTATAATGTCATTACACTTTTAAACTATATGGTTTAATAGCTTTCACAGTCATTATACTATTAAATCATACTGTTTAATAACTCTACCGAATTTTAATGAACTAGAATCTTGAATTGAAATATTTCTATATATATAAAGAGAGAAAGAGAAATATTCCAAAACAAGGTGCTAGACTTTGTTAAATTTCGAAAAAAATTATAATTTTGAGAGTCAGCTTCCAGTTTGGTATGTCTTTACAACGTCGCAAACTCATTTATAATGTTGTAAACACGTCCATATTATAAATTCTTGGATTTCAAGTTGGAAAGCTTTTGTAGATGTTGATATTGTTTTAGTTTTTTTGAGAAGGTATATGTTGATATTTTATTAACTAAAATGCTTAATTAATTTGTTCTTAATCACTAGCTTGTACAAAACAAATTGGATGAAGGTGAGCCATCTCGAGACAACCAGCACGTGGGGCTTATAGTAGGCGTGACGGGAATTGTGGGCAACAGCCTTGCTGAGATTTTGCCACAACCAAATACCCCCGGCGGCCCGTGGAAGGTCTATGGGGTGGCCCGACGCCCGAGGCCCGCCTGGAATGCTGATCACCCCATTCAGTATATCCAATGTGACGTCTCCGACGCAGACGAGACACAAGCTAAGCTGTCAAAACTCACCGACGTCACCCACATCTTCTACGTGACGTGGGCCAGCCGTCCCACCGAACTCGAGAATTGCCACGTCAACGGCGCCATGCTGCGCAACGTGCTCCGTTCCGTAATCCCCAACGCGCCCAATCTCCGCCACTTCTGTCTCCAAACGGGAGGCAAGCACTACTTGGGACCGTTCGATTATTTTGTCGAGACACAGCTGCCTCATCACCCTCACGAACCGCCTTACACTGAGGACTTGCCGAGGCTAAACGTTCCGAACTTTTATTACGATCAAGAAGACATACTGTTTGAAGAAGTTGCAAAGAGAGATGGCTTGACCTGGTCAGTACATCGCCCTCTTGGAATCTTCGGATTTTCACCGTATAGTATGATGAACATAGGAGGCACTCTCTGTGTGTACGCCGCTATATGTAAGCATGAAGGCGTCCCTTTGCTATTTCCAGGGACTAAGGAAGCTTGGGACGGCTTCACAGAAGTTTCGGACGCGGATCTGATTGCGGAGCAGCAAATTTGGGCGGCGGTGGATCCGAACGCGAGAAATGAAGCTTTTAATTGTGCGAATGGAGATGTGTTTAAGTGGAAGCACTTTTGGAAAGTGTTGGCGGAGCGGTTTGAGATTGAGGATTATGGGTTTGATGAGAAGGGTGAGAGATTGAGATTGGTGGAGATTATGAAAGGTAAAGAGAGCGTATGGGAGGAGATTGTGAGAAAGAGTAAGCTGCTGCCCACAAAGTTGAATGAGGTTGCCATTTGGTGGCATGCAGACGTGTCGTTCGACGTTGGTGAGGATATTTTGGTTAGCATGAACAAGAGTAAGGAGCACGGGTTCTTGGGATTTAGGAATTCAAAGAATTCTTTCATTGCTTGGATTGATAAGATGAAACATTACAAGATTGTTCCTTAAATGGTAATGTTTCTTTCATGGGCTTTTCTTTTTTTCTTTTCTCTCTCTGAGTCAGCGAATAAGGTTTCTTTTTCTCCTTTTCTTCTTCCGGCCTCCTCCTCCAAGTGAAGGTGGCTGTTTTGTTTTCATTGATAAGATGAAACGTTACAGTTTACTGCTGTAATGTGATCTCTGTTATGGGTGCTGCTGCTATACTGCATGTACTGTTTTTATTTGAATTTTATGAAATCTATCTTTTCTGTTTCAAAAAGAATAAAAAGAAAATTACCTGAATCTTGAATCAATCCCAATAATGTATTACCAATGTGGAAAGAATAAAAAATTTATATGTAGACCTTCTATATTTGCGAACGTTGAACGTTCTTACTTTTAAAATATAGATTTGGGACTTTATTGTTTGTAAATATCGAAATTATATTTAAAAAATTATAAAATTCATACCTAAGAATGATTATATATTTTATGTTCAATATATCAGTAAACAGGATGACAGAATTTTTTTTTCTCAAGTCTTATATGTAAGTTGTAATAATTCAGCTGTGCTCAGCTTGCTTCAAATTTTTAGGAACCTGTTAATGAAATAAAGAAAGCTTTATTCAAAATAAATACATATTAAGCCTCCATTTGTTACATTCAATAGAGTTTATAAAAATAGAATTTTTCTAAGTAGAGCTTATACAAATAAGGCTTTTGATAAAAAGCTATTGTATGTTTAGTTGTCAATTAAAAAAATTCCTTTGAACCATTAATTTATTTGGTTCTACAATACTAAAAATATTTTTATGTAATTCAATTGTCAAAAAGAATATGTAAAAAAAAAAATTACTTCATCTTTTTAATTTGCCTTTGAATTTTTTTCTCTTTACAGCAGTTGTCATTATAGATATCTAATATTATCACATAAAAAATAATGTACAAATAAAAGAAAGACGAAATGAATTTCTAATATAAACTAATAATGGGAACATACAATCGGATTAGGCTACGGTGCAATTGTGGCACCGTGCCATAGTTACACCTAGCCGTTGGATGCAGTTGGATTGGTGGAATCCACTGATATCCAACGACTAGATGTAACTGTGGCATGGTACCACAGTTGCACCTAAGGTTTTCCCCATACAGTCGACTAAAATAATAAAAACAATGGCAAATATCAAATATCAAATAGTGGCATAGTGAAATGTTCATTAGTTTTCTAATAAGTTAGATATATTTTAAGTTTTTAACAATAATAAAGGAAACATGCAGACGTGGATTCTTATTGTGTTGTTTCTAACTTTCTATCAAACGGCGGCAATGCTCTTGTTTCCAATAATTTTTTTTGCTTAGGGTTTTGTATATAAGTATGGATATTGTGTATTTAATGAAATATATTTGAGATATTTTTTTTTATTACATATTTGTTAGAAGAATTCTCTAATCTTACTCCTAAAACTCAAATTTTGAGTTTTATTAATAGAGAGAAAATAACTTATTTAAGTCTCATAAGTTCTATTAAAAAAAACTAAACACAAATAAATATTTTTAAAAAACTTATAAAATTAAATAAATATTCATAATTATTAAATAAGTCATACGAAATAAATATTAAATAAAAAAATGATTACTGAAATGATATTTGTTAGTGACTGTTGTATATCATCTTTTTTTCAACTTACAATCACAACCCATTATTTTATTTTATTGAATCTATTCAACTCAACGGTAGATAAATAATGGGGTCCGCCTATGTTACAACTGTTGTACGGTGCAACCGTTTTTGTTTTTATTCAACAAAACCGTTGGATGCCTCCTTATCAGATCGAATGGCTGAAATTAATTATTACATAATTGATCCAGCTACTTACAACCGTTGTGGCCGGTTGTAATTCTTGTGTTGATCGAATCACTTAAACCCTCAATTCAATTCTCCGAATTCGCAGACCCTGTCTCTATTTTCCATTTTGATTGCCGCTAAATCCGCTGCTGCAAATACCTCCATCGTTTGAGAGTTCATTTGTACTGACTATGTTGTTATCGTTGCCCTTCTTTTATCTTCTTGTTTCTCATTTGAGCCATTCATTTTTTTCTCAATTTCTTATTGGTTCTTGCCTTCTCCGCAGATTTGTTGTTATCTCTAAATCTCGCTCTTTCTCGTTTGCCTTCTATCCATTTCTTGTTTGTCTGTTCTTTCTCAATTAACTAAACACATCTAAATTATAAAAGCTCCAACACCAGATTCAAAATCTCACTGTTTTCTTATTATCAAGTTAAAATACTTTGCGAATCTAGTAACAATAATTAGATCGATTGTACTCGACTTCGATTTTCGCCCAAACCAACAACATAAATTCATGCAAAGAGAATAAATAAAATAAAAAGCATAAAGAGAGAAGAGGATACTATTTTGCAGAAGCAGACCAGAAATTCTAAAAATCTCATTTGCTGTTGCTAAGAATAGAGAGAGATAAGATTGGCTGAGCTAAATGCCGTCGTTCATTCATTATTGTGTTGGTGGTAATTTATATATTCTGCTAATATATAAATTTGATCTAATAGATTTTCTCTTCGGAAGCTAACCGGGGCTCGTGTAGGAAGAAATCATCTTCATGGTTCGTGATCGTTAAGTGTTTGGTTTGACCAAGTCGTGGACTAAATCAAAACCAAACAAAAAGACTTTTATTTTAACCAGAAAAATAAAAATTAAAAGAAAATCAACAACTACAACCGCCCAAAAGAAAAAAAAAACAACAGGGTGAAATGATTTGTTTGAAAGAAAAAAGGAGAATGAGAGTGACTCACTTGGTGGGCTGTGTAGACCCGACGAGTTGATTTGAGTTGAAAAATGGAATATTGAAATTTGAATAGATATGGGGATTGTGATTTAGAATAAGAGAGAAAGAAAAAGAGGAGAAAAGGAGGGGGGAAAACAGAGAAACCTTAGATACAGATCAGAAGAGAGTGGATGAATGATAATTGATAAAAGATAAAACTTTTCAGTCCTTTTTTGCAATCTCCGACGAATCCAGCCAAAAGTGTGTGACAGTAGAGCATTCGCTTCAGCCCTCTTCACAAAATGTCTCAAGCTTCGACTCGCCAATTTTTTCTTTCTCCGATGAAGGAATCACCTCTGGGAATTGATTCCTTCATCCATTTGGCCTTTTGCCAGGGGCTTCTTTCGACCATCATCTCCTTTCTTTTTCGTCAAACTCCTTTAACAGAACAGTCACGTGAGTTTTCAGATGCAAGTAACTTACCTTTTCTTAACCGATTTCTCCAGTATTCTCTAACACAAACGTGGCCATCTCTGAAGCATTCGATCGGTTACTTTTAAATCGAATGGTTACATTGAATAAGGACAAACAACTGTTGCACCGTACAACAGTTGTAACATAGGCGGACCCTAAATAATGACTTAAATGCTACTGTATCCATGAATAAAATATTTAAATAGCGTTTCAGCGTTGAGATTAACACGCACGTGAGAATACATGACAAAGACAACTTTATATTATGACAATGTGAGCGCCGCCTTCATTTTTTCCCCTAATTGGATGTGCTCAGGCAACGTTATTTATAGTAATTTTAATTATATAATTTTTTATTTATAATTCGTAAATAATTGTTTTTTTTTAAAAAGATAAACTGCTGGCTATCACCCAAATAAAATTACGTTTGGGAGTTTATTTCTCACTTGTGGACTTGATTATAATTTTTTCCAAATCGGTGGGTAAATATTCTTTTAAACCCTATAGTTTCGGTTAGTTACTACATTACCCTCTATATTTTTTATATTTACTGAAAGCTATCTAGTGGGAATCTATCTATGGTAAAATCTACTCAATTATTTAACTTATCTATATTCTTCACTTGTTCCATATAAAATTTGTTTCAATTTTAAGTTATGCCATTTTAAATACTATTTTCTCTTTAATAAATTAGATCCAACAAATACAATTTTAAGTTGTACCATCTTAGGTTATTTTTTTAAAAAAAAATTAAGGACTAACAAGATAAATAACTCTAATTATATAAACTAAATGAAAATTTACCCAAATTTAATATTTGCCTTAAATTTCTTTTTTGAATGATGAATATTCCCTTCAAAGTTTATACTATTTCATTTGATACTAACTAGTTTGGTAATACTGTAGTTCTTAAAATAATTACTATTAGTTGTGTTGTAGAAATAATTAGTTATAAAGAAAATCAATTAAACACATAGCAAAATGTATTTTAGAAGTGTTACGAGTTTAAAAAAAGTCATATGTATTTGGTAAATAAAATTGTAAAACTGCTGTAAAAATGTAAATGACTGAAAATAAATATAATATTGAATAAAGTTTTATTTATCAACACATTTATAAATAGGTATATATAATATACTAGAATAAATACTTTCAATTTTATTTTGTTATCTCAAAATAATTGGTAATTACAATATTTTCTTTAAATTTAATGGTTTTATTTTCTAATTGAATAAGGATACTTTTGGATTTCATAACATAAGTGGGGATATATATGAAATAGTATTAAATATAAAACTAATTTTCAAAATCAAATTTAAAAAGTTATTCATTCCCTACATTTTAAAATCTATTTTAAGATGAGGTGATTTTACAAAAAATAAATTTTAAAAATATTTACGAAATACCAAAAATTAGTTAATATATTTTCAAAATCACATTTGAACATCTAAAAGTTAATTCTAAATGACCCCCAAAGTCCAATGATTCCGGAAGCTTGGATTGTTATTTTCTCTTTGAAGCTTGAAATAAATTGTACTTACCTAAAATTTTGATTGGATTAAGTCAGCTCACGGTTCAATGTTATATTGAATTGACCGAATAATAATAAAATCGTTTTAAATTCTTTAATCTATATCCAATTGAATTTCTTACTATTTCGAATTAAAAATATCTTTATGTATATTTTTATTCATTTCATTTTAATTGTCAAAAAGAAGACATAAAATACACAAAAATTGTGGAGACAACTAAGATGAAGAATATACGATGGCTCTCGTGGAAAGCAGCTGCCCCCACCAAGGCCAAAATCATACCACTCACTTCAAGAAGAAAGCTGAGACTCATGCTTTCATTATGATATTGATAATATAACAAATAGCACTAGATAAATAAGAGTGCTGCTTTGATAAATATTTTGATAAAATTTATTGAAGCAAAAGTGTGATCTTGCATGTTTTTAATGTGAAATTTTATCTTACAATAAATTTGTCTACCAAACGTCAGGTAAAATTTCACATCAATGCTATAAAATTTGAAGCAAAATTTTATTGAAACCCAAGATTCTTGTTTGTTGATATATTTGGGGATAAAAAGGGATAATAAAAATTTGGGCGGTGGCATAATATAATTAATTTAAGTTAATTCTATTAGATTATCACAACTTTATTTTATTATTATTTAACTTAACGGTAACTTAATTTTTGTCTCAACCCATATGAATGGTTCTTTCATTTTTACAAGAAAAAGGCTAAGGAGCGAGAGGAACGAGAGAATAATGAGAGAAACAGCATTCCCTCCTGCCGTTTCGCTTCTCGTTTTTCTCGCTACATAAAACATTAAAATAATAAAAGAATGAATAAAAAATAAATAAAGAAATACTGCTATATCGCTTCGTGCAGAGGGAAATCTTATCAATATCTTCAGCCCTCACTTTCCTCTCTCCCTCACGGCTTCCGGCGTGCCTCACCAGCTTCTCTCCCTCACGCTTCCGGCTTGCCTCACCAGCTTCTATCTCCCTCACGCTTCCAGAAGCTCCCTCACGGTCCTTTCCCTAGAAAAAATTTGTTAAACTTCCAGAAGCTCCCTCACAGCTTCCGGCCTGCCTCACCAGCTTCTCTTTCCCTCACGCTTCCGGCTTGCCTCACCAGTTTATCTCTCCCTCACGCTTCTAGAAGCTCCCTCACGCTTCCGGCTTGTCTCACCAGCTTCTCTCTCCCTCACGCTTCCAAATCCCTCACGGTCTTTTCCCTAGCACTAGTAATCTTGATTACCTTTGCTTCGTACAAAAAGGGAAGGCTCTGCACTAGTAATTTTAGCTAGGGGTGGGCATCAACCCGCCCAACCCTTGAACCCGACCCAACCCGTGTGATTTTTTGCGGGTTGGGTTGGGTTGATAAAATAAACGGGTTGGGTTGGGTTATTAAATTCCCAACCCGCACTATTTGCGGGTTGGGTTGGGTTGAAAATTTTTAACCCAACCCAACCCGTCAACCCGTATATATATATTATATAAATTTTGATCTTTTATATAAAAATTAAAAAAAATATAAATATAAAAACTTTGAAATGTTGGATTTGTTTTAAGGATTTTAATATGTACATTTTTTTTGTTTATCTAATTTATTTATTTATTTTTGTTCACTATTTAATTAGACTATAACAATAGATTTTTTCAAAAACTAAATCCAATCAACCTAACCCAACCGGTCAACCCGTATGTATATAAAAATTATTATATAAATTTTGATATTTCATATAAAAATTTAAAAATATAAATATAAAAACTTTGAAATATTGGATTTGTTCTAAAAAATTTGTATTTTTTTAATTTTTTTAATTTCTTTAATTAATTAATTTATTTTTGTTCACTATTTAATTATACTATAAAAATAATTTTTTTTAAAGTCTAACCCAATCAACCCAACCCGACCCAACCCGCAAAACTGCGGGTTAGGTCGGGTTGGGTTGAGATATGCAACGGGTTGGGTTGGGTTGAAATTTTTCAACCAGTTCTACATGCGGGTTGGGTCGGGTTGATGCTCAACCCGACCCGTGCCCACCCCTAATTTTAGCAAGCCATACAGGATGTTTTTAAACAACAGTTGATACAAGAAACTCTGAAATTCATCAACTGAGCAAATTCAAGAGGAATGCAAAGTAATCTCAATTTGAAGAAGATTTCCACCATTACACTAGATGAAAATTAAAACCAAATTGTATATTGTCCACATGGGTGGAGTTTAAGTGAGATTCAACAATAATCACTCTCAGAGATTTACTCTCATGTACATGATATCTGGAACAAAAGTTCACAGAAAAACTGACTGAAGGAAAATGAATTACACATATAATTTTCCACCGAAAACTAACAATCACTTTAAACGGTGAAAAAAGTGAGCTAGGTAAGCTAATAATGTGGTTGAAGATAATAAGCAAAGAGTAAGAGGGAGGAAAGTGAAAGCTGGATTTCACGCCAAAGCTGGATTTCACGACATTTTTTATTCATTTCTTTTTATTTTTTTAATGTTTAATAAGTGAGAGGAACGAGAGGAGAAACGACAAGAGAGAATGTCGTTTCTGTCGTCCTTCTCTCGTCCCTCTCTATACCTAGCAGCACTCTTTTTACAAAAGAAAATTTACAATCTTAAGTATATTGGCATTAGAAAAAGTATAAAAGAATATTTTGATTAATAAAGGGAAGAACATAGTACAAGTTGACAAACTATATCCATACTTAGAAAATACTAAACAATTAGGGGGCTAGATGTTATAAACCTATTATCAAGATCCGATTCAAGAGTTCCATATGATGCATGAATAACAGGTATAGATTAATTAAATATATCTTCTAATTATAAGGTAATATTTTTAGATAAACACACACACATATATACATATATTATATATATGATATATATATCAATTGGAGCTTCTGAGGGTGTAGCCGAAAATTTTTTAAACAATTACATTTAATTGGTCACTTGAATTTTCAAGCAATTACACTTAATTGAATATTCTAGGAGAGAAGGACTAAAAGATGAATTTTGACCTTTGTCTACTCTTTAACTTTTTAAAATAATAAAGAAGTACGTGCATTAATTAAATATAATTTTTATAAGGTGTGTTTGACATATCATATTAATAAAATTTTCTATACACTATAATATGAATCGTTTCGCATTAAATAAATTTAAAAGGATTGAGTTTGTGTAATATGGTACTATTCACATGTTTAATATTTTTTTAATTAAAATAATAATAATAAAATTATAAACTCAAATAATTTAAAAATATTAATTTAAAATAAAAATATTAAAATAAAAATATTATTCTATATAATGAATATAATATTACTTTATATTTTAAAATAATTTAATATAATATAACCTAAAATAATACTACTAATACCACGATATAATATGCAAAACGTAATATACTCTTCAAATTGGTCAATCACTCGGAAGCTTCCATTTGAATTTTCAACCGATGTAGCCAAAATTCAAAAAAGAACCGCGTGACCCTAATATTTGCATGTATGCCCCACCTATTGTCGCTCACTTTACATTTCCGTCCTCCCTTATATTTAAAAAACCAACAATAAAAGACTCAAAAAATTGGCGTGTAAACAACCCTGCCCAGCGCAAATCTAGCATTTCTTTAGTTTCCCTCTCTCCGATCCCACGGTTTTCCTCTCCTTCCTTCCTCTCTCTCTCTCTCTCTCTAATTTTTGTTTTTTCTGCTCCTCATTTTTTTTTTGTCAATTGAATCTTTCATCTCGAATTTGAATCTAGGGTTAGGGTTTTGAGGATGGGCCAACAGTCGTTGATCTATAGCTTCGTGGCTCGAGGCACGGTGATCCTCGCCGAGTACACTGAGTTCACCGGTAATTTCACGAGCATCGCATCGCAATGTCTCCAGAAACTTCCCGCTACCAATAACAAGTTCACCTACAACTGCGATGGCCACACCTTCAATTACCTCGTTGAGAACGGCTTCAGTACGTTGTCGTTTTATCTTACGTGTTCGTGTTCATGTTCATGTTCATGTTCATAAGAATTACAAGATGGACAAATCTGATCTGGATCTATTCTTTTTTTTATTTGGTTGACTTTTGTGTTCTCATGGATCCGTGTGTTTGACTTTTTATTCTGATTTAATATTGCATTTCTTGGTGATATATATCTTTATTTAATCGTTTTGATGTGTTTTTATAACCTAATTGGATTGGATCATGCATAGATCATACGTAGTCTTATAATTCTCTTGCTGGTTAATGAAGAATTGAAGATTTAGAAATCTGAACTATGATGATTTGTAAATGATTAAGATGTGGTGGCGTGTGTAATCTATTTTATGATTTGAAGGATTAATGTTTAGCAGAATGGATGAAACAGTGAAATGTTGATGGATTATTTTCAGTGGCTGAAGTTCCTGTGTAAAATAACCAATTACAATAGGAAATTCACCAGAGTTATGTTTTCAGGTTTAGCGTGTGTGGCTAATTTGGGGACAAGCAAAGTGTGTTTCTCTATTTGGCAAATGATGAATCCTCTCTTTATGTTATTAATTTGAGAATTAATATTTGGTGAATAGTTAGTTGTATTTGTGTATTGTGCTTGATACACTCACATGAAAGTTTTGGTCTTATTTGACTTTTGGTAGTGCGCCTTCTTTTTTTGTCGTTTACTTTATTAAATTACGTAGCAGGCAAGTAGTTTGTTTATTTATTTATACATTTAGGGAAATAATTTTATTCTTTGTGAAGGAACAATGGTATTTTCTTTGTCTTTTATGGAACCTTGATCAGGTTTAAGTCAGTTGCTTCTTCTCATGCATTTACAATGTTCTGTAGTAAACTATACTTGTTTGTAACTTCTTATGTCAGAATATGAAGCAATAGTATGGTTAAATCAAGATAATGGGAGTTTTTCTTGTATGGGGGATAATTTTTCTTTTAGTATAATGATCTGGCATATTTAAACTCATTGTCTCTATGCCTAGTATGGTTAAATAAGGACAATGGGAGATTTGTCTTGTATAGGGAATAATTTTCTTTTAGTTTAGCCATCTGGCATATATTTAAACTCATTATCTCTATGCCTACTATGAATATTAGGTATTTGGTTTTAGTGCTTTGACTGCGTAGGAAAATGTAGTCATTCTAAACAAATGTAACAGCATTTTTGTTTCGCAAATCAACTCCATTACCTTTCTACATATGAGTTTATGGTCTAGATAATATTTGATATTTCATAATAAGATATTTGGCAATCTTACTGGCACTTTGACTGACTTTGATTTAATAGTTAGAGTGAGACATGGAAATTTTTCTAGATTTCTCGTAAAATGATTCTGCAAGTTTTACTTATTCAGACATGGAAAGAGCAGTTCTGATTTGTACAATCTTACTGGCACTTTGACTGACTTTGATTTAATAGTTAGATTGAGACATGGAAATCTTTCTAGATTTCTCGTAAAATGATTCTGCAAGTTTTACTTATTCAGACATGGAAAGAGCAGTTCTGATTTGTATGTACATGACATTGGTTGCTGATTGAATCGTCATTGTCTTAACAGTATTGATCAGTTTAGTTATTATGCTTGTGCAGTATAAGTAACATGTGACATCAAAATGTTAATTCTGAAGCTTATGGCTGCAGATATTTGTAGCTATCCACCAGATAAACAAAAATTATGGCCCATGGTTTGAGAAACTTTAAGAGAATTTTGTTTTTTTTCTCTTTTTTATCTCATTGTAGTGCTCAACAATTTCCTTGTTTCTTGACTTCGTGTTGTTTCAGTCATTTGCTTCAGAAATTATCTGAAATAATATTCAGAGGATTTCGTAGTACCTGGTTTAATTTGTTGTTATTTATTACCCATCATTTGTTGGTCAACTATAGACAATTGTGTTACTGTTTTGTTGAAAATCTTCACTATTTTTATGGATATTGTATTAACTATGGAACTTGATGTTCGGTTGCTGCAGCCTATTGTGTGGTTGCTGTTGAATCTGCTGGCAGGCAAATTCCAATTGCCTTTCTGGAGCGAGTTAAGGAGGATTTCAACAAGAGATATGGTGGAGGAAAAGCTGCAACGGCTGTTGCAAATAGCCTGAACAAAGAGTTTGGGTACTATATTAGTTCTCTTCATTGAGGAGTACTTCTTTTTTTATTGTTATTTTTTTACATTTTTGTCTGCACATTACAGGTCTAAACTAAAGGAGCACATGCAGTATTGTGTGGATCATCCTGAAGAGATCAGCAAGCTTGCCAAAGTCAAAGCTCAGGTTTCTGAAGTCAAGGGGGTTATGATGGAAAATATTGAGAAGGTAAGGAGTAAGCTGCTGCTACATACTTAGTAATAGATTTGTGATTTGTCCTGTTCTCATGCTTTTTCACTGAGCAGTTACGTGACTTAAATGGATTAACACCAATGGCTCTAGCAGTACAGGGTGTTCTTTTCTAATAACAAATATAATGTATATTTTGGTTGAGGAGATTTGTCTGTTGTGCAGGTTCTTGATCGTGGTGAGAAGATTGAGCTGCTGGTTGACAAAACTGAGAACCTTCGGTCACAGGTTAATCTGGCTGTAGCTGATTGCTTGTTTAGGAGTTGAGCAAACTGTGTGATGTTAACTTTGTTTTGAATTGACTTATGGGTCTTGTTGCAGGCACAAGATTTCCGACAACAGGGGACGAAGATGAGAAGGAAGATGTGGATCCAGAATATGAAGATTAAATTGATCGTTTTGGGTATCATCATCGCATTGATCCTTATCATCGTTCTGTCAGTTTGCCATGGCTTCAAATGTTGATTTGGTCTTGGAAAGTCCCTGGAAACTGTGCTTTGCTGTCCCGCTGACATGGTCGACTTGGTACATTGGCCACATCTTTTGATCCTTGCATCTCTCTCGCTTGTTTTTGTTTATGTTTTTTTTTTTTTTGCCCCTCTTTTAGGTCATCATGCCCTTACTTGCCCCTTGGCAAGGGAATGAATTTGTATCTTTTCAATTGCTTGTATAGGTTATATGCTTGAACTCCTCGAAATAGATAAATATCTTATGCTGCCTGCTGTTGTCTTATGCTGCCTGCTGCTTTATGTGGATTTTAGTTTAAGATGTAATGGAACAATAGTTGGATACCTGCAGAATTGATCATTCCTTTGGCATTGTTATCTGAAATTAATTTCCAATAAGAGATTAGTCAGAGACAAGTTAAGCGATAAGAAAAATACACACTTTAATATAATATATTTTGTCCATTAGTATGTTAAAATTTGTGTTCATGTGTCAACTTTTTCTAATCATATTAATGTAAGCAAATCTTTATTAGGAGACTATTACACGTGTAACAAAAAAGGAAGAAATTTTGATCTTTTATGGTGGTGCAGGCGGTTTGGGTTTGAATTCATCTTGATAGGAGGTGGTGGTTTGATTTAAATTTGTAATAAAATATAGAAAAGAAAAATTAACCATTTTCTTTTTTCGGTACAAGTACGAGAGTTTTATTAAAGCGAATAAGAGGAAGGTATTGCAGAAAAGAATAGAAAATCGAATGCCACATAGTAAAGCCTAAAAAGGGTTCATGAGAAACAATATTTGAACCAGCCCAGCCCAGCGAAGCCCAAAAATTCAATAGGAATTGGGGAGTTCTTAGGGGCAGATGCAGGCTATGATCTTTGTAAAATACGAATTCAGGCCTTTATATTTACAGCACTGTAAAAAGAGTGAGTCCATTGTTCATAAAGCGTAGATTTGAGGAGAATTATTCGACACTTGCAAAGGATTATGCAAGAAAACATATGAAGTCAATCGAAATATTATCATCGTTATTTCGTGAACTTTTGGAAGGATTCTATTATCAAGCCTCGAAATTATTGTCATCTAGAGTCCTTGTCATTCTGAAATGTCTCTTCTTCTCTAGCAGCATCCGAATATTGGCCTTCTTTAGACACTGGCACGCTCATTTTTTCTTCATTTTCATTAGCAGAGTTTTTTTAAAACTCTGTTTGGCTACCAAAACTCAAGGCTAATGTGTGAGTGCAATTGACTTTTCGGATTGAAGGATCAAACGGACCAATGCTGCCATTGAAGAAGTCGAAACTCCTCTAAAGCAAGTCTGCGAACTCGTCCAATATGAACATGCTAATATCATCTTGAGTCTAAAAATAGAAGACATAGAAGCCTTTTGGAAGAGGAACAAGGTACCAGTTTCCTTTGGGCTACAACTCACATTTGGTTGGAAGAAATGACAGGATAGAAGAGAAATGGTGGGGGGGGGGGGGGGGGGGGGGGGGGGGGGGGGGGGGGGGGGGGGGGGGGGGGGGGGGGGGGGGGGGGGGGGGGGGGGGGGGGGGGGGGGGGGGGGGGGGGGGGGGTTTGCGAATGAAATCAGGATTCTCTTATAATCTGATCTCTTCTTGAACACAAATACATGTGGATAATTGGTAGTTAATAAATAAAGAAAGTAAAGAAGTTAAATTTTACTCATACAGTATTACTTAAAGACAGAGGACACAAGATCTTTAAAAGTTTATGAGAGCTCAGGTCAAGAGATCTTTATCCTTAGGAATGAGGGAAAAAAATGATCAATAACAATTTCATTATTTAATTTAACAAAAAATTCATTTTTTTTCTCTTATTATTTCTCTCCTATCTTCTCCTTTCCTCTTTTCTCCTCACTTTTCCTTCCATTTTTTCACACCAAATATGCCGTAGATTGTGTAGAATTAGTAAAGAGTTACATGATTGGTCGGTGCAACTTATGGACTGGCCTTGGGAAAGCAACGCTTGCTGGGATCGATATTAACTTGCTGATTTATCTAACTTAGAAATTGTTCTTTTCGAAATTATTATATCTAAATTCAATGCAATAATTTTTTTTCTTTGATTTTCTTCTTTTGGAAAGGATGGATATTCATTCATGAATAGGCATACCATATCTGAACTAAATTTTTTTCTAGTTAAATAATCTCTTTTAAATTGCTCTAGAACAATTAGGCTATGTTTGGCATGCATAATTGGATTGAACTAACTATTAGAATTAGACTATATTAGAATGAATTAAATTAGGTTGGATTATATATAGTGCTGGCTTTTATTTGGTATGGTATCGGACTGGATTATGTTAAATTAAATTTACATGAAATTAAATAGTATTTACATTAATATTTGAATTTAAATATCAACTATTTATAGATATTTAACAAGAAATATTATAATCAATCAAAAATAAGACTAATAAGAAATATATATATATATATATATATATATATATATATATATATATATATATATATATATATATATATATATATTTGTTTATATATATATATATATATATATATATATATATATATATATATATTGGTTGGTGTGAGTGGTTCAGCACTCTCACTCCTTAAGAGAGGTCAGGGGTTCAAGCCCCACTCTCGTATGGAGTCACCACTTTGACCAGCACTTTACCCTTTACTAGTAGTTATTGGGTAGTCAATCAATTATTGGGTAGTCATAATTATAATAAAGAAATATAAATGATTGAAATTATAGGTTATTTCAAATGAGATATATCATTTCATTAAATAAAATTATTCAAATAATAAATTAATTAATAACTTTTAAGTAAATCATGAATAAAAAATAAATTACTTAATTAAAAACAATAAATAAATAAATAAATAATTGTTAAGTTATAAATAAAATGGTGTAATAAATTATGGAACATATTATAAATGAACAAATATTTTTTTTGACATTATCTAGTCCTAACTTAACCCACATAAAAATTAGGATTAACAATCCCATGAATTTAGGATTAAAATTTGAATTTAGGAGATTAATTCGATCCAAGTGAGCATGCCGAACATGATATTAATATATTGTCCCAATAATTAGTCCAATCCTATACTTAATCCTACTTCCCAAACATATTAATCTCTAGAATACACACACACACACATACATACAAACACACACATTTGCTTTACTTAAAATTAGGGCTGGACATGAGTTAATTTGAGTTGGGTTCTAAGTCAATCTAAATCAAATCACAAAAATTTGGGCCCAATCCAAATCAATCGAAATATTTTTAACTCAACTAAAACCAACCCATTTGGGTTTAGTTTAAATTTTATAATCAAAATATTTTTATTTTGATAAATTTAATTATTTCAAAATTATAATAATAATTAATTATTATTAATTATTAAATTAATATTAAAATATAAAAAAAATATAGTGGATAAAAAATTATAAATAATATATTTTACAATAACTTCATCCTTAAATTAAAGAATACTAGAAGATTAAAATAAAGTCTAATCACGAACATAATTATTTCTCAATAAATGAGAATATAAACTCTAATAATAAACTTTCACATTCAGTTAAAATTATAAGATCAGATCATATTATAAAATTAAATTAAATTAAATCAAATCAAATTTATAATGCAGCCTACATGTCAAGATAAAAAAAATAAAAACAAATTTGTAGTCCAGCCTCAACAAAAATTGTTTTGAAATTCTCACCTAAAGATGGCCAAAATCCAACATAAAATAGGATTCTTCCTTTAATCTTTTAGAAATGAATGCTAAAATTTATACCTTTTGCTGAGCTATCTTTTTAGAAGTTGGAACAACAACTCGTTTGGGCCTTGGTTCAAGAGCTTCAACAACTATACTCGACCAGTTTGTGATCAGATCATACAAGATTTTAGTATTGAAAATAATAGAATTAATTTTTTTTTTTCATTTATTTTCTTTAATTTATTTTCTACTGATATATCACCTTAAGTTTTAGAAATTTGTCTATGACCCATGAGTCAACTATACCCAAATCATAATAAAATGATTTCTTTCATAAAAAAAGTCAAATTTAACTCATTTTCATGATTTACCCAACCCAAACCATTTTATTTGATTTAGGTTTGGGTAAACACATGGGTTGTGTGTTTATGCCCATTAGTACTTAAAATTTATTGGATTTATTATTAAAACATGGTTTTAAGTCCGAAACTCCCAATGAATGACTAGTTAACCAAAGAAAAGTATAAATTCATTCATAAAATGCTTATAAAATTATCATAAAATTGTTTTTGGAAACTTCTCCAACCAACAGTAAAAGAATGCAAAATTAAAGCTAACTCAACTAGCCTATGACTTGAGAATTCAGCATATCTACATAGGGCTGTTCTCAAAATTTATGAAGGATCAATTTTTTACTTTTTAGAGAACGTCTGCAATCACCCTATATATCACCTAACACCAAATATTGAGCAAAAATTTGAAAATTGTATCCTAATATAATTTGCAAATCGACAATGTTTTAGACAGATTTTGGAGGGTAGAAAAATAGAAAACCTATCTAGAACAATAAATTTATTTTTTAGGAAAGCAGGGTACCTCACTACATTGTTGAGTGTGATATTTTTAAATTTGGAGGGGGTGAGAAGGGTTGAGGGAGCTGGTGGTGGTGGTGAGGGGTTTGTATCAAGGAAAAGAATCATTTGAAATGAGCTTCTACGCCTGCAAAATAATGAAATAGAGGTTAGAGGTGAAGCCGGGGTATCCCGGCGTTCATACTCCAACGCTCAAGTTAGCAACTCACACTTTTTTATGGTAAAAAAAGCTTGCCAACCCTCTGTAAATCGAAGCTTAAGGTTGAAGAAAACTTATTTTGTGGAGTGTGAGTGTTCATGAGTGAATGAATAATATGATGGAGAATAAGACCTGGACACCTTTATATATGGAGTACCTCAGCTACCATGTGACATATTTTTATGGCTATTGGCTGTCTCTTTTTAGCCCTTTTGTGTCTCTTTACATTTTTTGTGATTTTTGGGCTGTTATGTGCATGCTTGGGAATTAAGAAGGCATTTGTGGCGTATTTTATCATTTTGAGTACGTGGTGCGCTGGCGAGTGGTCCAGGGTACCTCAGCAGTGGCTGTCTGGTAAGATGACTAGGATAGTGCCCTTCGCTTTTGGTAGAGGTGGCAGGCGATTGTCACCACATTTCAGTACGATGTTTTGATATTTAATTCTGACAAAATCAAATATTATCCTTCAAGCAATGGAGACATTTCTCATGGCGGACTTTTTCAAAGGATTTTCCTGAATCTGATCTATTGGGTACCTCAAGTTATACGAGGTACCTAGAGTTATGTGAGGTACCTCAAATTATACTGGAGATATGTGGGGTACCATGAGTTACTCTCGAGCTATGTGGGGTACCTCGAATTATGTAGAGTATCTCGAATTATACTGGAGTTATACAGGGTACCTCGAATTATACTGGAGTTATACATGGTACCTCGAATTATGCTGGTACCTCGAATTGTGCTGGAGTTATGCGGTATATCTTGAATTATGCCGAATACCTTGAATTATACTGAAATTATTTCGTTCATTGACACGTAGCGTTCTACTACTTTTTTGAAAACATTTTAATTATAAAAGTGCGTTATCTTTTCTTGGAATAACACTCCAAATTTTCTAGTAACATGTTACATAGATTCTTAGATAACATATGAATTGGAAACAAGGCAATAGAGTACTATTTGCACGTTCCAGAAAATACCAATTTTTCATATATTTGTTTGGATTACACAAGAAAAACATACTGAAAACATTTTAATTTATTCTCCAAATTTAGGAGAAAACGTCTAAAACCCACACCTTTTGTTAGGTAAAAATAATCAATTCTTATGTCATGTTCTAAAATCCTAAAACCCCCCGTTAGGTTAATAATATTCTGTTAATTATCAGTTTTGTTCTTTTTTTGTTCTTTTTTTTAAAAGTTAAATGTCCATTAATTCATTTATTAAAACATAGAGAATTTGTAGTGCTACCTTATACTAAAAATTAGCTTAAGAGTTGAGAGTTATTTAAACTTTATATATATAATTCAAGATCAATTCTTAGTCAATGCATAAGTTAGTTTTTTTCCTTAATCTTTATTATGTGATAAGGTAGCGTTTCGACCTACTTATACTCAAATTTGACTTTGATACTATATAAAAGCCTATATATGGACCAAACTACCCAAAAATTATTATCTCTACAATCACGTCTTGGCATTACTAATATGATTGTTCTTGATTGAATCAGTCTCAACATATCTCTTTAATATGATCTATATTTTTTCAAATTGGTAAAGATTTTCTATTTACACCAGGTAAAACCTTTCGACGATGGATCCTCTAATTAAAAGGGGACTCTTCGCACCAATAGCCACTACGTATGCACAGATTAATTGCAAGTTCAATATTTTAAGGTTTTAAATCAAAAGGTTCAAGTTACAGGTTTAATATATTGAATTTCAAGTCTGATATAAAATACCTCCATATAAAATATCGTAGCCACCCCAGCATTATCGTCATGTTACCAAGCTGTATTATTAATTTATTATGAATCTAGTATCTATACTACTACTAGCTAGTCTAGACAATACAGTTGAAAACAAAAGCAAAACGCTCGATCATATAAAGAATGTTGTGTATATCTAGCTAGCTAGCTGTGCCGTATTTATTTATATGTTATTATTAACGGTTCTTCAATAGATTACGAATAGATAGATACCATTGCATGCAGATAGTGATTAGGTTGTTAACTCCGGCAAATAATTAAGCTTCCCAGTTAGGAGAGTGAAGATAATTTCCATTGGCTAGTTTAATTTGGATCTCTTGTTGATACGAGCTTTGTTGATTTTTTTAAAAATTTTGGGCACATGTGGGTTATATATAATAGTGTATGGTTGAGTTATTACAATTGTGAGTTTTTAATCAGGAATTAAAATAAAAAATAGCACCATTGATATTTTTATTCAATAACTACCCATCACAACCCTGTAAAAGGATCAGCATAAAATCACAAGGAAATTAACCAAATTCCTTTATGGTAACTTAGTTAATAAATTAAAAAGTTGACGGCATCCGGGGGATTTAACTATAAGCAATTAATAAGGCATTATCGTTCTGTATATAACTATAAGAGCCAGCATCATATTATTTTTTTACGCATGAAAATGAGACCCTAACATGCAGCCAAAAAGAAACATAGCTCACTTCCATCTCACATATTCAGCATATGCTTCACATATTCTTTTGAATAACAAATTTCTAAATAAAAAAGCAAAACGCGTTGTTAACAAAGCCATGAATATTAATTCTTATTACGCATGCACATCGATCCTCAGCATAAGACCCAGTACCAGTACAACACCGCTCTATAGTTATGGCTGCTTACCCAGAAGAGCTTATGCAGGTTGATGATCAAGAGAAGAAAAACAAGAACAATGAGCATCAAGCGGAGGAAGAAGGGATGGAGAAGAAGAAGGGGAAGGATGTCGACAAAACGTTGCCGTTTGGTAAGCTTTTCAGCTATGCAGACGCTTTGGATTGGACTCTAATGGCACTGGGGACTCTTGGTGCTGTTGTGCATGGCATGGCTATACCCATCGGCTACTTGTTGCTTGGGAAAGCACTGGAAGCTTTTGGAAACAACATTCATGACAGAAAGGCTACGGTTAAATCCCTGCTTAAGGTATATTTTACACTTTACTATGCTACTTGTTAAGCAGACGAAAGGCCTGTTTAGTATTAAGTTTTGGCAAACGTAGTTTTAAAAGGTAGAGTATAAAAATATTTAATAAACACTAGTTATATCATGAAAACTAACTTGAGTTAATCACATAAACATATTACGAAAAATCTATAATATTTTTATATTTTTTTGTCAAAATTATTATTTAAAAATTAAATTTATTAATACTATTAATTTTTATTTTATATTTACAATTTTTTTTCTCTGTGGCTTAAAAGTGATAATATCTCAATATAAAAAAAGACTTAAGAGTCTGTTTGTTATTTTTGTAATACTATTTGGCAATTGAGTGTAAAGTATTTGTACTTGCAGCACTGAAGTGATTTTAGCTTACAATTAATTGTTTTATAAAAATTTATTGTATATCAACTTATTTTGTCAAAAATATTATTTAAAAGTTATATTTACCTAATACAATCAATTTTTATTTATAGTTTGATCTTTTTTCGTGTAATAAAAGTTCATTGTATTTGTTAGGACTCTGTTTGTTACTGCTACTTAGCAGAACTTATAGTTGTAAAGTGATTGATAAACATTAGTATTTGTAGTTTTTTAGTTAATAAAATTTATCTCACAATTATTTGACGAAATAAAGATTTTTTTGTTAAAAATATTATTTGAAGTTACATCTACGTACCAAACACAGTAAATTTTTGTTTCATAACTAGAATTTTTTTTTTGCACAGCATCACAATACCAAACAGATTATAATTTACGAATTTTATCATAAAAATTAATGTCACAACATATATTAATTAGCCATTTTTAAGTCGATATTCTTTATGAAAACAAATTTATAATTAACAAAGTGCAACGAGAATTTCTATAAACGGCTTATTAAATGTTTCTCTTCAGGTTGTTCCATATGTGTGGTACATGGCCTTCGCTACATTTCCCGCTGGAATACTAGGTAGGCTTATCACATACCTTGCGCTTATTTGTTTGCCTTAACACTGAAAGCAAAGGAGATTGACACTTTTCCTTTTAAGCTTTTTCAGCTTTTACCTCCTGCCACTTACAGTTTTCATAATACTGTAAAATTTCAATAAATTAATAATATTGGAACCATAAAAAATCTTTTTATTTAATAAATATTAATATACTATTTATTTTATTTAATTTTTTTTAAATATGATCACTTGTATAGTATTTATTTACTTTGATTTAGTATTTAGTAATTAGATTATTATAAACTTTTTTATTTTTCTGTATTAACGGTGACATATGGAGCCCTTCTAGCCGTTGTTACAAAAATGAAAATGCAAACTGGAATTTCGCATATTATTGAAAGATTCAAAGATGAGATCCAATTTCAAATTAATATCAAGAAGCAGTGAACAAAACAAGAACATATTTACAGAAGTCACATGACATAACATGTAGATTTATTATCAGATTAGGTAGTTATTAATTTCTATAATAAGTGGATAGGAAAATAGGATTTTTTAAAAAACAAAAAAAATTTATTATCATATAAATTTATCGAACTTTTAGTTCATCACATTAGCCCAATTTGGGACCGGTAAAAACTTTTGTTTAATTGAGATTATTAATGTTTCTAAGATTACACTCTATTTCGTTACTTTATGTCAAAATGGTCGCAGTCAAACTCATCTTGTCTTGGCATCCAAAGGGTAACAGGGTACTCATGAAAATTGGAGGGGTAAGTAGTAAAACGAAAAAACTGTAAGAGAAAAGTGTCATTTTCCCATGGAAATAAAAATAAAAAACTTGCTTCACGGCTAGAGGATATATGTATTAATAAGTTATACTAATGTCTTTAAAATTAAAATACACAGAGATCGGTTGCTGGATGTATGCAAGCGAAAGACAAGTGACGCGACTGAGAATAGCATATCTAAGAGCAGTTCTTAATCAGGAGGTAGGAGCATTCGACACTGATTTATCAACTGGTAAAGTTATTACTGGAGTTAGTAACCACATGAGCGTCATCCGAGATGCTATTGGGGAGAAGGTATACATGCAATTAGCCTTCCTCCTCACTAGTATGATTTTCTTTGCTAATGTTTTAGAAACTATAATCAGGAGTTGTTGATAAAAATATATCAGTAATTAAATCTTAACCGTATATTATTATAAATACTTGCGTGACAAAATAATATTATATTAATATCCAAAATTTGTGGTAAGTAATTAAAGTTAGAGTTTGAAGATCAAATGAGGAAGATGAAGATCTGTTTCAATTTTATTATCACTAAAACTCATGTTACAATAATGAGCTTAGCTCAGTATTTATATTGGAATCTAATGCTTGCTAATCACTCCAATTGTAGCTAAGCAATCTAACTAACAAAATAACAAATACACAATTAATAATAGCTGATTTGTTAACTGATTCCAGCAACATCCAACTGCATGGGAATCTCTTCATAACAGTTTTGCCACCTAAAATTCTCCAGCTTCTCACGTGCACCTTTCACTCTCACTCCTAGGCTAGCTACTGGCTTTACAGCTGGCTTGATTCCAGCTGGCACTCCAACGTGTGTTGCATGAGGTTCAGCTTCATCAGCTAATTCAACACCCCTCCTCAAACTTAAGTCTTTTGGAAAGACTTTAAGTTTGCTTCTGAAGAAGCTGAACTTGGGATAAGTAAGAGGTTTAGTTAATATATCAGCAACTTGATCATTTGTAGATACAAATGCAATTTCAACTTCTTTTCTCTCAACTTTGTCTCTCACAAAGTGAATGTCTATTTCTATGTGTTTTGTCTTAGAGTGCATTACTGGATTTGTAGCTATAGCAGTAGCACTTGTGCTATCACTTAGCAGCAGTGGAGTGTTCTGAAGCCTGACATCCAATTCTTTAAGAATTGAGCAAATCCAAGTTAGTTCTGAACAAGCCAAAGCCATAGCTCTGTATTCTGATTCTGTTGAAGATTTTGAAATTATACTCTGCTTCTTTGAACTCCAGCTGATTAAGTTTTCACCTAAGTATACACAATAGCCACTAGTTGATCTTCTGTCATCAATGTCACTTCCCCAGTCTGCATCAGTATATATCACAAGGTCTACAAAATCAAATCTCTTGAAAGTCAAACCACAATATATTGTTTCCTTGAGATATCTTAGTACTCGTTTACAAGCAATCCAGTGAGGCTGTAAAGGATTGGCCATGAATTGGCTTAACTTGTTCACATCATATGCTATTTCAGGGCTTGTTAAGACTGCATATTGTAATCCTCCAATAGCTTTTATATACTTTGACTGGGATAATACTAAAGTTTCATCATTTCTGATAACTTCAATACTAAGAAAGAAATTAAGATTTCCCAAATCTTTAAGAGCATAGGTACTGCTGAGATTACTGATGAGTTGTTCTATTTCAGCATTGTTATTTCCAGTCACTATTATATCATCTACATAAATCAACAACAAGATCATATCATTTCCTCTTCTCTTAAAGAATAAGGATGTGTCTGACCTGGTTCTGGTAAATTGCCAAGACCCCAAAACTGATATGAGTTTATCAAACCAAGCTCTTGGTGTTTGCTTCAATCCATAGAGGGACTTTTTTAGCTTACACACATAGTTTGGATGCTCTGAATTCTCAAAACCTTCTGGCTGAGGCATGTAAACAGTTTCACTGAGTTCTCCATTAAGAAATGCATTGTTGATATCTACTTGTCTCAGCTTCCAGTTGTTTATAACAGCAAGGCTCAATACAATCCTCATTGTTGCAGCTTTAACCATTGGACTGAAAGTTTCTTGATAATCAATCCCTTCTGTTTGTAAAAACCCCTTAGCTACCAAACGAGCTTTGTATTTGTTGATTGATCCATCTGAGTTCTGTTTGACTCGATAAATCCATTCGTTCCCAACTAGTTTTATATTCTGTTATGGAGGAACTAAACACCAAGTCTGATTTCTCATTAAGGCATTGAACTTTCTCATTAAGGCATTGAACTCTTCCTGCATTGCTTGTTTCCACTTGTGGTTATTCAAAGCATCAGCTACACTTAAAGGTGTGTCAAGGGACATGGATTTTTCAGTGTTGTAAGTTTTTGGTTTAAAAATGCCATTTTTAGCTCTAGTTGTCATAGGATGTGAAGGTCTAGTTTGATATGTAGGCTGAGATGTTTCTGGAATTTGATTGTTTGGTTCAGAAGGAAAAGAGGTTTGAGGAGATTCATGTGTATTGCTTTCACTATCATGCATTGAATTTGTTTGATCAAAAATGTTGTCAGGATTTTGTTCATTAGAAGGATTATCTGAGATAGTTGTGTCATCCAATGAATTTGTACTTGCTGCTGGTGCCTCATGATTTTGAGTTTATGAAGGAAATGGTATTGAAAGAAACTTACTAAGTGGATTTACAGTTTCTGATGCATGAGTGGACTCAGGGACCATGAACTTTGAATCGTTTTTTAAAGGAAAAGAATTCTCATTAAAATTAACATGTGTAGCAAAATAAATTCTGCCATTTGAATTCAGACACAGATAACCCTTGTGCTGTTTACTGACACCTAAGTTAACACATTTTGAGGTATGAAAATCAAGTTTATGACTGTTGTATAGTCTTAAGAAATGGTAACACTCACAACCAAAGATCTTGATTTGTGAGTAACTTGGTTTCTTGGAATAAAGGGCCTCAAAAGGTGTTTTGTGATTCAACGTAGGTGTATTGATTCGGTTGATAAGATATGTGGCATTGTAGAATGCTTCCCACCAAAACTTAAGAGGTATATCAGCTTGAGCAAGAAGTGTGAGTCCAGTTTCAACAAGATGTCTGTGTTTCCTCTTAGCTTTCCCATTTTGGTAATGTGTATAAGGGCAGGAATATCTTATATATATCCCTTCATTTATGAGATTAAGGTTCAAAGGCTTTCTATTCTCCCCCCATGTCACACTGAATTGTTTTGATTTTTAGCTCTAAGTTTTTCTCAATTTGGTTTTTAAAAGCAATGAAGGCTGACAGTGCTTGAGACTTGTTAGTTAACCCATAAATCCAGGTGTAGTTTGTTTTGTCATCAATGAAAGCAATGTAATATTTGAACCCCTGGTTTGAAATGGTTGGTGCTGGACCCCAAAGATCACTGTGTATGATCTCAAGAGCAGTAGAAGATTTTGACTCATTGCCTTTAAAAGATAATCTATGCATTTTTCCATATTAACAAGCTTTGCAAAAAGACAACTCAGACATTTTATTTCCAAAAGAGATATTACAAGCTGACAGGGTTTTTTTTAAGATCAGAAGAATTTGGATGACATAATCTCTTGTGCCAAAGATAAAGTGTTTTGTTGATTTTTTTTATCTTTACAGCTTGTACAAAGTTCCTTAGAAACAACTGATATCATAGACTCTGGTTTATTTAGTTTACAAACTGAAAACAAACTAGAACATGAAATAGAAGACAAAACAATAGACTTGACTTGAGAGTGATTTAAAGGCAAGTTCAGCAGCTTGTATAGTCCATCTTTAGCCACACCTTTCATGATAACAATCCCCCTTCTCTTGTCCTTAACAACACAACATGTTTTGTCAAATTCAATGCATATATTGTTGTCATTCAAAAGTTTTGATATGCTGATAAGATTTTTAGTTATTTGAGGCACATAGAGAATGTGGTTTAGTTTAATGTGTTTCTGAATATCAGGTTCAAGTGTGCCAAGCAATGTATAACCAACAGAAACAATCTCAAGCTTAGAACCATTACCTACTGCAAGCTGATGATTACCTTTGTATTCAGAACTTATGGTTAAGTTGTTGAGATCATTAGTAGCATGATCTGTTGCTCCACTGTCAAAGTACCAGCCTCCACTTTTAGCTTCTGCTCCTTCAGCCACATAAGCACTTCTTTTGTTTCCTGCAAAATTAGGCACATAGTTTTTCTTAAACTTATACCAGCAAGTTACAGCAGTATGATTTTTCTTAGAGCAGATCTGACATGGTCCTTTAGGTATTTCTTCATCAGCTGGAGTTTTCCCTTTCATTTTCTCTTGAGTTGGATTAGAGTTTCCACCACCAGAATTAGTTCCATATTGCCTTCCACTTTGAATAGTAGGATTTCTAGAATTGTTGAAATTTGATTGCCAATTTCTCCTCTGGTTTCCTCTGTAGTAAGCAATGTTTGCTTGATAATTTGAACCACTGACAGAGTTCTGATGTTCAATCCTATTTTCTTGGCTCAACAGCATGCCATAAACCTCTGATGGAGTTATGCTTTCTGACTTAGCAATGATTGTAGCAACAATTGAGTCATACACAGGTCCAAGACCAGCAAGTAGACACAATACAAAGTCATCGTTGCTCATATGATTACCAGCAGCTCTAAGAGCATCTAAATTCATCTTCATTTTAGTATAATACTCATGAACATTCAAGGATCCTTTCCTAGTTGTCTGGATTTGAGTTCTTAAGTGAAGAACTCTTGATTGAGACCTAGCACTAAATTATCTAGCAAGTGTTTGCCATACCTCTAGAGATGAGCTTGCTCCAACAACAGCACTTAACACTTTTTCACTTAGAGTTGAAAGCAGCCAGCTCATGAGTTGTTGATCAACTTTTCTCCAGATTTGGAATTGTGGATTGACCACGGTAATTACAGTTTGATCATTATCAACATTGACAATCATTCGACTTGGAGGATTCTTAGTGTTGTCAATTAGATCTTCCAGCTTGTTTGCATTGATTGTGGCAATTACTTGAGATCGCCACAGCAGATAATTGTTGTTTGTGAGCTTGATCGGAGTGTTGAAGATCAAAGAGTTAATCGATGGATTGTTAATTGAGTTTGTGATCAGATTTGCATTTAAGCTCGAAGCTCGAGTGCTTGTGGCTTGAAAATCATTGTTAGCCATTGAAACAACCGACTCTGATACCAAGTTAGAGTTTGAAGATCAAATGAGGAAGATGAAGATCTGTTTCAATTTTATTATCACTAAAACTCATGTTACAATAATGAGCTTAGCTCAGTATTTATATTGGAATCTAATGCTTGCTAATCACTCCAATTGTAGCTAAGCAATCTAACTAACAAAATAACAAATACACAATTAATAATAGCTAATTTGCTAACTGATTCCAGCAACATCTAACTGCATGGGAATCTCTTCATAACAGTTTTGCCACCTGGAATTCTCCAGCTTCTCACG
Organism: Citrus medica; assembly: GCA_002013955.2. NCBI lineage: Eukaryota > Viridiplantae > Streptophyta > Magnoliopsida > Sapindales > Rutaceae > Citrus > Citrus medica. The sequence continues at coordinate 72,587 of MKYO02028288.1, read as the reverse complement.
AGCACCTTTCACTCTCACTCCTAGGCTAGCTACTGGATTTACAGCTGGCTTGATTCCAGCTGGCACTCCAACGTGTGTTGCATGAGGTTCAGCTTCATCAGCTAATTCAACAATCAATACAATTATTGTTTATTAATATGCGTATATTGCTGAAATAAAATTTAAGCTTTATATACCTTTGATCTTGTATTTTCAAGTAAACTCATGCATACAAGGAGAAATTCAAGATTTACCTTAATTCGCCATGATTCTAAGCTTTCAAGCTTGTTATGGAGCTTCTACAGGCTGTCTCTAACTTGATACAAACCCTTGTAACTTGATGCCTTCCTAGTTGTTAAACAATCCACACCCAGTTAGCAAAATGAGAGAGGGAGAAAAAGAGAGATAGTGCTCTACACTCTTGCCTGAGTGTCAGTTCTATAAACAGTGAACTCCCAATGGGCTGAAGTTACTTAAATACTTGTGGCCGAGGATAAGGACCCCTCATGTGTTAACACAAGATTGCCCATTCCATTATGAGCTTTAATACACAATTAAAGGTTGTACTTGTCCATAATATACTACTATGTAAGGTGTGACAAAATTAGATTTAGTAACATAATATTTGATCACTTAATATACGAGTCTATCAAAATTATTCCCTCATATTTGATACAAATCACATATTAATTTGGTAATACATAAAAATAATTAGAATGATTTATATTATTTCACAATATGTGAGAAATAAGTTCTATCATATATGTCTCTTACATGCAGTTGGGGCATTTCCTCTCAAGCGTTGCAACATTCTTTTCTGGAGTACTTATAGCAGTGATATGCTGTTGGGAAGTTTCACTCCTCATTTTTTTGGTAGTCCCCATGATTCTTGTAATAGGAGCTACTTACACCAAAAGAATGAATGCTGTTTCTGCTACTAAGCTGCTCTACCTCTCTGAAGCTACATCTATGATAGAACAGGTGAGAATGCAAATCCATTCGCAAAGTTTACAGCTGGTTATTTGGTAATTCGGACCTACACATATTAGACCTGTTTATTAATTGTTCTGAGATTTTTAAGCACTACTTGACACGATTATTAAACCTATCATAATCTTGTCAACTATATAACACATTTTTAATACCTTTTCTAAAGTTTCAGTTTTATTATAAGTTTTCCGATACATTTTTCTAAAATATTTGTGATTCAAAGTACAGCTAAATATATATATATATTTCTAAAGTATGACAAATATAGCATAGTTATTTGAATCACAATCGAGATATCACTATTAGAAGATATGATTAATCGAATAGTTAATTATGTCATGAACTGGTTGACATATTGGGAACTCAAATCCTAACCCGACTATTGGTAAAGGAGTGACGCAAATTTGACTCGATTATATTCGTGTCATCTTATGTTAATTCCAATCCAAAAATTTCAATTTGTGCTCGTTCTGAGCACAATATATCTATTATTAGTTAGTTCAATTGGTAAGATATTTTTATATTTCAAATGATAAAACAAGTTAGAGATTCGAGTCCTGCTAACACCTGCTGCTGCATGGTTTGCATGTCACAGACAATATCTCAAATCAAGACGGTATTTGCATTTGTTGGGGAGAGAAGTGAAATAAAGTCATTCTCTGACTGTATGGACAAGCAGATTATAATAAGCAGAAGAGAAGCACTTATAAAAGGAGTTGGATTAGGAATGTTTCAGTCTGTGACATTCTGTTGTTGGGCTCTCATCATATGGGTTGGAGCTGTAGTTGTCACTGCCAAGAGATCAACTGGAGGAGAAGTGCTTGCTGCTGTCATGAGCATTCTCTTTGGTGCCATGTAAGAAAAACAATTTTTGTTAACTTGGATTCCAAGAAACAATCACCATTTGACTGTTCATTAGGCTTTTAGGTCAAACGGTAACTTAAACATGGCATCAGAGCCAGTTTGAATGTTTAATAGAATCAACTCACGATGTGGCTTCTCTAAAATTGCAGAGCACTCACTTATGCTGCACCTGACATGCAAGTTTTCAATCAAGCAAAGGCAGCTGGATTTGAGATTTTTCAGGTGATTCAAAGAAAGCCAAGAATTAGTTACTCATCAAAGGGGAAGGAACTTGACAAAATTGATGGCAACATTGACATAAGAGACATATGCTTTGCGTACCCATCAAGGCCAGACCAATTGATCCTTAAAGGGTTTTCCCTTTCAATTCCAGCAGGAAAAATGGTGGCTTTAGTTGGTAGCAGTGGCTGTGGAAAGAGCACGGTCATATCTTTAGTTGCAAGGTTTTATGATCCCTCCAACGGTATGCTACAATCTTCAATTCCTTGTAAATCGGTGACATTTTTTATGTTAAATATTTTATTCATACGACAAGCAAAATGTACATAATGAAATTGGATATCTTCCAAAGTCTAATGAAATGGATATACTCCAGGTGATATTCTTATTGACAGCCATAACATCAAGGATCTTGATTTAAAGTCCCTGAGAAAGAACATTGGTGCAGTTTCTCAAGAACCATCACTCTTCGCTGGCTCCCTCATGGATAACATCAAAGTAGGAAACATGGATGCCGATGATGAACAAATTTATAATGCATCAATGATGGCAAATGCACACTCTTTCATATCACAACTTCCAGATCAGTACTCAACTGAGGTATGTATATTTTAATTTGAATTCTGGATTGTTACTAAATGTGTGTAGGTTGATTTTGTATTATGCTTTAATAAATCCAGTTAGGGCAACGGGGAGTCCAGTTATCAGGAGGACAAAAGCAGAGGATTGCTATAGCAAGGGCCATTGTGAAGAATCCTCCTATCCTTTTACTTGACGAGGCCACAAGTGCACTTGATTCAGAGTCAGAGAAGCTGGTTCAAGAGGCCCTTGAGAGGGCAATGCAGGGAAGAACAGTCATTTTGATTGCACACAGGATGTCAACTATCGTTAATGCAGATATGATTGCGGTAGTTGAAAATGGTCAAGTCACTGAAACAGGAACCCATCATAGCTTGCTACAAACCAGTGACTTCTACAACAGATTATTTACCATGCAGAACCTCAGACCAATTGATGATTCGAGGTTAGTTACAAAAAAGTTTATTCTGGTTTCATTTGAAGTCATGCTCAACAGAAAACAATTATAACTTGCTTAAACTGTGAAATGCACAACAGGACTAAAGCTTCCACCGTAGAATCTACAAGTACTGAACAACAAATTTCAGTTGTTGAGCAACTAGAAGAACCTGAAGAGTCAAAAACAGAGCTGAGTGCATCTACTAGGCAAGAAGAAGTGAAAGGGAAAAGAACAACTATATTCTTCAGAATTTGGTTCTGCTTGAATGAAAGAGAACTTCTAAGGCTTGTTGTGGGTACAGTTGCCGCAGCTTTCTCTGGAATTTCAAAGCCTTTATTCGGGTTCTTCATCATAACGATTGGTGTAGCATACTATGACCCTCAAGTAAAGCAAGAAGTTGGATGGTATTCATTGGCCTTCTCTTTAGTGGGATTGTTTTCACTATTCACTCACACCTTGCAGCATTACTTCTTTGGAGTGGTTGGAGAGAAGGCTATGACAAACCTCAGAAGAACTCTATATACAGGTACCCACTGCTAGTTATTACCATCTTCTTTTTATTGGTCTCGATACATGACAGCTTTAGGCTGATAATATTTTGTCATATACATATGGTCTCATCAGAAACTGCGAAAGAACACATTAACAGATGCAATTCATAAAAATGTTCCAGGTGTCCTGCGTAATGAAATAGCTTGGTTTGAGAAACCTCAGAATGATGCTGGTTCACTTACTTCGCGGATTGTAAGTGATACCTCCATGGTCAAAGCCATAATTTCTGATCGTATGTCTGTAATCGTGCAATGCATCTCCTCAATACTGATTGCAACAGTAGTAAGCTTAGTTGTCGATTGGAGAATGGCTCTGGTAGCTTGGGCTGTGATGCCTTGCCATTTCATAGGTGGACTAATTCAAGCCAAGTCTGCACAAGGATTTTCGGGTGATTCTGCTGCTGCACATACTGAATTTATCTCCCTTACTTCTGAGTCTTCCTCCAACATAAGAACTGTCGCATCCTTTTGCCATGAAGAGAATATACTCCAGAAAGCTAAAATTTCTCTAGAAAAAACCAAGAGAAGTAGCAGGAAAGAAAGTATTAAGTATGGTGTCATTCAAGGCTTCTCCCTTTGCCTGTGGAATATAGCACATGCTGTTGCTCTGTGGTACACAGCAGTTTTGATTGATAAAAAACAAGCTACATTTAGGGATGGCATAAGAGCATATCAGATTTTCTCTCTCACAGTACCTTCAATAACTGAATTGTGGACACTGATCCCCACCGTCATCTCTGCCATAACTGTTCTGGCTCCTGCATTTGAAATCCTTGACAGGAAAACTGAAATCGAACCAGATGCACCAGAGAGTTCTGAGTCAGGGGGGATTAAAGTGAGAATTGAATTTCAAAATATCAAATTCAACTACCCATCAAGACCAGAAGTGACTGTTTTGAACAACTTCAGTTTACAAATGGAACCTGGATTGAAAGTGGCTCTTGTTGGACCAAGTGGAGCTGGCAAGTCGTCTGTCTTGGCCCTTCTACTCAGATTCTATGATCCGAATGAAGGAAGAATTCTGATTGATGGAAAGGACATAAAAGAATATAATTTGAGAAGGCTGAGGTCACAAATAGGATTGGTGCAACAAGAGCCACTTCTTTTTAGTTGTTCAATTAGAAACAATATCTGTTATGGGAATGAAGCAGCCTCTGAAGCTGAAATTGTCGAAGTATCGAAAAAAGCCAATATACATGACTTCATAAGTAGTTTGCCTGATGGTTATGACACAGTTGTTGGGGAGAAAGGCTGCCAACTTTCTGGTGGGCAAAAGCAAAGAATAGCCATCGCTAGAACTCTGCTAAAGAGGCCTGCAATCATGCTCCTGGATGAAGCAACAAGTGCGTTGGATGCTGAGTCTGAAAGCGTGATAGTCAGTGCACTGGAAGCACTTAATCCCAAAAGCAGCAGCTGTGGCGAATTAGCTTCCAGGACAACACAGATTACAGTTGCACACAGGCTAGCCACTGTGATAAACTCTGATGTCATTGTTGTGATGGACAAGGGTGAAGTTGTTGAAATGGGCTCTCACTCAACTCTAGTGGCAGAATCTCAGGGAGTCTATTCAAGATTGTATCAGCTCCAGGCCTTTTCAGGAAACTGATTACATATACAACTAGTAACATACACAAATATTCTAGTTTTAGATACAGATTGATGCTGATATAAAGATGCAGTACCGTATGTAAGCAAAATGAAAGGTACTTACAAGAAGCCTGAGTACCATGCTTCTGCTTTGAGTGTGAGTTGAAGACAATAGAGTCTACTAGAATTCAATATTTCCAATACTCAATATCTATCAGTAGAGTGTTACATTATTGACATAATATCTTCATGAATAGACTTGCCAATGTAGAATTGACATAATATGTTATGTCCTAAGTTCCACTGGTGGAAAAGGATAATCAAAAGGATAACATATGTTGTAAGACTATCAGTCACTCAACCTATTCCCTTTTCTTGGTGCATTTGTTTATCAAGAAGTTCTATAATAAAAAGGGTTTGAAAACAGTAAATTGTGTAAATTACTAATTTGAAGAAATTGAGTTAGATGTAATAATTGTCTCATCCATGTTTTTCTGTCAAAAGTGTCAAAACATTGGCCACTTGACTATTGAGTAATGGAGCCCCAATTCCACAACCCCACGCACCAGCAAGTAAAATGGTCAAATAGTTTAATAGGTACCCTTAAAATTTAAATAAATGACAAAATTATTATAATAATTTGCCTTAATAAGATTGAAACGGGATTTATCGATGGGGTGCACATCATTTTTCATTTAGGAGATTAGTATTATTTTCAAAACAAAAAGATTATACAGTGTACAAAGTTATATTATATTTCAAGTGTTTCTTGATCCCTAAGGTAATCCTATTCCTAAGCAACCGTCTATTTTCAGGCTCACAAGCAATGAAAACTCAAAACGCCGGAGAAACTAACACAACAAGATCAACAGGCTAATTGATCTCTGAAAGGTGAGATTTCTTCGAAGATAGGAAGTCTTCTTGATCTATAAGGAGTCCATTGGTTCATCAGATCATCGAGGCCCTCCAAAAATGCATCTTCTAAACTTGATTTCTTTGTTGTTAAAGATGGTGGTATGGATTGCCAAGGCTCTAGCTCTTGCAAGAGCTCCTTAACACGATTTATAGTCTTGGTTTCGGTAGATCCAGAAAGTTTACCCAGTAACACATCTTCGAGAACTGACCGTGCTTCTGTATATCTAGCTTGCTTAATCAGGCAATGGCTCAAGTTGCAGGCCTTGTTTGCATCAGGGTCAATCAGCTGAGCTTTACGATATACTACTTCTGCTGAGGTGTAATTTCCTTTTTGCATGTAGGCCCAACCCAAGTTTCCCTGAGTTACATGTCCGCACAGTCAGGTAATAGTAATGTCAATGTAACAACTACAACTGCTATTGGCCAAGTTTCACTACTACCCTTGAATTGTTTTTGCATAACATGAGAACAGAATCAGACTGAGTTAAAGGCCACTTGTATGTTTAGTGGAAAGTGAAGGATAACAAGCCCATTTCACTTCCAAAACAATGTGGAATTAACAGCGCAATGCCCCTTCAAATCCTAAGCTTTTCATGTTCAGGCAAGTTCCTTAAAATACTAAACTGGCAGAAAATATCATAGCCAAGAAATTGTACAAAGAGCAAGTTTAGTACCAGTATCCTGGAGGTCTCCTGCTTGACGGTCACTTGGAACTTTTTTCCATGCGAGCGTGCCGTCTTGGTAGGCTTCCCATTGAAGGCCTCTCCATGATAAATCATCCGAAGCTTCTGCTTCAGCAGCTCTATCTGCTCATCAAGTCTTCCACATTTCTGCAAAAAATATTGTAATTACTACAAATAAATTAAAAACAACCAAAGCAGGACAACTGGTTTGGACTTGTATAGATGTTCTAAATTTGAAAAATGACAGAATCCCTTAATTAAGAAACAGTGAGTATCTATCTATCTATATAATAAAACCAAGAGATAATACACGTAATAACTTTAAACTACGCAAATTGTGTCGCAACATTCCTAAATTTGCTTGGAAATGCAGTGCAGATAAAATACACATGCTAGTATATACTTTGTTCCACTCCAACAAGTACCTTGTATAAGTCAATGAGGACATTGTCTAGTGACTCCTGTGCTTGCTTGGAACAGAGATGCCTAAAGGACTTTATAGCTTCAACTGCTTCGTCTGCTCTATCTTGCTGTTTCAAAACCACCGCCATGTCTTTAAGGGCACTATCTACTCTATCTCCAGCATTTATCGCTTTCCAGAATAAAACTATAGCCGCCTCTGGATCTTTCTCAACTAGCTGAATTTGAATAGGGAACAAATACATCAATATAAAAACTCAAAATATTAATAATAATAATAAATATTAATCCGCTCAAATAATAACATATTTTATTTCTTAAAAGGGCATATTTTGATCAAAATGATTTAACTATGAAGCGCAGGAATCAATTTAGCCAAGATTCACCCATTTATTTATTAATTTTTCTAATTTTAGTATTTTAAATAATTACCGTATCAGAATTTATTGAGCACTAAGATTTTCTATATCTAAACGTGCACTAGCCAATCATCCCATTTATTTTATAATACTTGAATGTTACGAAATGCATTGAATGACACATATCCAATATAGTAACTGCAGGATAGCCTAGACGAATTCATAGCATTGGGACAGAGAAAAATTTAATAATTACGCAAATATTAATTAATCAGGATATAATTAATCACGGGATTGGCAAAAAAAAAAACATATTATCCAGATTTTCATTCTTGAAAATAATGATTACAATAAGATTAGCAGACTTTATTAATAAGATCAATCAACATAGAAACAAACAAAAACTATCGAGTAAACACTGCTTCAACTCAGGGGTCTTTCCGTAATTACAACAAAACAAAACAAACGCCTAAAATACATTTATGTATGGCTTCACTTGTTCACACTCCATGATCCTCTCTAGTCTCTACCCGCCAAATAATAATAATAATAAAAAATAAATAAATAAAGTATATATTTGATAAATTAAAAATAACACAAAATTACAAATTAGTTAATGTACATCTGAGAGTTGGATCATGTGCGGATAATATGATCATGATGTATTGATATACATACATACATACATGTGAATGCATTCATGTATCATGTACGTATATGTATGAATGTATGTATGTACCTGGACGTGTTTGGCGCGAACATAGGGGCTGTCGCCGGGAGGGAGTTTGTGAACGACGTGGTAAGGCTGGTCTCTTGTCTGACTCATTTTTTTTTCCTGTAAATTCTTTTCTAAGACTTGTTTGTTTCTCGGGAAAGGAAGTAGCTAGAGAAAGTTTGGATTTTCAGCAGAGAGAGAGAGAGAGAGAGAGAGAGAGAGAGAGAGAGAGAGAGAGAGAGAGAGAGAGAGAGAGAGAGAGAGAGAGAGAGAGAGAGAGAGAGAGAGAGAGAGAGAGAGAGAGAGAGAGAGAGAGAGAGAGAGAGAGAGAGAGAGAGAGAGAGAGAGAGAGAGAGAGAGAGAGAGAGAGAGAGAGAGAGAGAGAGAGAGAGAGAGAGAGAGAGAGAGAGAGAGAGAGAGAGAGAGAGAGAGAGAGAGAGAGGGTGGAGGAGAGAGGAGATACATCATACCATATAACTTCTTGCAGGAGCTGCGAGGGAAGAATGAACCCGGACGGAATGTGAGCCAGGTTCGGTGTTCGTTGGAGTTTCACTTTTCATAGGGCACATACTCTCGTGCCACGTATGAGTTTTGCACACGTTGCGGCTTCGTATTTAGCAGACGTGCCATCCATCGTATTCTGATTCTGTTGGCTACTGGTGTTGAGATTTTAATTCTCTTTTTTTTTGTTAAATCAAGTGGACCCTACACCATTTCATTTGGGGTTTGTTAAGCTAACGAGATGTGGGTATTTAATTTTTGGTTAACTCCAAACTACAAATAAATAAAAGTAAAAATTAATTTACGGTTATTACAAATAATTAAACGTTGGGATAATGATTGGAAAATTAATGTTGTGTTACGAGGCCTATATTTCTATTCGTATTAGTGTATTATCTTATATTATATTTTATTATTTTAATAGAAGTGCATTATATTTTATTATATTACATTAATATTATATTATATTAATATTGTATAATATTTAGTATTGTATTATATTATATTATTTATAATTACACTATGGTGGGTGCTGCATTGTATGATATTACATTAATTTTTTAGTCATTATAAACATTATATTTTTAGAAAATAAAAATTTACTTTTTTGATAACTTAGAAAAATATATAATATAGTAATGAGTCCCTTAAATAATCAGCATGCACTAAATTAGAACTCAATAATTGGATTTAATAACTAAGTTTTCGTGTTTTTACAAAAGTGATATGATTTTCCTAATGGATTTACTTGATGTATTAGTTATTTTAAACCATTAATTTCTGATGCACCCACATTGTTTTTAATAAAATAATTATCAAATTGAAAATCAGTATTTTTAAAATTCTCGAAAATCATAAAATTCCTCTTTATCAACCACTTTCATCCTAAATTTCACGTAAAATTTTTAAAAGGTAACTAGCTTCTTCTTTTTTTTCAATTTTCTTTATTCTTTCTTTACTAAAAGGTAATTAACCCTCATTTTATCTTTTATCATTCTGTTCCTTCACCTTTGTTAGATTACAAAAGGGATCAATTTATTAATTTTAGTACTTATTTTATTTGTTAACTGCATTACTTATTTCATTTAACAATAAACATTGGCAAAAAAAATAGGAGATGAAGGTGAGTGATGCAACTTAACAAGGTTAAATAATTAATTTAATAAAATATATTTCTATAAAAAATATTAATAGAAAATTAATGAGTTCAAATAATCCTACCGTATTTAGGGATGGAAGTAGAATGAGACAATTAGATAAATTGCCTCCACTTAATTAAAAAAAAACTCAACTTTATAATTTAAGTAATTGTATTATGACCGTAATCTTTAATTTACCTCTTTAATTTTATTATTTTATTCTTTGTCCCTTAAAATTATTTGAACGGCTCAATAATTTAAAATTAAAACCCCATGGCACCGTAGAATTTTTTAAGTTAAAGTAAGGTCTTAGAACAAAAAATTGGCTCCAATAAAAGACGAAAAATTGACTTAAAAGTCCTAAACAAAAGAGAAATTTTTTGACTAAATCAAAGGCCATGGTTTTTTTATTGTTTGCGTGCACTCTCGTTATTTTGGCCAAATCGGCAAAGGGCTAGTTTAGGGCTAGTTTAGGAGTGCGGTTGAAATTTAATAAAATGTTTATTTTATAATGTTTTATAAAAGTAGTGTTTGGTAAATTTTACAAAAGTAACTTGTTTCATAATTTTCTTCATTTTGTCAGTAGTTTTTAAAAGTAGGTAAGGAGTTATTTTTCATAAGCAATTTATTAAATAAGATACCACACTTTTTTAAAATTCATATTACAACCTTATATTTTAATAAAAAGACAATTGTATTTCGTTTATCCATAAACCCTTATATATAAATCATCAGATATCATATTACTATCATAACCACATACGTTCTCTCTAGTTTTGATCCAGTAAGTTCATATTCTAATTTCATAACTATGGCTTTTAAAGTTTAATCTATATTACATATTTAAGAAAAAAAGATATGTCTAAACAATTTATTAAACATACTCTAAAAATAAAAAGTAATTAAAATTTATATATATTTTGGTCATTATATAATAAAATTACACTTTAGTAATAAAATTTACCAAATGCATATATTTTATTTTTCAAACTCACGGCAACCACAACAGCACAATTTACTAACACACCAAACTATTTTTTTAATCAGCAACTTAATTTATCTGTACAATATAAACAATTTATTTCATCAGCCTCCGCAATTCCAAACTGATCCAAACTCTCACAATAAGCAATTTCACTTCGTTTTTTTTAACTTTATCGGGTTTATTTTACATCTATTTTATTGTAACAAGTAGCGGTGGGCATGGGTTGGTTTGGGTTGGATTTTAAGTCAACCCAAACCAAACCATAAAAATTTGGATCTAACCCAAACCAAACTATTTGGGTTTGGTTTGAATTTTGTTATCAAAATAATTTTTATTTTAATAAAATTTAATTATATCAAAATTATAATAATTATTAATTGTTATTAATTATTAAATTGATATTAAAATATAAAAAAATATAGTGGATAAACATTATAAATTTTACAATATCTTAATCCTTAAATTAAAGAATACTAGAAAATCAAAATAAAGTTTAATCACAAAAATTGTTATTTCTCAATAAATAAGAACGTACACTTTAATAATAAACTTTCAGAAACATGACATTAACAATCTAATAATAAATTTTGCCACTTATTATTTATTTAATTATGCAATATTTGTTTTTATTTATTGTTTTGGTAGTTTTGCGTTATGTTGTCTACTTATATGCTTAATTTTAGGGAGATTGCCAGTTTTCCCCCTACAATAATTAACATATATTATTTTTCCCCATTCTGTTTTTGTAATGGCCAAAAACCTCCATAATAGTATAAGTTTATAATATTACCCTTATTTTCAACTACTCTTTTATTTATATTTATTATAAATAAAATAAATCACATGAATAGAAACTAAATAAAAAATAAAGTATTAAAAATAAGAAATACATGTTTTGATATGAACAAAAAAATTAATAATAAAAATTTATGTTATTTACAACAATGTTTATTTAATTTAAATTTATTTTTACTGTTATTTTCATTTTCCAACTGTTGATAATTGATCACGCCGTAAAAAATTTAATGGTGGCCTTTCACTTATTTGTGTTCATTTATTTCATTTGAAAAATTTGAGTGTTGGGGTTTTATCCATGACCCATCGGTAAACCATACCCAACCCATAATGAAATGATTTTTTATATAAAACTCACATCTAACCCATTTTCATGATTTACCTAACCCAAACCATTTAATTTAGTTTGAGTTTGGGTAAACCCATGGGTTGTGGGTTTATGCCCACCCCTTAGTGGCTTTTGATTGTTTGCTCAACTGGGGCTTTAATTTACAACGCTTTGATAGTTAGGGTTTTATTAACTTACAATGATATTAACGCACGGAAATGCACTCCAAGTAATTACAAATGGTGTTGACAGAATCATATATACAATGAATGAAAGATATAATTTTTGTATTTATTTATTTTTTTTAAATTTTTGACTCCTTCCCTGATCGAATACATAATTTAATTTTTTTTCCTCATTCTCTTCTAATTTTATTAGCTTTTTACTGGGTTGGATTAAAAAAATTTAGTACTGAAAATAGTCTATTAGATGTGAATATGTGCCAAATTGACATAACTTGATTCGTGAGCAGTCACTAGTAAGGGACCTATTTGATAAAATTAGAAACAAGATTTATTAATTTGAAAATTAGTAAAAATTGAGGATCAAGATTTTATCACCCAATAATTGATAATGATAGTCGACAAATTAAATTATATAGTTCATTCATAGTAATTATCTTATATGCTTAATTTTAGGGAGATTGCCAGTTTTCCCCCTACAATAATTAACATATATTATTTTTCCCCATTCTGTTTTTGTAATGGCCAAAAACCTCCATAATAGTATAAGTTTATAATATTACCCTTATTTTCAACTACTCTTTTATTTATATTTATTATAAATAAAATAAATCACATGAATAGAAACTAAATAAAAAATAAAGTATTAAAAATAAGAAATACATGTTTTGATATGAACAAAAAAATTAATAATAAAAATTTATGTTATTTACAACAATGTTTATTTAATTTAAATTTATTTTTACTGTTATTTTCATTTTCCAACTGTTGATAATTGATCACGCCGTAAAAAATTTAATGGTGGCCTTTCACTTATTTGTGTTCATTTATTTCATTTGAAAAATTTGAGTGTTGGGGTTTTATCCATGACCCATCGGTAAACCATACCCAACCCATAATGAAATGATTTTTTATATAAAACTCACATCTAACCCATTTTCATGATTTACCTAACCCAAACCATTTAATTTAGTTTGAGTTTGGGTAAACCCATGGGTTGTGGGTTTATGCCCACCCCTTAGTGGCTTTTGATTGTTTGCTCAACTGGGGCTTTAATTTACAACGCTTTGATAGTTAGGGTTTTATTAACTTACAATGATATTAACGCACGGAAATGCACTCCAAGTAATTACAAATGGTGTTGACAGAATCATATATACAATGAATGAAAGATATAATTTTTGTATTTATTTATTTTTTTTAAATTTTTGACTCCTTCCCTGATCGAATACATAATTTAATTTTTTTTCCTCATTCTCTTCTAATTTTATTAGCTTTTTACTGGGTTGGATTAAAAAAATTTAGTACTGAAAATAGTCTATTAGATGTGAATATGTGCCAAATTGACATAACTTGATTCGTGAGCAGTCACTAGTAAGGGACCTATTTGATAAAATTAGAAACAAGATTTATTAATTTGAAAATTAGTAAAAATTGAGGATCAAGATTTTATCACCCAATAATTGATAATGATAGTCGACAAATTAAATTATATAGTTCATTCATAGTAATTATAATTTAATAACCAATTATTTGACAGCGGCTCGGTATAAATCTTGAAATAAAATAGAGAAAAAAATCTTGAATAAAATTGATTCATTATTTCTTTTCATAAAATAATTAGTCTATTCTCAGATGGAGTTGGGCTTAAAAGCTTCGTAAGAATGCGTAATGAAAGTTTAGTGAAAATCATCAACATCAAATCTAGTGTGCACCGTTTTGCTTTACATGTTTGACGATTTAAGATTGATACGTGCAATTATTAATATTACTAATAATATACTTGTAAGATTGGGATATAAAGATTATAACTTTGTATCTTTAATGATGTGGTATATGATGTGCTATTTATTTTTTGATATTGTAAAATAATCCATTAATGATAATACAAAGTCAAACTATTATTAAACATATGGTAGCCATTGGTTGGTTACATGTTAGTTGGGATATAAACTTGTTTTGGCTCATTTTTTGTCGTCTCAAAGCGGATAAAAAATATTAAAGGAGACGAAGATGAATAATGAGTGAAGGAAGCCAAAATAAGGACACTTGATCAATCAGGTGCTATGGTAATCCAATGCTTTGGGGTTGCCCTTAAAAATGCTTTTAAGGGCACTCTTAAAAAGACTTAAATGATTCTCATTGTGCAGTTAGAGATATAAAAAGATATTCCTTAAGAAATTTCTCAAGGTCACCCTATAAGGTCACTCTGAGAGTCAATTTCGGGAAGACTTTGAAAAAAAATCAAGTTTTTATACTATAAATAAGCGCTAACTAAGATGTAAATATAAAGAACACGAGATTTACGTGGTTTTACCTTTGACCGACATCTAAGAGAGCAACTCACTAAGCCATCCACTATATGAAATATATTGTTACAATAGTTTTCTTATATATATATATATATATACAGACACACTTAAAAAATGAGCTTCTTTAGGTTTCTGGCTTCTTTGAATCTATAGAGGATGCTTTCTCACTCATTCATAGGGATCACTTTGTAAAAAGATGAACTTATAGAGGACTTGGTAATGGTTGCCCTCGAGAAAGTGAGTATTTAATGGAAGAGTGAGAAAATAATTGATGTCCCATCCAGAGATGAAGGTTAAGAAAGGTGCACATAGGATGATCCCTTTAACAAAGGTTGTGGAAAAGGAGCTTTGCATGGTGAATGGTTGTGAGAACTTCAAAGATGTAAGACATGAAGAGTTTAGAAAGAGAAAATTTAGATCATTCACCCCAACATAAAGAAAATAATATTCAAAATAGAGAAAAAGTGTCTCTAAGAGGAGATATAGAAGATCCCAAACCCTAAACTTAGGCTTTAGTTTATATATTATGGCCCTTGAGTGCATTTGGTCAATTTGATTGCATAGAACTCATTAATTGGAGATTCCTTTTCAGTTACGGGTTTTATTAGTGGACCTTGGTGATATTTTCTTGGCTAACTTGGAGATTAAATAGAAAGGTAAATTGGGTTTACTTATATAAGTGATGAACTGTAATATAGTCACCTTAATAAGAATCAGGTGCCTTTGCCTGTATTAGGCAAGTGCCCCTCATTCATTGCTTGCATTAGACAGATAAGGGGGACTGGTGCACAGGGCCATTTGATTGATACACAAGGGCTTGTCGTGGACTCGTGGGTATTCCCATCTGTAAAGTCGGGAAATTTCCACTTTCCTCTCTAGAGGCTTGGCTATCCCCACTTTTATATAAAGTATTACCATGCTTCCACTTTCCTTCCTTACTGTTATTAAACTATTTAAATGCTCGTTAGTTTGTTGAATAAACTACCAAAATAACCTTGAACCATTATAATCAAAGTTAAGGGAGATTTGCTGGGTAATAGCTTCTTGAGTGTATAAATAATACGAAATGATTACACTATCCTCAACAAAAATCAATTTGTCTTTGTTGATTCAAAAATCAAAATTTAACAAAAAAAAAAGAGCTTTAAACTAAAAATGCTGCCAATATTAATGTTGAATCCAAATAGCTACATTGGTAGTGATGTTGGCTATATATTCATCATCTCAATATCAATATCAACAAGTGGTTTGCTTGACATTTGCATCACAACCAAACACTTAAAACAAAGCTCATTCATTGTAAAAATTATCGTACCATTTTGATTCATCATCCAACTCAATTTCGATAGAATCATCAACCATTAATTTCCTAAGCACAAAGATCAAGCACTAAGTATCCATGGAATCTCAAAGTTCAAACACTTCAAGCAAATCAAACACATTCTACCATCCAAGTTGGAGGAATTGTGTCAATGGCAAGCTTATTAGGTACTCAAATAGAATATGTAAATGTGGTATGAATCTTATGTGATTTGAGGGTTTATGAATCTTATGAAAATCCACACATGTTGTATTACCATTGTGCCAAGAAGGAAAGGTGTGAATATTTCATGTGATGGGTGCTAGAGAGGACTGACTTCAACAATGGAGCTGTTTTTGAAAGGGGTGTGACAAAAGTTATCAATCATAAGCTATTAAATGCAATTCAAAATAAGGTGGAGGAGCTAAAGATATGCTAAAGAAGTCACTAAAGCTAGCTAAAGATTCTACTACTGTGAAGATATTTATGATCCTAAATGTGATGTTATTAATATTCAACTTTGCAATATATGTGATGTCAACCCTCTTGATCTAGTTTTTTGTGAATTTAAGAAAGTAGTGTATTATGCCTGATTATATTATGCTTAAGTTTATAATATTTTGACAATATATAGTTGTACTAAACTTAAAAAACTAAAATGAAAGAAATTTTCTCATCTCAAACTCTATTAATAAAATATAACACAAATATATATACATAAATAACAAATATTGTATAATCCTAAACAAAGCTCAGCTTAACAACTTAAAGTTAGAATATAAAAACTAAGGTACTAAACTTAGAAAACTAAAATGAAAGAATTTTTCTCATCTCAGACTCTATTCAAACAATATAACACAAATATATATACATAAATAACAAATATTGTGTAATCCTAAACAAAGCTCAGTTTACCAACTTAAAGTTAGGATATTAAAACTAAGCCAATGCTTCCCATAAATTTTCATAATAAGCAAACTTAAACATTAGCTAGTAGATTTTGCACCAAAATATCACAAGCAAACAAATAAACCAAAGGCTGAATATCCTGACAGCCACACTTTATAACATATATAGCAAAAGAAGCAATCTCAATTTAAGTAAAACACAAACACAACACACTAAATTATTAATTCATTCCGGCAAAATTTTTACTTTTGACAGACAAATCAAGATGTATTTTAATCAATTAATGCATTAACAGAGGTTCCTATCTACCTTTAAGCATCTATTAAAAGTTTGTCATGGTCAACATTAAGAAAGGCAACATTAGTGTAACACCCAAAACTTTGCTTTTGAAGGATAAAAAAAGAATTATGAGAGGAGAAGGACTCTTATGTGAAGAGATTTCCTTCCCTTATTAATAAGACTATTCATGGGGTAATTTTAGAAAAGACTTACTTTTCCAAATTTAATAAGGTTTATTTCAAAACTCCTTATAAATTCACACTTTTCCTTATTCCATAACTCTAAGTCCACAACGTTTTCTTCTATTTTTCTCTGCTGCTCATTATTCTCTTACTCATACCCTAGGATTCTTTACTTAGAAGAAAATCTGAACAGTTGGTAAGTTTTACTCTCCCTATTCTCCACAAGTTTTCTTATCACTCTATTAAGGGTTTTATTGACATTGTTTTAGATTATTAAAGACCATTATGCATGATTTAGGATGTGTTAAAGTTCTGTTTAAGGCTTTGATTTATTGTTGAGTCTTATTAATCAATCGTTAATACAATAAACACACTAGACAATTTTAGACAGTATTAATATCTCAAAATTAAACATATATTTGATGAATGATTCTTCCGAAGAACCTTATTTTTCTAAAAACTAGACTTGTATGGCTTATTGAATATTTTTTTTCATGATATTTGATTCGTTTTCAATTGTATATGTATTTTCGAAACAGATACTGCTACACTATAAAACTACAACTTCAGCATAATGACAAATTTCACAAAATATATTTGTAGTACCAAACGGATTCAAAAAATTCCGAAATTTTAAAAAAAGATTTTTAAATGTGTCTAGTATTTTTAGTTTTAATTTCATAATTTTTTGATTTATTTATGATTTTATAAAAATCTCGGAACTTGTTCTGTTTAGTTAAGGCACTATGAAATAATTTCGAATCTGTCAAGAAACAAATAGTTTTGAAAATGTTTTTGGTATAAGATCTTCTTGAAAAGTTTACATGAGATACATATGAATGTTTAGAACAGCTAAGTAAAATATTATGTCATTATGATTTTTAGATTAAGAGTTAAAATTCTGAGAATCAGACTTATATGAGTATGAACTAGAAAATCAGGTTTTTAAAATAAGTTCGTAATAGTTGTATCTTGTATTTGTTTAAGGTGTTGGAGGAGTTTGAGGCTCTTAGAGGCTTAGAGGTGTGTTAGATCAATTCTTTTATCGAGGTAAGTAACTTCATTCCTAATGTACTGAATATGTATGATTATTTTTGATATTATTATAAGTATAAGTGTTTTTATACTACTTAAAAGATTAATTGATTTTTATAACAAAATAAGTTTATGTAAATGTTTTCAAATATGAAAAATTATATTATTTTTATTTTTTTACAAACTATTATAAATGCTTTTAAATATGTAATTTATTTTATTACATGATTACCTTTTACGATTTTTTCTATAAAATATTTTGCAAGCCTAAATTATTGTTATGGACATTTGTGAATTTGATACAAATGTTTGGTGCCCATGTACGATTCGATATTATTTATGATTATACGAAGCCACCTCTTGAGATTATATGGGGGTCACCTCTCGAGAGCCAGAGCGTCGTGAAGTGTCACATACAAATCATTAGATATGAAAAATTAATTTGAATGTTTTGGCTCATTGTCCATAGTTATTTTGATTCTGTATACATATATGTTATGGACTAGTATTGAGTTTTTGTTTTGAGTGTGCACATAATATTCTGATTCTAATTATGTTTCTGGCCGGGTCACCGGGAGTATAGGTGACACTATGTGACATGAGCTAACTTCTTATTTTCTACATATATGCTATACCATTTGCTTTTA
Source organism: Citrus medica (assembly GCA_002013955.2). Lineage (NCBI taxonomy): Eukaryota > Viridiplantae > Streptophyta > Magnoliopsida > Sapindales > Rutaceae > Citrus > Citrus medica. The sequence continues at coordinate 53,693 of MKYO02028288.1, read as the reverse complement.
TGATTAATTATGCTTTTGATATACTGAATTACTATGAATTTATGTCATTTTATTGTAAAATGTCATTTTATGAAATTTATGAATTATAATGTATGTTTTAATAAAAAGAAGGCTTGCAATATTTCTCACTACTAGAAAAATGAGCTATCATGACATAATTTTTGTGATAGATATTACAAAATTAGTCATTTATCACGAGAATATGATAGATACATGACATAATTTTCATACATCATAAAGCCATGATAGATTTGAGATAGAGTTTTTATATATCAGATAAACATGATAGCATATTAATATTTAATCAAACTGTGAGTTTCAGATGGAATTAATCTGGGCATGAAATGACACCGTTTAACAGATTTAAAAAATTTTAAAAATAAAATATTTATTTAACATTTAAACTTTATAGTTTAACTATATTGACTAAGTCACAAAAAATTCTAAGTGTTGGCACCTTTGACTTATCACTCTATCGGCAAGGGCTGAGAACCCGAAGCAGTGAAACCCCTCAAAATCTAGAATTAACCTATTTTAATCTACAAATTAGTTTTGAAATTTGTTGCATTGAAACCAAAATCATAGTATATGCTATTGAAGGAGCCTTTACGTCTTTATTTTGAACCCATTGCTTTTAGGCACAAAATCAGCACATACACTTATTGTTGCGCCTTCGCGACCATTGTTCACAGTCAAAGCGGAAGGGTAATGGTCATCGACAATAGGTAGCTTCATGATGAATGATGTGTGATATGAAACTGTCTATTACACTGAAAGAAAGCTAATAAAACAACATTTAATGAATTCAGAGACCAATTATAGAGGTACATTATGAAAATATAGCTGTTATTTATATTTCACAACATTGTAATTACGAACATTAACTACTTTGTAAATAATAAGGATGAGTGAAATTGTTACTGAAATTGCTTGTCTAACCAAAATATTTGCCCCGTAGCTGGTGTAGAATTACAAATTATAAAGGTGTACAAACATTAACTCATTATAGTAGCTATAAACATACTGAATACTTGAACAAGCTGTTGTTTAATCACAGGTAGAGAAAACCCACCGTCTATCTTACTAAATATGTCCATACACATTGGACAATATTAAGTTACTCTACTGTTGTGAAAACAAGGTAAGACATGGTTACCATGGCTTGAAGGTACACTTACTGCTGCCTCTATTTTGTCCACCAAGTAGGTGGTAACCATGGTGAGAAGTTTGTTGAATCGATTTCATTAGGTGGCAAAGAATGGTCAAGATCAAACAACGTTTCATCCATTTGGTGCTCATTATCTCGTAATGTGGTGTTGCCCATTAGAGATAGCTCACATTCCCCAAACAATATAGCAGTTTGCGAATGGTGCCTCAACGATTGTATACGCAGTGAATGTGTGGGGTCTGAGATACCTTCAACACTTATGTGTGATAGTATTGAGGCTGTACGCTCTACACATGCCAAGTCGACTGTAGAAATAGATTTGACAAAGTTGTTGGAATTGTTCACATCACAACGGTTTAAAGGTCTCACTGCTCTACATGTTCTTACTGTGTGTCTAGGCTGGCTATATCCACTGCATTTTCATTTTTGCTTTAAGGCCTTAGTTTTATTGTGGGTCGCTGATCCTTTTGTAAATACAACGATAGAGTCTTCTATCCGATTTCGATTTATCTTATTATATTGTGTGCTTAATTGGCTTACTGTCAAATAAGAAGCATGAAAGTGCATACTAAGCTGCCCAATATCAGTGATTGTTTCATGGTACGCTTCTAGGCTATGGGCAGCAAATTTGTGCAATGTTGAACATGCTGCACGCAGACAACCAATCCTTGCTTGTTGGCTCATGTAATAGTGGCCCAACTAGTCACCTCGAGGTAGTGTCACGTTGATTTTTGCTTGTTTCATCCAACGAGATAATTGCATACTTCTTGGAATTTATTTAACTTCTTCGATCTTCAATACTAAAAAGGAATGCACACAAGGAATCTTCTTACTTTCAAACAACTTGCACTGACAAAATGCTAGGTGTGATGGTTGGTGGAACACAACTTCCCGTTATTTATCCAGCTTTTGAACCTCCATGATTTGGTATGTTTTGCTATTAATGTCAAAGATATTTTCTGTGATTGTCGATATTTTTTTTTGCTGATTTGATGTTGTATCTCTCTAAAAACTGCCATTGTGAAAATTTTTCTTGTATGTTCTTCATAGTTGATCGACTAAGTGGTACAAACAGGGTTGCCGTCACAACTGTCAAACTCATATTTTCCTTTTATTTCTCACTGTCAGTCCATAAACCTTTTCATTTGATCTATAAAGTCTATAAGTCTTAGTTTAATATTGACCTATTGGTTTAAGTAACCATGCAATCCCTCACATCTTTTGGTGCTTCGCATCCCACCAAAAAAGTTCCCAACCAAGTAGGCCTCTGCCCATAAATATTTGTTACCATACAATTTCTTCACCCATTCATTATGTCCAACATTGTGTTTATTAACCATCGCATCCCATTTTCTTTTAAATTCAGTCTCATTGTTTGTGTAAAGTATTCAATCCTTGAAGTCAGCAGTAAAACTGATGTTTTTCACATTGGTTTTTATGTATTTCGCTCCAGATGCCAGCAGCAAAGTCTATGAACTGATTGGGGGAAAATGTTGGAAATATCTTTCTCATTGCTTTGTCCTTATCTGTTATGACCGTTTGAGGCAGTTTCCCATCCATTGCATGTAAAATTGTTTCCAGCAGCCAAGAATATACATGTTCGGTTTCTATAGTTAGGACAACAAACCCAAATATGGTTGTGCGTAGGTGGTGGTTGATGCCTACGATTATAACTAATGGTTTGCGGTAAACATTTGTTGGATAAGTTACATCAAAAGCAATATCATCCTCAAATATAGCATAATAAGCCCGGGATCCCCCATCGCACTAGAAAACATCAACTAATCTATTTTCTGCATCGATTGTGTATTCATAATAGAATGATGGGTCCGTACTTTGCTTACCTTTAAGGTATGCAATGCATGATTCTGAGTCCGAGTCTTTGAGCTTCTGCCTCATATTAGATCCAATTGCATTTTGTAAATATTTTCTAAGGTACCCTGCATGGCTATAACTTCTTGATCTTTGCACTATATACTTGTGTATTTGTGATGACCTAATTCCAACATGGTGCATTGCTGTAGCTGCTGCCATATCAAGTTCAGAGACCCTTCGATGGCAACAGATATAATGCACATGACGTGGTGGTGTCAGGTCATAGTTGTGTGGTGCTGCAAAAAAATTTGCAAACCATCATCTTTTGTTGGGATTAAAAAAACCTTGGAACTCTGCCTTGCATCAAGTGCGTGTTTGTGGCCATGGGCTCATTTCCTTGTGTGATTTAGCAAACATTTCTGCAGTCTGAATCCCTTTTTGTTGCAAACCCATCTTCTTGACTTCACTTTCCCATCTGTGTACTTTTTAAAATCATTTCTGACTCAGAATCCTTTTGCCCTTGCAAAATTCAAATATAATGCTTCTTAATTTTCAATGGTTGAAAATTCGCTTCCACATGAAAATTTTAACTCCATAAATTCATTGCTTGAACCATCAATCGTTGGACCAGTATTTGTTGGGGATTCTGTACAGCCAATATTATCGTCTTTATTTATCTCATTTCCTTCGCACTCTGAAATGCTGGTATTTATGTTAGAAAATGGGTTGTCATATACTGATTGTGATGCCTATGTGAACAGATCTCGCATTCATGAAGGACTTTGTGTTTGAGATGATTATATTGCATGACCTACACTAAAGTTTTGCAATGATAATCATGAGGTGGTGCATTTCACATGCGAGTGGTTATATTAACAAATTTATAATGATTATTCACTTATGATATTATTGGACAAGCCGTCCGACATTTATAATGATTTTTCACTTGTGATGTTATTGGACATGCCGTTCGGCTTTGTTGCGTGAGACAGACAATTGATTACTTCATTATTCACGACAATTGTTTTACTACTTTCAGTACATCCGTGGTTGTACCCAAGTCAGTACCTATGTTCAATAAACACTCGCATTTGTTTTAGCTGTCTAATTTCCTCACTAATAATGTTTCTCATTTATTATTGAGGGATAGTTGGGTCAGAATGAATTGCAATGCACATGATAATTGTTTTGAATGCATGAATGATAACCCCACATATAGGGCACTGCATGGTTTAAAAATATGTTGTTTAAATATTTCAGCAGGATCCAATTTACTTAATCTAGTAACCGTTTTTAGATTTCACTTTTCTACGATATTGCCATTGTCAACAATTAGTTGTTTTATTTTCTATACAATCTGATTGTATGTAATTAACGTTAGGATTTAGTTAAATGAAAACTTACGAATCAATTGTGTTCCCAATCTGCAACACTTGCAGTGCTTGCATCGTCGGTTGATAAATTGCCAGCATGGGTTCTTCGTTTATTTAACTGCTCGTGATAACGACAACGACCAGGATGAAAATACTTTTTTCCATCCTTCTCAGCACATTCATCCCTAAAATTGCATTGGTTCCAATTTGGGAGACTGGTCACAGACATTAATTTTCGGCTAACTTCCTGTCTAAGCACACTACATGTATGAATATTTAAATTTGTACCACATGCTCATCAAGTGACGCGTGTACCGTGCCTCAACTTGACCTCGACCCTTAACTTTCAAATTGTTTCCCCCGGCCTAACCGTGCTCGCTTAGCAAATTTATGTTAACATGTATATGTTAATAATATTGATTTTGATGATAACAAACTTTAAATATTTTTGATTAAAATGGTGGAGCTATTCATTAATAAACGAAAGCCTTATAATCATTCCAATTATATTAAAAAAGGTTGGATAAGTGTTACATTTCAAAATTAAAAAAATGATTCTCTGCAATATCTGGCTAGAAAGGATTTTGGAAATAAACGGTGAATCGTTTTCCTTTAAACGGTTAACCGATTAAATCCAGAGAGTAACAAATTGCTTAAGCTCTAACCGGTTAAGAAAAATGGAAAACAAAAAATGCTGGGAAGGCTACTGGAATTAAACCGTGAACCGTTTATTGAAACGGTTAACCAATAAAATCCAGAATGGAAGATTGTACTCATCTTGTTATTGGAAACAAATGGCAAAAGTTTAACTGAAATAGATAAGGCTAAATTATTATGCAGGTTACTGGAAACAAACAACGAATCGTTAAAATATAAACGGCTAACCGATAAATTCTAGAAAGGTCATTTTGTACAAATCTTTAACCGTTTAATGTAAACAGATAACTGAAGTTTATCTTGCAGGTCTTTGGAATTTAACGACAAAAGGGTAAGCCTCAACGGCAAACCGTTTATTTGAATTTTGGCCCAACGGTAACTTTGACTAGCCTAAACGGTTAACCGTTAATGGTTAACGGCGAACCGTTATCGAGCAAACAGTCTGTAACGACTAGATTTTAAGCTCCAACTGTAAATAAGCTCATTCAAATTCAAACAAGATTGATCACAACATGACTATTGAGCTTATATTTGAGAATACAATCTTTATAGAGCTTTAAACATATTCTTGCTTCATCTATTCACACATTGGGCATTAATTTGTAATCTTAAATATTGTGTGAGAGAAAAATAATTTGTAATCTTTTATTTTGAGTGATTGTAAGAGTTCGGATACACTTGGGTTAAGAGATTGGGGATAATATCTTATTGTAAAGGTTCATTGACACTTTGTAAGTCAAGTGTAAGCATTTGAAGCCTTGAAGGCTTGCTTAGTGAAATCTTCAAGCCCGGAAAGCTTGGAGGTGTGGACGTAGGTGATGTTGGCCGAACCACGTAAAAATCTTCGTGTTTGAATCTCTCTTCCCTTATCTTTTTATATTGTAATTGATTTAAATTGTTATTGCTTTAAATTCATTTTAGATTTGCATGATAATTTTTTTTAGAATCAAATAATTTTTAGAATTCCAATTTACCCCCCCTCTTGGGTTGTACACTTGTATTTCATTTAGTATCAGAGCTTGGTTCTCTTGTTAGGACTTAACCGTCTAGAGTAAAAGATCCATGCCAACCCAAAATGATTCAACCTTTAGGAAAGGACAGTCCACAACTAGACCACCATTCTTTGACGGAAATGATTACCCATATTGAAAAACTATAATGAGAATTTATCTACAAGCACTAGATTATGAAATTTGGGAAGTTGTATGTGATGGTCTATTTATGCCCTTAACTAAAAATGAAGTCGGGGAAGATATTCCAAAACCTTCACGGGAATGGAATGACTTGGAAAAGAGAAAAACTTCTCTAAATTCCAAAGCTATGAATGCCTTGTTTTGTGCACTTGATAAGAAAGAATTTCACAGAGTATCTAGTTGTGAGAGTGCGAATGAAATTTGGCACAAACTTGAAGTTGTCTATGAAGGCAAAAATCAAGTGAAAGAGTCGAAAATTAGTAGGTACACTCGACAATATGAGTTGTTCCAAATGGAACAAAATGAGACTGTGTACTCTATGTATACTAGATTTACAGACATAGTAAACACCCTAGAAGCGCTAAGAAAGACCTTCTCAAATAACGAGAAAGTTAAGAAAATCATTAGGTCACTTCCAAAAGAATGGAGACCTAAAAGAACCGCTATTGAAGAGGCCAAAATTTTAAATACTTTACCTCTTGATGATTTAATTAGTTCTCTCATTTCATATGAAGAAGATTTGGCAGCAGAAAAAGGGCATGAGGAGAAGAAGAAAAATATTGCTCTCAAAGCTTCAAAATATGAGAGTGATGGGGAGAGTGAACCGGATGATGAAGAGTTAGCCATACTAGTAAGGAGATTCAGAAATTTTTTTAAGAAAATCGAAGAGCAATGAAAATTCTGAAACTTCAAGAACCAAAGGGAGAAAAAAGAGGTAATCATATGCTATGAATGCAAGAAGGTGGTTATGGATATATGAATCATATTTCAGTTTTGCTCTTTAATTCGTTCGATTATGAAGCTATGAAATCTTATGTCCCAATTTACTTCGCGTGATGAAATATCCATTGCCTTTGTTTTGTATGTTGCAGTCTAAATTGCGGAAAAATTTAATTGGTTGAAGTTGACCATATCACTCTAATTGTATTTGGTAGAAGCTAATTTTTAACTTTTTTATTGGTAATTATTTTGTGTTGTTGCTTGTGTATCGCACGATTAAGAACTTCATGTGTATATTATATTATTCATGATATCGTGCCAAGCAAGACGTTTCGTTCTCTTCAATGACCAACCTATAACTTCATTTGCTTATCTTCTTTATTTTATCAACAAACTCAATTTTTTTGTTTTGAACGTAAATTTATTTCTATATTTGAAATTTATGATTATATGATATATGGTCATACCTAATGCTCTTACTAAGATCTTAACTAATTTTTCTTATTGGTTTAAACTTGTTTTTTTGCATTTTATGTTTAATTGTTGCATTTTGTTGACATTATGCTTAAATGTCCGCACCTATTGTATGTTGTAAGCTATTATCATGTTTAACAGCTTTCTCGAATTGTCATTGTTTCATTCTCCGTTTTCGTAAAATGCCATATTATCATATTATAGTCCCTCTTACTGAGTTTTTAGTTGAAGATTGAACAGTCAATTGCAGAGAATCGTTGTATTTTTTCCTAGATTAAATTTAATTGTTTCTGCGAAAAACGCCAACAAACAAAACACTGTTTGCTTTTGAAATTGTTTGGTTGTTAAACGACTATTATGAAGAAAGATCGAAATATTATAAATACGAAATGAAAAAAGAGAAAAATTATGGCCATTCAGTTTGGCCAAGATAAGATAAGTTATTTACCTGATACAGTTCTATGCCACATTCAATTGTTTCTACCGACAAAAAATATTGTGGCAAGTTGAATTTTATCTTTAAGATGGAGGCATTTATGGACTTCACTTCATATTTTTAGGTTCGATGATAGGTTATGCATAAGGGAGAGTGATTTCACTGAAGCTACTATGGTAAGGTTCGATAGATTTATACAGTCAGTGCTTCTGTGAACAGACCGTGCTTCTGTGAATAGACCTTGCAAAAATACAAAAGTTTTGTCTCCATTCCTCAAGAGTTAGTGCTTCGGGAAGGTTGAAATCTTGGCTTTCGTTAGCTGTCATGCGTGATATTAGTGAGATAGAGCTTAATGTTGTGAATTATTAGCGCCTGAAGTTACTTGAGAGTGTTTACAATTACAGAACGCTGGAGGTTCTCAAACTTGATTCAGATTTTGACATCAATGTTCCTACTTGTGGAATGTGTTTCCCAAGTGTGAAGTTCTTACGTGTGTTACTAAAATATCCAGAAAATCACTTGACTAAGAAGTTTTTTTCCAGTTACCCTTTACTTGAAGATTTGTGGATAAATGTATATTTCAAATATCATAGTCCTACAACGAAATTCATCATTTCACTATCTACACTAAAGAGGTTTTCATTGGCAGTACTCGTTGAAGACTTTTATAATTACATTAATCCTTGTGACCACAAATGTGTGATTACAACTCCAGTTCTTAAATTACTTCATATTGTTGATGACATGCTGGCATTATATGTGCTGTATGACCTACATTTTCTCCAGACAGTGAAATTGGATATGTTTTATCCAGATTGGTCAGGAGTTAATCCTAATCGTGCTCTGCAACTTCTTAATGGTGTTTGTAACAGCAAGTTCTTGACTTTATCTGCTGACATGATACTTATAAGTTAGTTCTTACTCAAGTTTATATTGTGGACTGCATATTTATATTCTTTACGCTTCATTCCCTGCTCAGCACTCTCTTTTGGTTTTTCTGTTTGTTGGTAGTAGTTAAATGATAACGATAAAGAATAGTATATTGTGACCTTTTATATAAGTTAATTGTTTGTAAATGATTCTGTTGTTGTTCATATGGAAATGCACTTGACCGTGCAAATGTCAGTTTATTTCTTTCATTTCCTGAGTTGAGCCATTTCGAAGTGAAGGTTGGAGAAATCGGCTGGCGAGTTTTTCCTGTAATCCTCAGTTCTTCGGCTAACTTGGAAACTTTTGTGTTAGACACGATGAGGATTTCAACAATCTTATATTGTACATAATGGTTCTGTAATTCTACCCCTGATATTTGTTTTCTATTATGTTATTAGCAATGTTGGTTTGATTTCATCGATGAACAATTTTGATGGATTAAAAATGGAAGTGTGCCACATTGTTTAGTTGAACATGTGGAAGAAATTGAAATAAAGGGTTTTGAGGATGAAGAAGAACAATTTTTATGCAAGTTTACTTGCTCAAGCAATGTTTGGTTTTACAAACGATGACCATTAGGTGTGAGGGAATTGTCTCGAAGAAATAAGTGATACACTTCCAGCATAAACTATCACAATTACAAAGAAAGTTTGCAATAAGTGAAATTCAGTTGTTATGAAAGCTTTTGTTTAATTTTGTGTTGGTGGTTCTGTTTTCCTAAAACTAAACAGATGGATGTAGCTGCTATGTGAAGCAAAACTATATAAATTAGTCTTGGTAGATGATGCAAGATTGTGGATGAAATTTACTTTTTGGATGGAACTTATATGGCTACATTGTTGTTTTGGTTCACGTTAAGTTTAATTAAATTTCCACGGTTCCCATGTTTCTATTGCTTGCAACATTCTGTTTAGATACATTCTCGGATCAGTAATTAATTTTTCGAAAAAATGTCCTATTTCTGTGTTGACAACACTTCCTTTATTTAATTATTATGAGGACATTATTATTCAGCATACATGAATTTTCTAATTCGATAATATGTTCATATTCATAATTTTCTCCTCAAATGCTGTAATTTACTTCATCCCATTCGACGGTGATAAAATGCAGCACTGCACTATACTTAATCGTGCAGTTTTTGTTAAACATAAAATTACAGGCCTTCCTTTTGCAATTTCCATTCAACTATAGAACTTCAAGGATACACAACAGTTTGTATCATATTTGTCACCTATTCATCTCAAATTTTGTAATATACTTGAATGCAATTAATGGAACAATATAATATTAGTACACTGAAATACACGACTAAAATTATTATCCATTATATTACAAGGGTTTTGCAATATTCTAAATAACATATCACAACATAGTCCCTAAAAAACGGAGATAACACATGTTAACAACCAAACAACAGTCAACAATGTTAACGCTATCATAACAACCACAATAATTCTATTATAGTCTAGTGTGATAAGCATTGTCAAAAGGATTGAATAGGAATTATATATCTAAATGACATGAACCATTAAAAATTCTTACACAATTTCACCTAGCAGCATTGATGCTACTATATTCTTCCTGAGTAAAGGGGCATCGTGGGCATTGAAATTGAATGGAACCTCGAATATTGAGTATTCAATGAACTTGAACATGAATACCCCACAGTCTCCTAAATTTAGCTGCTATTGTGGCAAGCCTTCAATGACTCTTATGACTTCATATGGTGCAGTTGTTACAAGAAGTGCACTTCGTTCGTGGTGGAACTCTCTGCAGTGAATTAGCATTCGTGGTAGAAGCACGCGCATGCATGCCATCCAACTAACAACTTACTCACTTAGAAAGGCATCTATGAGGGGATTATATATGGTAATTCTTCTGTCGATGAAACTAGTTTCTACTGCAACTCAATGTGATTCCCCAAAGTTTATTAGTAAATACACCTACAATATAATATGTTCAACACAAAATTGTGTTTATTTATCATACAAACTAAGATTTTTTTTTCCAACAGTGCTTAACCGAAAAAGTAAATTAATAACAAAACCTAAATTGGTTTTTGAATTACTATAATGTTTCCTTGCCTGATCAATAGCAGACCAATATCGTTCCCCTTTCATGAATCTGGTTATTAAGTAAGATTCAAATCGCATATTATAGGATTTCATATGATCACATTGCATCTCAAACCACAAACTGGATAAACTTGCCTGCAATTTAATTATCACGAGAACAATGTGAATATAAGCAATACAATTTCAATGCTATTACTAGGAAGTATGGTTTTTGCATTAATCATGTGACTAATTCATGTATGAGCATTGAATAATTTGGAGGGAACAAAACAGTCTTTTAATCTGCTTCCTAGTATTATCATTCAGATCAAATTTCGTTTGCTGTCCGGCAGTAACTACTTACCCATAACTCAATGTCAATACATGCACATCTGGTGTGCTGCTCATATTGAGAGTTGTACAGTTCCTGTTTGATAAGTCGAAGGTACACACTCATATGTTGAAATATAAGGTTAATACGATGCATGAGCACAATGAAGTAATTTATTCATCTCAAATTTTGTAATACTTGAATGCAATTAATGGAACAATATAATCTTAGTACACTGAAATACACGACTAAAATTATTATCCATTATATTACAAGGGTTTTGCATTATTCTTAATAACATATCACAACATAGTCCCTAAAAAACGGAGATAACACATGTTAACAACCAAACAACAGTCAACAATGTTAACACTATCATAACAACCACAATAATTCTATTATAGTCTAGTGTGATAAGTATTGTCAAAAGGATTGAATAGGAATTATATATCTAAATGACATGAACCATTAAAAATTCTTACACAATTTTACCTAGTAGCATTAATGCTACTATCTTCTTCCTGAGTAAGGGGGCATCGTGGGCATTGAAATTGAATGGAACCTCGAATGTTGAGTATTCAATGAACTTGAGCATGAATACCCCACAGTCTCCTGAATTTAGCTGCTATTGTGGCAAGCCTTCAATGACTCTTATGACTTCATATGGTGCAGTTGTTACAAGAAGTGCACTTCGTTCGTGGTGGAAGTCTCTGCAGTGAATTAGCATTCGTGGTAGAAGCACGCGCATGCATGCCATCCAACTAACAACTTACTCACTTGGAAAGGCATCTATGAGGGGATTATATATGGTAATTCTTCTGTCGATGAAACTAATTTCTACTGCAACTCAATGTGATTCCCCAAAGTTTATTAGTAAATACACCTACAATATAATATGTTCACCACAAAATTGTGTTCATTTATCATACAAACTAAGATTTTTTTTCCAACAGTGCTTAACTGAAAAAGTAAATTAATAACAAAACCTAAATTGGTTTTTGAATTACCATAATGTTTCCTTGCCTGATAAATAGCAGACCAATGTTGTTCCCCTTTCATGAATCTGGTTATTAAGTAAGAATCAAATAGCATATTGTGGGATTTCCTACGATCACACTGCATCTAAGACCACAAGCTGGGTAAACTTGCCTGCAATTTAATTATCACGAGAACAATGTGAATATAAGCAATACAGTTTCAATGTTGTTACTAGAAAGTATGGTTTTTGCATTAATCATGTGACTAATTCATGTATGAGCATTGAATAATTTGGAGGGAACAAAACAGTCTTTTAATATGCTTCCTAGTATTATCATTCAGATCAAATTTCGTTTGCTGTCCGGCAGTAACTACTTACCCATAACTCAATGTCAATACATGCACATCTGGTGTGCTGCTCATATTGCGAGTTGTACAGTTTCTGTTTGATAAGTCGAAGGTACACACTCACATGTTGAAATATAAGGTTAATACGATGCATGAGCACAATAAAGTAATTTATTTACAGGAAAACCAAGTAGAACAGAATAACGGACCAAGTAACATGAAATTTTATAGTCAAACATCTACGTTAGTAGTTCTTTCATTAATTTGATAACCAAAATTTACATCATTGTTCAGCCATTCAGTGGCAGATACTCTTTGAAACCATTTGTAATCAATTGGAAAAGGTTCATAAAAAAAATTATGGATTGTGATGTCTTCAAACTTTATATCCATCATTTGGTTGAATTGAGTTAAATTTTGTGGGTCAATGTCTGCAAGTAGGTCAAGTTTTATAGTTGAAGGGGGAATTATACTTGTCTATGGTCCCATTGGATTAAAGTAGACTATAGAGCAATGATTTAATTCATTGTCGTTAGCCAATGCAGTTATCCTACGTCTCTTCCTCAATCCTCTAGTTTGCCTAACTGACGCGTGTAACTCTAATAACTCTAGAGGTATTCCGTTTGTGTCTTGAAGTTGATGCGTAATTTCTTATGACCAGTTTTGTTTCATTTTTCCTACATAGACAATATGGGTAGGGAAACGGTAAATCCAAAATAAATAATTAGATGAATAAAAATTGCACTGGCCAGTGACCCATACCTGATGAAGATAATTTGTGGTAGTGGCACCATTGTCTTCCTCAATAATGAAATAAGATCCATGTCGTAGTTCTTCCATAATGATCCTGTAATGGCAGTCAATCTCATCAAACATGTCTGTCATAAGCTACTGTAATCCAGTTAGAATGTCCATCATCTATTGAGAAATGACACTCAGGAACAAAGTTTGAATTACATCGTTGATGTCCGCTTGTCCCAATGAGCAGCAAAGCTTTTTTCCTTCAATAAAGGTGTAAGAAATCATAAGATGTACATCAGTTACATATTTCTGCACCTAACAATCATAAGATGTTAGGGGTTTGCTTATTTATTTATTTTGTGTTGGCGTTTATTCCAATTACTTGATATGACAGTAATTAAACTGGTACCTTGCACTGTAAACATATATACTCAGAGTATAACATGCACATCATGTCAAATGTTTTAGCCACGTTGGTTGTTGTGACAAGAGTGAACTTTAAGAATATATAATATTCTTTATGTTCTCATGAAACTTAAAATACAAGTCCTGATATGAGTTACAGTTGACTTTAACTGAAATGTTATGGTCACCTTGTTGTCTTTTTTTTTCAAACTTAAAAACCATCCATAAATTAAACTGATTGGACAGGTCCTACCCATGTCGTGACACTCTTATAGTACATTGTGTTTTTTTTTCTATCTGAGAAGGTTAAAGAGTTGACGCAACTTGGCTAAAACTGAACTGAGCATTGGAGTACATCTACACCTTAAGTGTGCTATTAGTTGGTTGTGTTACCGTAGTCCAACGCAAGATGTGAGGACAAATTGCGTTATTCTATCATTTTCCATATAGTTCTCCTGCCTTTGCAATTGCTTTATATATCCAAACCTTCCGACAATAGACATGTATGGACTGAGATTATATGGTTGTTTGGGGACTTGGGTGTGATATTGCCATGGTTTACATTTTGCTTATATAAGTGCAGAGAAATATAAAAGCAAGCATATAGCCCAGATGTTCTGCGATGACAAGTCAGTAGTAATTTATCATGTATGTTTAAAACAATAGAAATGAGCATTTATGGAAAGTTGTCTAGATTTATATACTGACACATGCTTTGAATGAAAGACATGGGTTTTATCCATTAAATAATTTTTACTATCATGATAATAATTTGGTGGAAAATGTATAGTTCATACTTGCAAAGCATATACAAATCCTCTAAGAATGTTAGGCTAATGGGGTTGTTTAAGATCAATGTAACTATTTGTCATCAACTAGGCTACATTGGTTATCATGTTGACAATAGAGCTAAATGTTGCCTGCCGTACCAAGTTTCCCCAAGGATAACTTTGAAAAACATTGACATTCTCGGCTAGTCGAAGCCATGAGTTTTCAACAATGTCATCATCCACAAGACTCAGAAGTGTTCGTGACAATAGCAAGAGAAGAGCAAATCGAACAGGTACTGAATCATCGTCATTAAGCGAATTTTTTCTAACAAAATGTTCTTGCAGCTTACCCATGGTTACAGGATCATGGACGCTGAAATCCGTCCAACTTAGTGTCGACAGAAGTAACATGTTCACAATATTGGCTACCTCAGCATGTGGTCCCATCTTCAGACTAGTTATAAGCACAATTTCAATCGTCGAAAATCTGCAAGGACGACCTCTCATTATTAACCAAATCTCCCGACCAACATTCTCAGTCCAAACCTCTCAATTTAGAACACTATGAACTAAATTCCCTTGGAAAGTGAAATTGGTCGGAATATGCAAGAAATGTCCAAAGCAAGTGTTTTCAAACATTTGGGTTTGTTTCGGGGTTAAGACCTCTCTGATGGCATCAATGATTTGGAGGTTAGATGCACAACGAACTTCCGCATGATGAAAAGCCAGTAGAGGTATTTTGTATGAGAATGACACATGCGGTTGCTGATCTATCTATTTTGCCTTGTACAATGGGAAATTTTCAGGCCCTCGCTTACATATAAAATTGCAACAAAAATTACATACAGTTGAATATAAGAATACATGCAAATAATTTCATTAAATATGCAAATAATCCATTTTAAATATAACACTAAATCACTTAAATTAAGTTGATCTCATCTTGCAGTAGCTACCTATATGGGACTTGGTTCTTTATTTTAAATAGGTCTTGTTCAACTTTATATGTAAGTCCCCCGCTAACATATAAGATATCAAGACAATTTACATAAAATTGACCTTAAGGTTACATGCAAATCATTTCAGTCATTATATAAATCAATCGTTCTGAATATAACATCCCACTTATATTTTACTATTTATATACTTAAAGATGTTATTAATGTGCCAGTTGATTCTTTTTTTTTAAATAGGCCTAAAAGGTGCTAAATTTCACTCCCTCGCTTATATATAAAATAGTAACATGTTTAGTATAAAGTTGAATATGAGGAAAAGTACAAATAATTTCAATCAATATATAAATCACTTGTTTTGAACATTACACTCAACGCTTATATTTACTTCAAGTTGTTACAAATCTATGAATTGTTTCTCTATTGAAATAAGCCCTACAGGTGCATTACTGAAAATGCAAATAACAATTAAAATCAATTCCCTGGCAATATATGGATGTTCAAAGGTATAATGTATTTTGTGATATGAAGTTTCAAATGAGAAATGCACTTGCATTTCTCATTGACGCGATTGATGGTTGTTAATAACTGATAACAAGAAAAGACGAATGGTTAAATGTTAGGATTATTAGCATAATTTAATGTTGTCATTTGCTAGCGTTCATACTAATTATCCTTAAAGTCAAATTTAGGTTATACCTTGAACTAAACAATTCTGGGATCTAGCTCCAAAACTCTTCAGTAACAGTATGAAATTAGGTCTTCATCGTCCATAATTTGAATGGGTAACTCCATCAGAAAAAATTCAATTAAAAATAATATGTCTTGAGCAGCAAGCAGATCGCTTGATGGCCACGACAATTTAAGTTGGTGCTCTATTGAAGTTTGTCTTGGGTCTTATGCTAAGATTAATGGACTGTGGAAAATCATTAAATGCTCTGACAATTTTCTATCGTTTTCCTTTGGTGGATACTGTGGCTCCATGGGGGTGAGAGAAATTAGGACATTAATAGAGATTAGCCAATGTTAAGTGAAGACAATGTCGTTTAACTTAATAACCATGGGTTGCCAAGCTTTAAGTCAATCAATTTGAAATGAAAAATTGCTGTGGGATAAGTTTTGTGGCCACCCTTGGCCCACACTCTAAATTAATGTGTGATGTAATGTTATCATGAGCAGTTTCTAAGAATACCCATAACTTTGAGTGAATCGGTGACCCAATCTGGTTGCTCTAAATTAATTTTACATTTCTCATTTGATTGAAGGAACGGTTGGATTAACTAAATTACGTAATGTCATATTTATATTAACAATTTAACAAAATTTGAACAAAACTTACAAAAAAGTGAGATAGTTGAGCCCGCCCGAAGCGCCACTTTACTAAGGGTAAGGAGGCCATTCCTAGGTTGCCTACGTTCCATGCCTCGTTTTATAGGGAACCTCAAAATGACTTTATTTCATTCTATTCCTCATGCAATGGTTGTTGTGAAAGAAGAAACTCTTGGAGGAAATACCTTCTTAGCCATTGAATTAACTCCTGGTGATGAAGAAGAAGAAGGAGATGTAGCTGTGAGGAAGGGAATGATTGCAGTGAAGGATCTATCGCGTCCAGTCTATTATGAAGGTTTTTGCTTTCTTTGTGGTGAAAGCATCATATCTACGATTACTGGCTCTTATGATTCGAATACACATCAATTCTCGGGCACCGCTGTTGTCTGCTATTCGAGCCTAAAATCATATATCTCATATAAGGGATAAACATAAAAAGAGTGCTTCCAGTCACCCATAAAATTGATTATATTAACTTAGCAAAAAAATTAACAAAAATTATTTAATGGGAAATGAAAAAATTACGAAGAAATATAATAATATTAGAGCAAGAAAAGAATGGGAAGATGATGTTTGGTCACATCGAAGGAAAAAATAAATATTTTCACAAAGAGTGTTAGAAGGAAGAAGGTGAAGATGTTAGGTAGCGTCAAAAGGCAAGAAGAAGAAGAATAAATAGGTAAAAAGAGCTGGAGAAGCAGACATAAAAAGAAAAAGAAAATAAGAACGAGAAGAAGAAGAAGAAGAAGATACATTGCATTGGAATAGAGTGTAAAAGATTAATATAATGCAGGCATATAGTATGAAGTTGTGTGACATGGATACTTTGTGTAACCTAATAAACAACCTTTCATACTATGGTGTCCAGAAATAATAGTCAAATCTACTGAGCTTGGTGATGCATTCCATTGCACTACATATATTTGGAGTATGAATGGCAATGGGAAGGGTTAGGGAGAGGACCGAGATCTCCGCACCTATCCCTGATAATTTGCATATGTTCACATCCCCGTCATAATTGTTTGAGGGAATCCCCATCCTCTCCCCAAATAATAACACGGGATCCTGAGGCCTCGATCCCTGAGTAACTTATACAATTTTAATTTAATTATATTAAAATTTAAAAAAATTAAATAAAAGTAGAGTTAAAGTGACAGCTTGGTGTTGTAGAAAATTGGAAGTTAAGTTTATCGATTTTTTTTTACTTTTGTTTTATTACATAAAATTTTAAAATATTTAATGAATATTGTAAAAATAAAATTTTGGGCCAACAGGATCCTGTCTAGCTTTCTTAATGTCCTTAATAGATATTTAAGACTATAACTAGTAAAGTAGGCCTTAAAGTTTATTAATTAAAACATTTTGATATTTGTTATTTATACTAATATTGAATAAATTACAATTTAAATTTTATTATTTATTCACTCATAATATTAAAACATAAATTATAAATATTAAAATTAAAATTACAATGGGGAAATAGGGGGGGATGTGGATTCTACTCTTCCCCGTCCTTTCCCTGAATAAGAAGCTAGGAAAAAAATCATCTCCGTCCCTTCACAAAATACGAGATTGAATATAAAATCATCCTCATATCCTCTCTGAATAGGGAAAACCCCCAAAGATCCTCGTCTCCATGGGAATTTCTACCATCCCTAATTTGGAGTTTATATTAAAGTTGCTACAAATTCATGAAGTTGTATAATTTGCTAATGACAAAATAGACGACATTCTCGTTAACGCCAAGATACTTTTATGTGAAATTTTGTACAGGTCAAATTTTTTATATTATTACAACTTAATTTTTTTGTAACGTAGTGATTGCAAGTGATGTAATTGGGTATCATGGAATCCGTTACGAAAACAATCTGTACTAGTTGGAGAATAAGTGTCATTAGTATCGTTAAGGGAGTTATGAGTGACAATTAAATATAAAATTCAACCATTCAATTTGGTGTGCTAATGTTCATAAATTGGAGGTTGTTATATTATGGATTATGTAGCATACACATCTAATGGTTGCCAGCCTTATGTCCTGGGGAGAGAGAAAAAGCATTGAAATAGGTATATTTGGTAAGTTTATGAGTTATTCAATGCTGAATTAATGAGGCCAATAGGTATATTTGGCTACAACACGTTGAACATACATATTCGATAAAGCCAAATCGGAAAGACCGATCCCGGACCCGGAGCTGGAATTATCCATCCTAATACTAGTAATTTTTTTTAAGTTTCCACAAATGACAACACTGAATGACAGTAGTTGCAATCAACATTATACATTAATGGTTGCCAGCCTTATGTCCTGGGGAGAGAAAAAAAAACATTGAAATAGGTATATTTGGTAAGCTTATGCGTTATTCAATGCTGAATTAACGAGCCAAATAGGTATATTTGGCTACAACACGTTGAACATATAGATCTAGTAAAGCAAAACCGGAAAGATTAATCCCAGATCCGGAGCTGGAATTATCCATCCCAATACTAGTAATCTTTTTTAAGTTTCTACAAATGACAACACCGAATGACAATAGTTGCAATCAAGATTATACATTAACTAGGGTTAGTATTGTGTGAAAGTTTATATTTAGTAAAGGCAATATCAAATTGTAAGAAATTTATAATCCGCAATGTTAAAAAATATTAATACAATATCCTTGTGTAAGATATTAATAAAAACATTTGTGGAATGGAAGATGTCCCACGGTAGCCACGTCTACACCGGTATAGAAAGTCCATTGTTGCCAAGGAACAGATCCGAAATTGTTGAGAGAAGGGAATGGGCACATGAAACGCCAAGTGAGAATAATTGAACAATTGATTGACCCTAATTTTCTTGGAAACAAAGCAATTGCCATAACAACTAAGAAAAGGGTAAATAGTGAAATTATTGAAAACCGCAAGACATTTGATGTACGCACAAAGGAAAGCAGTGATATTTGGGCCTTTCGAGTTGGAAATGACAAAAAAAAAACCGTGGCCAACAATCGATTTTTGGGGGGCAACATTTAATAAACCATCGAAATCGAAGGAGAAAATCACCGCTTTAAGTTATTTATATGGCCAAATCTTTGAACTTTATTTTATATGAATGAAATTTACAAACTCATGCCAATTGAGGTGGATAAAGATCTAAATTTCAAGTAGGGAAACATTGTAATTTGAACCAACATCATATGAACATATAAAAAAGTTATTATTAAATGCACTTTATATATATGCCACTAATTGGTTTAAAATAACAAAAATTAATAATGGGCTGGCTAGGTAATGAGGTTATATAGCTTAAATTATAGATAGTATGAAATAAACAGAAAAATCAGTAATTTAGTTTTTAAAGTTCATAAAATGATGGGATAATATAGGCAAGTGTGAATGAATAAAGGTTAAAATGCAACAAGGGGTTGTGAATGAAATTCAACACCTGAGTAATTGAGGAAATAAGTTATTATAGCATAGGCATAAGAACAAAATATGTAGTTCTCGGAAGTAATCGAAATTAATATGATTGTTGGCTTGAGTGTGGAAATTAACCATTGTATTGTTGTACAGGGTATTAAGGTATGGACAAAAGAAGCCTAGAATTTATGGATATTGAGAAAGATTCCTCTGGTTAGGGTGTAACCTCAGGAAAACACCAACAAGGGAAGAGGAACATTAAACAGTGTTTATTTTGGTCATTGGAGTATATTGACAGTTGTTTATAAAAGTGTGAGAATCATTTCACGGCAGTCAAAAGGATTAAGTATAGGGAAAATTACAACAAAAGAGGCTGTCGATTAATAATGCAATCAGATAATAACGGCGAACCATTTAAATGCTGTATGAATGTGCAGTGTAGGAAGTCTAGTGGGGATAGTACGACTGATGAGGAAGATTGCAAATCAAATTATGTTGATATAGATTCAGACTCCAACATCAAAGCAATAATTGAACATATAAAACAAGCGATACATCAACTGAAAGACGCAGTAGCAGCCATAGCTCCTGAGACAGAAAACTTGTTGAATGAAAGATTTGAAGTTGTTGATGCAGTGAATGAACGTGATCCCTTTCCTTATTTAAGTGACAATGACGAAGAGTTGGACGACTATCAATTCAATTACAACACAGACTAATATTATGACACCTTCTGAGGTGACCAAGCGGCGATGAAAGGTAGAAGTATCTTGTTTAATGACAGTGATGATGCTTAGATTATTTGTTATTTAAGAAGCTTGGTAATGTATTACGATTGGATAATGGGGAGGGTATTTATGTCCTACATGATGGGGACAACGGTGTCTCTAAAGTAATGGAGTCAGTATTTTGTAGAGGAAAAGAACAATTATGTGCAATGAAATGCATGAAAAAACCTTTTCCATGCACTCATTTAGCATATATTTTCTAGAATGCTTATAGGAGCACCAACGAAAATGGTTTTAAAAAATTGATGTAGAAATTTTGGATGCTTAATAATGAATGCCATTAATTGTTGATGGATTCAAAGAGAGACATGGACAGTTCATTACATCCCAATATGGACAAAATCAACCCATGTCACCAATAAAATGAGCATGAAATTCAAAATGTGGATGCATTATTACTATGCGGAGAGTATAACAAAATGATTCAATGGATTGGCAACAAAGAGAAGATCAATTGGAGATCGGCGTTATTCAGATGCATGGAAATGTAGAGACAAACTGACGCCTGTGGTCTGGCGACAAGTGATGGAGGCGAATGAAGCAACCTATGATATGACTATTGTAAAAGGAGATGGGATGCAATATGTTGTGGTATAAAAGTGAGCGATATAAAGTTACATTCATATGGGACACCATAGTTGCTCATGCGACAAGTGGAAGATAAGTGGGATTCCTTGTGCATATACATGCATATGCATTATCCATTTAAGGGGAATGGTGGATGACTATGTTTATCGATTACTGAAAACAGATAAAATTATTGATTTTTATACTCTCACCATTCAACAAATGCCAGAGATTGAGGGATCCAATTCAAAGAATAGGCATTTCATAAGGCCTCCAAGAGAAAAGTATGTAAATAAACCCTTATCAATAAGTTCTGAAGATTAGGTAAGATGACAAATTACTTGAGCCAATGTTAATTGTATGTTAATAATCTAGTAATAATATTAATCGCTTCACATTTAATGAATTGTAATTGGCAAGATGAGGGAGTAGATGAAAAATCATCGTTTGCAAGCGACAACGACATTAACCTTCAGTGCAACTCAAACTGAGAATGTAGTAAGTAATATCCGTAGAAACAAACAAATTGCATATGCAAGATAAATTATGTTTCCCTTGCTTGTTAGCTTCAAATTATCTCCCCGAGAGAGTCATTAATGGGCTCCTTAACATATGAGCCATCTAATTGAACTAAGATATTAACTTTTGTTAGTGGGAGATGCCCTAATAAGAAATGATAAATATCATTAAAACTCATGTCCTAATCCATTATAGTTAAGAACCGTAAGAAGTTAAATGAAATTTCAAGTTCACACTAGTTCCAATCCAACGGATACTTATAAATGAATAATGCTTTAAGCAATGCTAGCGACAAATAACTTCATCACTCAGCTTTAACCACTTGTGTATGACCGGCCAGTCATTATAAACTGTGAAAAACGTTTGGTTTTTCCGGTTCATTTTTTACTTCCATTCAGTGGTTCCAACAAAATGGATGATGACATGCGCAGGATGACTTAACTCAAATTGGTAACTTCATACACTTTTCGCCTTTAATTTTTCTTCGTACATTATTATCCTAGAGTTGGGTCATTGCATTATTTTTGTGACAAGCATTATTTTTGTGACTAGCATTGTACGCCAAAGATGCCAGGAGTGGTGAACAAGAAAGATGATGTTGGCGAAATACGTTATATTGCTCACCTAATATTCGCTCACTTTAACTGGCCAGCATGGGAAGTACATGTTTCTTTAATAAGGATCCATTTTAAATTAACAGATTAGCTTTTGTTAGTAGGAAATGACCTCATAAGAAATGATAAATATTATTAAAACTTATGCCCTAATCCATTACCGTTAAAAACCGTAAAGAGTTAAATGGAATTTCAAGTTCACACAAGTTCCAATCCAACAGATTGTTACATGCTTAAAAATGAATAATGTTTTGACTAACCCTAGCCGCAAATAACTTCATCACTCAGCTTAAGCACGTGTGTATAACCGGTCAGTCATTATAAACTATGAAAAACGTTTGGTTTTTCCTGTTCATTTATTACTTCCATTCGGTGCTTACCAATAAAATGGATGATAACATGTGTAGGATGACTTAACTTAAAATGGTAACTTTATACATTTTTCGCCTTTAATTTTTCTTCAATCATTATTCTCTTGGAGTTGGGTCACTGCATTATTATGTTGACTAACATTATTTTTGTGACTAGCGTTGTACGCCAAAGATACCAAAAGTGGTGAGCAAGTAAGATGATGTAGGCGAAATACGTAATATTGTTCACTTAATATTTGCTAACTTTAACTGACCAGTAAGCGAAGTACCCATTTTTTTTAAAATAAGAACCCATTTAAAAGCAATGGAGTAGCTTTTGTTAGTGGGAGATGGACTCATAAGAAATGATAAATATCATTGAAACTCATGCCCTGATCCATTATAGTTAAGAATCCTAATAAATTAAATGTAATTTCAAGTTCACACCGATTTCACTCCAACAGATTGTTACCTACCTATAAACAAATAATGCTTTGACCAATAGTAGCCACAAATAACTTCATCATTTATTTTAAGTACGTGTGTATGACCGGTCAATCATTATAAACTGTGAAAAACATTTGGTTATTTTAGTTCATTTCTTACTTCCATTCGGTAATTCCCAACAAAATAGATTATGACATATACAAAATGACTTAACTCAAATTGGTAACTTATACACTATTCGCCTTCAATTTTTCTTCATTCATTATTCTCTTGGAGTTGGGTCATTGCATTATTATGTTGACTAACATTATTTTTGTGACTAGCGTTGTACGCCAAAGATGCCAAGAGTATTGAGCAAATAAGATGATGTCGAGGAAATACGTAATATTGCTCACCTAATATTTGCTCACTTTAACTGACCAGCAAGGGAAGTACCTATTTTTTTAAATAAAGATCCATTTAAAACTAAGAGATTACTTTTGTTAATGGGAGATGCCCTCATAAAAAATGATAAATATCATTAAAACTCATGCCCTAATCCATTATAGTTAAGAACCGTAAGGAGTTAAATGTAATTTCAAGTTCACACCAATTCCACTCCAACAGATTATTACATGCTTATAAATGAATAATGTTTTTACCAATGCTAACCCCAAATAACTTCATCACTCAGCTTTAAGCACGTGTGTATAATCGACCAGCCATTATAAACTGTGAAAAACGTTTGTTTTTTCATGTTCATTTCTTACTTCTATTCGGTGCTTTCCAACAAAATGGATGATAACATGTGCAGGATAACTTAACTCAAATTGGTAACTTCATACACTTTTCGCCTTCAATTTTTCTTCAATCCTTATTCTCTTGGAGTTGGGTCATTGCATTATTATGTTGACTAACATTATTTTTGTGACTAGCGTTATACGATAAAGATAACATGAGTGGTGAGCAAATAAGATGATGTCAGCGAAATACGTAATATTGCTCACCTAATATTTTCTCACTTAACTGACCAGCAAGGGAAGTACCTATTTTTTTAACTAAGGATCCATTTAAAATTAAGATATTAGCTTTTGTTAATGGGAGATGCCCTCATAAGATTTGATAAATATCATTGAAACTCATGCCTTAATCCATTACAGTTAAGAACCGTAAGGAGTTAAATGTAATTTCAAGTTCACATCAGTTCCAATCCAACAGATTGTTACATACCTATAAATAAATAATACTTTGACCAATGCTACCCACAAATAACTTCATCATTTAACTTTAAGCACATGTGTATCACCGGCCAGTCATTATAAACTGTGAAAAACGTTTGGTTTTTCCTGTTCATTTCTTACTTCCATTCGGTGCTTCCCAACAAAATGGATGATGACATGTGTAGGATGACTTAACTCAAATTGGTAACTTCAAACGCTTTTCGCCTTCAATTTTTCTTCAGTCCTTATTCTCTTGGAGTTGGGTCATTCCATTATTATGTTGACTAACATTATTTTTGTGACTAGCGTTGTACGATAAAGATAACAGGAGTGGTGAGCAAATAAGATGATATCGGCGAAATACGTAATATTTCTCACCTAATATTTTCTCACTTAACTGACCAGCAAAGGAAGTACCTATTTTTTTAACTAAGGAACCATTTAAAAATAAGATATTAGCTTTTGTTAATGGGAGATGCCCTCATAAGTTTGATAAATATCATTGAAACTCATGCCTTAATCCATTACAGTTAAGAACCGTAAGGAGTTAAATGTAATTTCAAGTTCACATCAGTTCCAATCCAACAGATTGTTACATACCTATAAATAAATTATACTTTGACCAATGCTAGCCACAAATAACTTCATCATTTAACTTTAAGCACATGTGTATCACCGGCCAGTCATTATAAACTGTGAAAAACGTTTGGTTTTTCCTGTTAATTTCTTACTTCCATTCGGTGCTTCCCAACAAAATAGATGATGACATGTGCAAGATGACTTAACTCAAATTGGTAACTTCATACACTTTTCGCCTTCAATTTTTCTTCAGTCAATATTCTCTTATAGTTGGGTCATTCCATTATTATGTTGACTAACATTATTTTTGTGACTAGCGTTGTATGCCAAAGATGCCAGAAGTGGTGAGCAAATAAGATGATGTCGGTGAAATACGTAATATTTGCTCACTTTAACTGACTAGCAAGAGAAGTACCAATTTTTTTAAATAAGGATCCATTTAAAACTAAGATATTCGCTTTTGTTAGTGGGAGATGCCATCATAAGATATGATAAATATCATTAAAACTCACGCTCTAATCCATTACAGTTACGAACCGCAATGAGTTAAATGTAATTTCAAGTTTACACCAGTTCTAATCTAATAGATTGTGACATGCTTCTAATTGAATAATATTTTGACCAATACTACCCAAAAATAACTTCATCACTCAACTTTAAGCACGTGTCTATGACCGGCCAATCATTATAAACTGTGAAAAATGTTTAGTTTTTTTGGTTCATTTCTTACTTCTATTTCGTGCTTCCCAACAAAATGGATGATGACATGCACAGGATGACTTAACTCAAATTGGTAACTTCATACACTTTTCGCCTTTAATTTTTCTTCATTCATTATTCTCTTAGAGTTAGGTCATTCCATTATTATGTTGATTAACATTATTTTTGTGACAAAGCATTGTATGCCAAAGATACCAGGAGTGGTGAGCAAATAAGATGATGTCGGGGAAATACATACTATTGCTCACCTAATATTTGCTCACTTTAACTGACTAGCAAGGGAAGTACCAATTTTTTTAAATAAGGATTCATTTAAAACTAAGAGAATAGTTTTTGTTAGTGGGAGATGCCCTCATAAAAAATGATAAATATCATTAAAACTCATGTCCTCATCCATTACATTTAAGAACCGTAAGGAGTTAAATGTAATTTTAATTTCACACAAATTCCACTTTAACAGATTGTTACATGCTTATAGATGAATAATGCTTTTACCAATGCTAGCCCCAAATAACTTCATCACTCAGCATTAAGCACGTTTGTATAATCGGCCAGTCATTATAAACTGTGAAAACGTTTTTTTTTTCTGGTTCATTTCTTACTTCCATTCGGTGCTTCCCAATAAAATGGATGATGACATGTGCAGGATGACTTAACTCAAATTGGTAACTTCATACACTTTTCTTCATCAATTTTTCTTCAATTATTATTCTCTTGTAGTTAGGTCATTGCATTATTATGTTGACTAACATTATTTTTGTGACTAGCGTTGTACGCCAAAAATGCCAGGAGTGGTGAACAAATAAGATGATTACGTGGAAATACTTAATATTTCCCACCTAATATTTGCTAACTTTAACTTACCAATAAAGGAAGTATCTATTTTTTAAATAAAGATCCATTTAAAACAAACATATTTGCTTTTGTTAGTGGAAGATGCCCTCATAAGATATGATAAATATCATTGAAATTCATGCCCTATTCCATTACAGTTAAGAACCGTAATGAGTTAAATGAAATTTGAAGTTCACACTAGTTCCAATCCAACATATTGTTACATACTTATAATTGAATAATGCTTTGACCAATACTAGCCAAAAATAACTTCATCATCTACTTTAAACACGTGTGTATGGCTAGCCAGTCATTATAAACTGTGAAAACGTTTGCTTTTTCTGATTCATTTCTTACTTCCATTCGGTGCTTCTCAACAAAATGGATGATCACATGTGCATGATGACTTAACTAAAACTAGTAACTTCATACACCTTTTCCCCGTAATTTTTCTTTCTTGGAGTCGGATCATTGCATTATTATGTTAACTAGCATTATTTTTGTGACTAATGTTGTACGCCAAAGATGCCAGGCGTGGTGAGCAAGTAAGATGATATCGGTGAAATACGTAATATTGCTCACTTAATATTTGTTCACTTTAACTTACCAACAATGGAAGAACCTATTTTTTTAAATAATGATCCATTTAAAATTAAGATATTAGCTTTTGTTCGTGGAAGATCTCCTCATAAGAAATGATAAATATCATTAAAACTCATGCCATAATCTATTACAGTTAAGAACCGTAACGAGTTAAATGAAATTTCAAGTTCACATCAGTTCCAATCCAACAGATTGTTACATACCTATAAATAAATAATGCTTTGACCAATACTAGCCACAAATAACTTCATCATCTACTTTAAGCACGTGTGTATGACCGGTCAATCATTATAAAGTGTGAAAACATTTGATTTTTCCAATTTATTTCTTACTTCCATTCGGTGCTTCCCATAAAAACGGATGATGATATGTGCAGGATGACTTAACTCAAATTGGTAACTTCATACACTTTTCGCCTTCAATTTTTCTTCATTAATTATTCTCTTGGAGTTGGGTCATTAAATTATTATGTTGACTGAAATTATTTTTGTGACTAGTATTGTATGCCAAAAATGCCAGGAGTGGTGAGCAAGTAAGATGATGTCAGTGAAATACGTAATATTGTTCACCTAATATTTGCTCACTTTAACTGACCAGCAAGAGAAGTACTCATTTTTTTTAAAAAATGATCCATTTAAAACTAAAAGATTAGCTTTTGTTCGTGAGAGATGCCCTCATAAGAAATGATAAATATCATTAAAATTCATGCCCTAATCCATTACAGTTAAGAACCGTAAGGAGTTAAATTTCAAGTTCATATCCGTTTCACTCCAACAGATTGTTACATCCTTGCAAATGAATAATGGTTTGACCAATGTTAGCCACAAATAACTTCATCATTTAACTTTAAGCACGTGTGTATGACCGGCCAGTCATTATAGACTGTGAAAAACGTTTGGTTTTTCTGGTTCATTTTTTACTTGCATTCGGTGCTTCCCAACAAAATGGACGATGACATGTGCTGGATGACTTAACTCAAATTGGTAACATCATACACTTTTTGCCTTCAATTTTCCTTCATTCATTATTCTCTTGGAGTTGGGTCATTGTATTAATTTTTTTTACTAGCATTATTTTTGTGACTAACATTGTACGCCAAAGATGCCAGGAGTGGTGAGCAAGTAAGATGATGTCTGTGAAATACGTAATATTGCTTACCTAATATTTGATAACGTTAACTGACCAGTAAGGGAAGAACCTATTTTTTTAAATAATGATCCATTTAAAATTAAGATATTAGCTTTTGTTCGTGGAAGATCTCCTCATAAGAAATGATAAATATCATTAAAACTCATGCCATAATCTATTACAGTTAAGAACCGTAACGAGTTAAATGAAATTTCAAGTTCACATCAGTTCCAATCCAACAGATTGTTACATACCTATAAATAAATAATGCTTTGACCAATACTAGCCACAAATAACTTCATCATCTACTTTAAGCACGTGTGTATGACCGGTCAATCATTATAAAGTGTGAAAACATTTGATTTTTCCAATTTATTTCTTACTTCCATTCGGTGCTTCCCATAAAAACGGATGATGATATGTGCAGGATGACTTAACTCAAATTGGTAACTTCATACACTTTTCGCCTTCAATTTTTCTTCATTAATTATTCTCTTGGAGTTGGGTCATTAAATTATTATGTTGACTGAAATTATTTTTGTGACTAGTATTGTATGCCAAAAATGCCAGGAGTGGTGAGCAAGTAAGATGATGTCAGTGAAATACGTAATATTGTTCACCTAATATTTGCTCACTTTAACTGACCAGCAAGAGAAGTACTCATTTTTTTTAAAAAATGATCCATTTAAAACTAAAAGATTAGCTTTTGTTCGTGAGAGATGCCCTCATAAGAAATGATAAATATCATTAAAATTCATGCCCTAATCCATTACAGTTAAGAACCGTAAGGAGTTAAATTTCAAGTTCATATCCGTTTCACTCCAACAGATTGTTACATCCTTGCAAATGAATAATGGTTTGACCAATGTTAGCCACAAATAACTTCATCATTTAACTTTAAGCACGTGTGTATGACCGGCCAGTCATTATAGACTGTGAAAAATGTTTGGTTTTTCTAGTTCATTTTTTACTTGCATTCGGTGCTTCCCAACAAAATGGACGATGACATGTGCTGGATGACTTAACTCAAATTGGTAACATCATACACTTTTTGCCTTCAATTTTCCTTCATTCATTATTCTCTTGGAGTTGGGTCATTGTATTAATTTTTTTTACTAGCATTATTTTTGTGACTAACATTGTACGCCAAAGATGCCAGGAGTGGTGAGCAAGTAAGATGATGTCTGTGAAATACGTAATATTGCTTACCTAATATTTGATAACGTTAACTGACCAGTAAGGGAAGAACCTATTTTTTTAAATAATGATCCATTTAAAATTAAGATATTAGCTTTTGTTCGTGGAAGATCTCCTCATAAGAAATGATAAATATCATTAAAACTCATGCCATAATCTATTACAGTTAAGAACCGTAACGAGTTAAATGAAATTTCAAGTTCACATCAGTTCCAATCCAACAGATTGTTACATACCTATAAATAAATAATGCTTTGACCAATACTAGCCACAAATAACTTCATCATCTACTTTAAGCACGTGTGTATGACCGGTCAATCATTATAAAGTGTGAAAACATTTGATTTTTCCAATTTATTTCTTACTTCCATTCGGTGCTTCCCATAAAAACGGATGATGATATGTGCAGGATGACTTAACTCAAATTGGTAACTTCATACACTTTTCGCCTTCAATTTTTCTTCATTAATTATTCTCTTGGAGTTGGGTCATTAAATTATTATGTTGACTGAAATTATTTTTGTGACTAGTATTGTATGCCAAAAATGCCAGGAGTGGTGAGCAAGTAAGATGATGTCAGTGAAATACGTAATATTGTTCACCTAATATTTGCTCACTTTAACTGACCAGCAAGAGAAGTACTCATTTTTTTTTAAAAATGATCCATTTAAAACTAAAAGATTAGCTTTTGTTCGTGAGAGATGCCGTCATAAGAAATGATAAATATCATTAAAATTCATGCCCTAATCCATTACAGTTAAGAACCGTAAGGAGTTAAATTTCAAGTTCATATCTGTTTCACTCCAACAGATTGTTACATCCTTGCAAATGAATAATGGTTTGACCAATGTTAGCCACAAATAACTTCATCATTTAACTTTAAGCACGTGTGTATGACCGGCCAGTCATTATAGACTGTGAAAAACGTTTGGCTTTTCTGGTTCATTTTTTACTTGCATTCGGTGCTTCCCAACAAAATGGACGATGACATGTGCTGGATGACTTAACTCAAATTGGTAACATCATACACTTTTTGCCTTCAATTTTCCTTCATTCATTATTCTCTTGGAGTTGGGTCATTGTATTAATTTTTTTTACTAGCATTATTTTTGTGACTAACATTGTACGCCAAAGATGCCAGGAGTGGTGAGCAAGTAAGATGATGTCTGTGAAATACGTAATATTGCTTACCTAATATTTGATAACGTTAACTGACCAGTTCTTCAATTTTCCTTCATTCATTATTCTCTTGGAGTTGGGTCATTGTATTATTTTTTTTACTAGCATTATTTTTGTGACTAATGTTGTACGCCAAATATGCCAGACGTGGTGAGCAAGTAAGATGATGTATGTGAAATACGTAATATTGCTCACTTAATATTTGTTCACTTTAACTGACCAGCAAGGGAAGAACCTATTTTTTTAAATAATGATCCATTTAAAATTAAGATATTAGCTTTTGTTCGTGGAAGATCTCCTCATAAGAAATGATAAATATGATTAAAACTCATGCCATAATCTATTACAGTTAAGAACCGTAAGGAGTTAAATATAATTTCAAGTTAGATGTGTATAAGAGACAGATCTATTACAGTTAAGAACCGTAAGGAGTTAAATATAATTTCAAGTTAGATGTGTATAAGAGACAGATCTATTACAGTTAAGAACCGTAAGGAGTTAAATATAATTTCAAGTTAGATGTGTATAAGAGACAGATCTATTACAGTTAAGAACCGTAAGGAGTTAAATATAATTTCAAGTTAGATGTGTATAAGAGACAGATCTATTACAGTTAAGAACCGTAAGGAGTTAAATATAATTTCAAGTTAGATGTGTATAAGAGACAGATCTATTACAGTTAAGAACCGTAAGGAGTTAAATATAATTTCAAGTTAGATGTGTATAAGAGACAGATCTATTACAGTTAAGAACCGTAAGGAGTTAAATATAATTTCAAGTTAGATGTGTATAAGAGACAGATCTATTACAGTTAAGAACCGTAAGGAGTTAAATATAATTTCAAGTTAGATGTGTATAAGAGACAGATCTATTACAGTTAAGAACCGTAAGGAGTTAAATATAATTTCAAGTTAGATGTGTATAAGAGACAGATCTATTACAGTTAAGAACCGTAAGGAGTTAAATATAATTTCAAGTTAGATGTGTATAAGAGACAGATCTATTACAGTTAAGAACCGTAAGGAGTTAAATATAATTTCAAGTTAGATGTGTATAAGAGACAGATCTATTACAGTTAAGAACCGTAAGGAGTTAAATATAATTTCAAGTTAGATGTGTATAAGAGACAGATCTATTACAGTTAAGAACCGTAAGGAGTTAAATATAATTTCAAGTTAGATGTGTATAAGAGACAGATCTATTACAGTTAAGAACCGTAAGGAGTTAAATATAATTTCAAGTTAGATGTGTATAAGAGACAGATCTATTACAGTTAAGAACCGTAAGGAGTTAAATATAATTTCAAGTTAGATGTGTATAAGAGACAGATCTATTACAGTTAAGAACCGTAAGGAGTTAAATATAATTTCAAGTTAGATGTGTATAAGAGACAGATCTATTACAGTTAAGAACCGTAAGGAGTTAAATATAATTTCAAGTTAGATGTGTATAAGAGACAGATCTATTACAGTTAAGAACCGTAAGGAGTTAAATATAATTTCAAGTTAGATGTGTATAAGAGACAGATCTATTACAGTTAAGAACCGTAAGGAGTTAAATATAATTTCAAGTTAGATGTGTATAAGAGACAGGACCAGCAAGGGAAGAACCTATTTTTTTAAATAATGATCCATTTAAAACTAAGATATTAGCTTTTGTTCGTGGAAGATCTCCTCATAAGAAATGATAAATATCATTAAAACTCATGCCATAATCTATTACAGTTAAGACCCGTAAGGAGTTAAATTAAATTTCAAGTTCACATTTGTTCCAATTCAACAGATTGTTACATACCTATAAATAAATAATGCTTTGACCAATAATAGCCACAAATAACTTCATCATCTACTTTAAGCACGTGTGTATGACCGGTCAATCATTATAAAGTGTGAAAAATGTTTGGTTTTTTCAGTTTATTTCTTACTTCCATTCAGTGCTTCTAAAAAAAGATAGATGATGATATGTGCAGGATGACTTAACTCAAATTGGTAACTTCATACACTTTTTACCTTCAACTTTTCTTTACTCATTATTCTCTTGGAGTTGGGTCATTGTATTATTATGTTGACCAACATTATTTTTGTGACTAAGGTTGTATGCCAAAGATGCCAGGAGTGGTGAGCAAGTAAGATGATGTCGGCGAAATACGTAATATTGTTCACCTAATATTTGCTCAGTTTAACTGACCAGCAAGTGAAGTACTCATTTTTTTTAAAAATAATCCATTTAAAATTAAGACATTAGCTTTTGTTAGTGAGAGATGCCCTCATAAGATATGATAAATATCATTAAAACTCATAACCTAATCTATTACAGTTAAGAACCGTAAGGAGTTAAATTTCAAGTTCACATTCATTCCACTCCAATAGATTGTTACATTCTTACAAATGAATAATGTTTTGACCAATGCTAACTACAAATAACTTCATCATTCAGCTTTAAGCACGTGTGTATGACCGGCCATTCATTATAAACAGTGAAAAATGTTTGGTTTTTTCGGTTCATTTCTTACTTGCATTCAATGCTTCCCAATAAACTGGATGATGACATGTGCTGGATGACTTAACTCAAATTGATAATATCATACACTTTTCACCTTCAATTTTTCTTCATTCATTATTTTCTTGGAGTTGGGTCATTGTATTATTTTTGTGACTAGCGTTGTACGCCAAAGATGTCAGGAGTGGTGAGCAAATAAGATGATGTCGGTGAAATACATAATATTTCTCACCTAATATTTGCTCACTTTAACTTACCAGCAAGGGAAGTACCCATTTTTTTTAAATAATGATCCATTTAAAACTAAGATATTAGCTTTTGTTAGTGAGAGATGCCCTCATAAGAAATGATAAATATAATTAAAACTTATGTCCTAATCAATTACAATTAAGCACCGTAAGGAGTTAAATATAATTTCAAGTTCACACAAATTCCACTCTAACAGATTGTTACATGCTCATAAATGAATAATACTTTGACCAATGCTAGCCACAAATAACTTCATCCTTTAGCTTTAAGCACGTGTGTATGATCGGCCAATCAATATAAACTGTGAAAAACTTTTAGTTTTTCCTGTTCATTTTTTACTTGCATTCGGTGCTTCCCAACAAAATGGATGATGACATGTGCCGAATGACTTAACTCAAATTGGTAACATCATATACTTTTCGCCTTCAAGTTTTCTTCATTCATTATTTTCTTGGAGTTGGGTCATTGTATTATTCTTGTGACTAGCGTTGTGCGCCAAATATGCCAGGAATGGTGAGCAAATAAGATGATGTCGGGGAAATAAATAATATGGCTCACCTAATATTTGCTCACTTTAACTGACCAGCAAGGGAAGTACCCATTTTTTTAAATAATAATCCATTTAAAACTAAGATATTAGCTTTTGTTAGTGGGGGTTGCCCTCATAAAAATAATAAATATCATTGAAACTCATGCCCTAATCCATTACAGTTAAGAACCGTAAGGAATTAAATGGAATTTCAAATTCACACCAGTTCCAATCCAATAAATTGTTACATACTTATAAATGCAAAATGTTTTGACCAATACTAGCCACAAATAACTTCATTCAGAGGCAAAGCTAAAGGGAGGCTAACTCGGGTAGCCTTATGAAAAAAAATTAATTATAATTTACAAATTTACTTTATTAATATTTATAAAAGAATCTAATATTTAATAATATTTTTCTTATTTACATTATATTTTTATAATTTTATGGTTAGATTTGTGCTTGTATAGTGTGTTGAATTTCATTTGTATAAAATAATTTTTTTAAGAACTAAATTTTATTTTTTAAAAAAATCTAGTCCACTTAAAAAAATATTGCTAGCTTCGCCACTGACTTTACCACTCAGCTTTGAGCACGTGTGTATGACTGGTCAGTCATTATAAACTGTGAAAAAAGTTTGGATTTTCTGGTTCATTTCTTACTTTCATTCGGTGCTTCCCAACAAAATGGATGATGACATGTGCAGGATGACTTAACTCAAATTTGTAACTTCATACATTTTTCCCCTTCAATTTTTCTTCATTCATTATTCTCTTGGGTCATTACATTATTATGTTGACTAGCATTATGTTTATGACTAGCGTTGTACGCTAAAGTTGCCAGGAGTAGTGAGCAAGTAAGATGATGTCGGCGAAAGACGCAATATTGTTCACCTAATATTTGCTCACTTTAACTGACCAGCAAGGGAAGTATCCATTTTTTTTAAATAAGGATCCATTTAAAACTAAGATATTAGCTTTTGTTAGTGGGATATGCCCTTATAAGATATGATAAATATCATTGAAACTCATGTCCTAATCCATTACAGTTAAGAACCGTAAGGAGTTAAATGGAATTTCAAGTTTACACCAGTTCCAATCCAACAGATTGTTACATACTTATAAATGAATAATGTTTTGATCAATGCTAGCCACAAATAACTTCATCACTCAATTTTAAGCACGTGTGTATGACCGGCCAGTCATTATAAACTGTGAAAAACGTTTGCTTTTTCCGATTCATTTATTACTTCCATTTGGTACTTCTCAATAAAATGGATGATGAAATTTGCAAGATGACTTAACTAAAA
This sequence comes from Citrus medica, assembly GCA_002013955.2. Taxonomy (NCBI): domain Eukaryota; kingdom Viridiplantae; phylum Streptophyta; class Magnoliopsida; order Sapindales; family Rutaceae; genus Citrus; species Citrus medica. Next base: position 18,306 of record MKYO02028288.1, on the reverse strand, counting down.
TTAGTAACTTCATACACTTTTTCCTTGCAATTTTTCTTTCTTCATTATCCTGTTAGAGTTGGGTCATTGCATTATTTTTGTGACTAGCGTTTTTTAAATGGAAGAAAATTAAACAACGTGCGAATGTCTAAGATTTACATCGTTTTTCATTTGTCTTTTTCTTCACTTTGCACAACTATATAATTACTATATTTCCCCCTATTTGCTGAGAGTCACGGCGTGTAAAATCTTAAGTTTGATAGGAATGAATACATTATAACACCACGGATCTTCATTGCCATGTTGTTTCATGTTCGCCTTTTAACAATCATTTTCCAGCACTCCACTCTTAATATAACTCAGCATTCATCTTTCAACGGCCCAAATATTTTCATTTTCGTAACTCATTTGGCTCACAATAACTCTCATTTTAACCAATCCAACAATTACTATGTTCTTTTGTCCTCCCTTACAATTTCGTCCCTTAACTTTTACGCATCCTTTCGTCGCAAGTGTTGAACCCTCAGACTCAAATCAATTTCTATTATCTGACATCTTTGTCAACCCATATTACTTTAAAATTACAACCTCAACGAAAATAAAAATGAGTGCCATTGGTAAATAATTACCAAAAACAATAATACTTTTTAGTTAATTCACATTCACCTTCACATAAACAAAAATTTTATATCATAACTCAGGAACCTAAAATTTACTGCACTCGTGTAGCAGATCATTACCTCATAGTTGAAGTATTTACAAAGTACGGGCTACTACAAGGGAAAACCACTTTGTTCACAATGCATCAGCATAACAACATAATTGTTCTAAAATAAATAGTAGTATATTCGTAATAACAAACCTAATTTGTTATGGCAGATAATAGTTATATTTATACGGCTAGATGAAATGAAAACCGGCAACATACCTTAACTACAAGCCTTTATAAAAGTTTAAGCATACTTGTTCTTTCTATGCATTTTTGTAAAAACTTCAACAATGTACTCTACTCGACCACGAATTTAACAATATTCACTGTAAATTGCAAGAACATGAGACAAACATGAAAAAAAAACTAGCAGGCCTAATTAAATTTAAATTATATTAATTTGTTCCGTTAGTGTATTTAATTCTCTCAATCTTCAAGAAAAACCCAATCAAAATGCACAAGTATGAATAAAGCATACTTGTAATCTTTTTCCCCCCCAAATCCTGCCGTCGAACAACACATAAAATGACAAGATTTGTCTACCACAACAATTGCCATAAACTTAATTTAACGATTTGTCTGTTTATCAAAGTATTGGCTTCCAACTTCTAAAACCATATGGTTGATTTACATTAACGCTATCTTAACTTAAACAAACAAATACAAGAGTATGATCTATTAACCAAATGCCAATAACGTTAAATTTCTATACGTCCCCTAAGTACCATGCTCTATAAATTGTTTGAAAAATACAAATCAAAGATGAGTAAGCAATCTTTCAAGATTGCAGTAAGGTTCATGTGAACAATGAAACTAACCATCAAATGGATTAATTAGTATATACAGGCAAGCATTGGGACTATGATTCTAATTAATCAAACTAATTAATTATCCAAATCTAGTCCCAAAAGAATACAATTCTATTCAGTAAAAATATATATAACTGAAAAAAATAATTAATTCAATATTTCCTTTGTACCAAGATGCCTATACCTAAATTTCAAAACCCCAGCATTTAATCTTTATCTTACGAACCTGACCAACGCCAATATTGACGACCAACCATTGTCGATCAAATGTGAGGATCGAGTAGCCTACCTTCCAGGCAACATCAATTGTTGAAAATGGACCACACATCGTTTCAATTGTAAAAAAAAAAATGGATAGGTATTTTTAGACCATGCTATTGCAGGAGATGCAACGTCGGCTCTCTTGCTATATCAAAGTGCAAATACAAAATCGAAATCCTGGAACCACCCACATATTTGCAGTATCAAACCGCAAATATTTGGACTGTCAAAACACGGCCCATCAACCTAATATATTTGAAAACAGCACCCATGGTCCAAATTGAGTGACGAGTTATCGGTTAGCAACTGGGGGGATTTCATTTTGTCACCGGAAAAAAACCAGAATGGAAGGTTCCATTTATAATCTCCCATTCCATCCGCCGTCCACGTGCCACGCACACATATATCATCATGTCAAACTCACAGGTTATTAGTTACAGAATCTGCAACATAGATGGGTCCTCAAATAAGACACTTCAAATGAGATTGATTTGCTCTCTCTTTAATATTGAAGAGAGATAAACATTCTCTTTTGAAAAATCTTATTTATAGAGTATTTTGAAGTTTTTAATTTAATATTATATTATTTTTATCTCATTATCTTAAAGAAAGAAAAGTGTTTTAATCGCCATCATTTTGATAAAGAAAAAATGTTGATTAAAATAACATAAACTTATATTTATTTGAAACATATTTTTGGTAGATAACTTATTTTTTTACTCTTCTATTTGCCACATAGGTAAGGAAATAAAATTTAAAAAGTTAAAATAAAAGAGTTTTTTTGGTGATACTCTAATTACCGCATAAAAGATCCAAACTTCAAACTTGGTTTTAGGAGTGAAGCTGAGTTTTCATTTTTGGTGGGTAATTTTTTTTTAACTAATGTTGTATATTACTATATATGAAGTATGCTAGAAATCTTTTTCTAAGGGAAGATGCTAGAAATTTAAATAGATTAGAAATTGGTTATAGTTTCTTTTTCAATTTATTTGTGTTGTACTTATGTAAAAATAATTAATTAAGTAAAGTGAATTCTAAGTGTATTGCCAAGTGGTTTTCATACAATTTTATTTTATTGGTCATCTGAGTTTAAATCTTGAGAAGTAAGGGGTTAAAAAATAAATTTGAGATTTGATTACAATTTTTATTTTTATACTCTTATAATTATTTGAATTATTTAATTTTAAATGATGTGGGACAAGATTTTTAATTAACAAAAAAAAAGAAAAATCAAAGGTGAGAAATAAAAATGCTTTTCCTGCTGGATACGGTGAGTTAATAGGTTTTGTATTAAATTTATATTCTCAATTTTATATGAAATGAAAAATTGATAAATTATTAGTGTGACAGGCTTGCAAACATAACAATAATAAAGCTGTAAAATTAGTATTAACGATATTTATATGAATAAAATTTTAAAAAAAAATCTCAAATTTTGGACGGCTACAACTCGTCCCAGCCAGCGCACAGTGCTGCCCCAGGGCCCTTGCCCGGTTTTTCCATACATCACTGCCCGAAAATCCGAACCACGTTGTCCTCCACCTGTGACTGTGACCGGTCGCCCTGACTCACACCATTCGCCTTCTCCACGATAACTTCATTAAAAACATGAACCAGTGGTTGCACACGCGCCTGGTTCACTAATCCTGCAGATAAAAAATAACTAAATTAATAAAACGAAAAAGTAAATATAAAAAAAATAACAATCATTATATCACCCGCTAAAAACTTCAAACGCTCCGCCTTGTGCCACGTGTTCCTATAATGACCAGCCACTAGTGCTGTACACAAAAACAAACAAAACAACTCTGAACGAGAAGTTAAACGAATCTTCAACAGAAATTCCAAGTCTTGAAAATTACTGGTCCACTGATTCTGATTCTCTCTGCCACAGAGCTCACACTCAACTCAGTGAGATCACTCTTTGATTCGCAGTCTTTTCACTATACGGTTCCGCTAATGGACGCGTCACCCCGGCTCGTCTACTGCGGAATCGAGCCCGCCCGGTTTCCCGCCAGCTCGTTCCGGAAGAACAGAGTTTCGGTCCGCAGGCGGACCAGAAAGGTGTTCGCGGTCGCCTCTGAACCGAAACCGAAGCAGACCGGAACCGGACCGGCCAGTTCCTCCTCGCCGTCCAAAACTGTCAATGGAAGCTCAAGATCATCGCCTCCTTTGAAACCGGTCAACGGAGCTTCCATGGTAGATTTTCAAATTACTTTTATTTCATCTAAATTGCCAAAAATATATATATATTACAATAATATTAGGTTATTGATTGTGTTTTATTTATTGTGAACTGCAGAGGATGGGTGAGGTTTCACAGGAGATTAAAAGAGTGAGGGCACAAATGGAAGAAAATGAACAGCTGTCAATTTTAATGAAAGGATTGAGGGGCCAGAATTTGAGGGATTCTCAGTTTGCTGATGACAGTGTTAAACTTCGCCTTGTCGAGGTAACCTTATGAACACCACATTTTATTATATTTACTGTCTTTGCAAAACCTTGGTAATGGTTGTGATTTTTTTTTTTAATGTAATTTTTCCCCTTCATAGGTTGATGAAAGCAGCGAGTTTTTGCCCTTGGTATATGACCCTGCAAGCATTACTGCATATTGGGGCAAGCGTCCACGCGCTGTTGCTACACGGATTGTCCAGTTACTCTCTGTAGCCGGGGGTTTTCTCTCACGTATTGCTTGGGATATTGTTACCAAGAAGATCAAAGAGGTAAAGTCTTAATGAGCTAGTTTCGTTCTTGTATTCTGAATTACATTTGCCCCAAGAAACTGTGTATGTTAGTGTTGGGGTATACCAGCTCTTGTAGTTTGAATTTCCTGATACTGTGTGTTAGTGATATGCTAATTGTTCCAAGTTCCTACTTTCGAAATTCTCTCTGCAGATAGAGGATGTGGGCTATTATCAGTAATTTTTTTGTTATTGAAAATTTGAGTTAGCATTTTCCTATGAAGCATGCGTGTGCATTTTGAATGTGGTTCATGTTCAATTGGTTAAGTGCACCTATTATTTGCAATCTAATTTGTTTTCTCTGAATCAGAATGAAGTTGCTAGAGCAATTGAATTAAGAGACATTGTTACCTCCTTGGGTCCAGCATATATAAAACTTGGGCAAGCTCTGAGTATTCGACCAGATATATTGTCACCTGTTGCAATGGTTGAGCTGCAAAAGCTTTGTGACAAGGTAAACTACTTGGCATTTCTGTATGTTTCTTTCGTTTCCCTTTCTTTAAATAGGAATCATTACATTTTCCCTGACCTATACTAGAATATTTTTTTAATATAATTTTGTCAGTCCTCATTTATTGCTCCTTAAGTACTGTGTTTATTGTATCATAATGCATTTAAGATACTTAAGAACTCTTAAAGCCCTCAACAATATAGAATTTTTTTTTTTAAAAAAAAAAGCATTGCAGACAATTTATGGAAAGACAGAAAATAGAATGGTAAAGTGCCTTCTTGCTTGATCATGTCAGCATCCATTAGCTTTTGCTGCTACAGATAATTGATATCTGTGTTTGATGATGTGAAGGTTCCTTCATTTCCTGATGATGTAGCAATGGCTCTTATTGAGGAGGAGCTTGGTCAGCCTTGGCAAGAAATCTATTCAGAACTCTCTTCTTCTCCAATTGCTGCAGGTAGGCTCAGTTATAATTAATCACAATATGATCAGATTTTCAGTTCTCTGAATGAAGAAAGGGTGCCTTTGTTTAGTAATTTCAGAAAGTCCATGGCGTAAAATATTTACTCGTGTGGTTTATATCAGCATCACTAGGACAAGTATATAAGGGCCGGCTGAAAGAAAATGGGGATTTGGTGGCTGTCAAAGTGCAGAGACCTTTTGTTCTTGAGACAGTGACAGTCGATTTGTTCATTATACGCAACCTGGGGCTGGCTCTGCGGAAGTTTCCTCAGGTTTTTTTTTTTTTTTATTGTGTGTGTTTGTGTGTGTGTGAAAATAGTAGAATTTAGCCTTTCTTTTTCAAGAGGGCATGCTTATTCTACAGTGGCAGTAATGATATTTTGCATCACTTCCTTCTTACTCCTTTATTTTCTCTTTAAGGTCTCCATAGATGTTGTTGGATTGGTTGATGAATGGGCTGCTCGTTTTTTTGAGGAGTTAGATTATGTTAATGAGGGTGAAAATGGGACACTGTTTGCAGAAATGATGAAAAAGGATCTTCCACAGGTGAATTTGATGACTTTCACTGGTGTAGCTTTATTATGTCTTGAAGACTGTTGTTTGGCTTTTGAGTTTTGACTTCTATTTGGTTTTCATCTTTAACCTTGTTCTGATAATTTTATAACAAAAAGATCTGGAAGATGCAATTTAGTGTATAAAATTATGAGTGAAGCAACAGTTATAAATACATGTGGCCACAAAGTCTTCAATTTCCTATAATTAACTCTGATCTGAAAAGGGTGTCTTGTTGAATGACTCCCTGCTCTCCTGCAACAAACTTCCTTTACTTAATTGCAGTGCTCTGGTTAATACAAATTTCTTGGCTTTACACGTCTATAATCTCAATTTAGATTTGGTGTGTACATCAAAAAAATTGGGATCCAATGCTTGGAATGGAAGGTGACTTCACTTGTGTGATGTTCTCCCTTGGTCCAAAATATTTTTAAAACATTCATTTTGAAATCTGAACCATTACATTCGCACCCTACCAAGTTTCTGTTTAAATGCCAAGCAAGTGAAGTTGGTACTGGCTTATGAGTCAGCCTACTAGACTACACAGTGAATATCATGCTGCTTTTCCAGCTTTTGAACTCAAGAATATTGTAAAGGGCTGAATTGGTCATCAGAAATTGACATATCTGCGTATGTTCTTGAAAGCCATAAAAGTACAATCAGAGAAATGAAAACTGTCTATGCATTACAACTAAAGCTTGAATACTGTGGTTGATCCCGCAACTGTTTATTCTCAACCATGGAGTATCACTTGTACCTCAATGTGGAGATGGAATGCATATATCTAGAACTGGAATTGAAAATATTTTTATGATAGCACATGCTTCTAATATACCTCTGTGTTTTGTCTGCATAGACTGGACTGTGATAACAAAAATTTAATGGAAGATTGTTACTAAAAGCTCCATATACCAGGTGGTTATACCAAAGACCTATGAAAAGTATACTTCAAGAAAGGTTCTTACTACAGGGTGGATTGAAGGAGAAAAGTTGTCACAAAGTACGGAAAGTGATGTTGGAGAGCTGGTTAATGTTGGGGTCATATGCTACCTGAAGCAGGTAATATCTGCATGTGTGAATTGCGCTGGCATGCCTATGCTAGCTTACTGAGGATAGATTCTTTTGTACTTATTTAATTTTTTTTCCCTATTTTTTATGTTTGTTTTGTTCTCTTTTTTCTGTTTCAATTCAATTGCTAAGATGACATGCACATAGATTTCTCAGTAGTTTCCTGATTCTTCCCATACGTCAACAGGTATCTGTGATAATCTTTGTCCATCATTGAAATTTTTCATGGGTATTCATTGTTCAATTGGGAGTCCAGTCTTCGTACAACAACAACAACAATTAGAGAGATTAATGATACATGCTGAGGAAATAACAATTACTGTTCACAATATTGTAGTGGTGGCCATACCATATGTTTGGAAATATAAACAATGACTGTCTTCTATGATCACTTCTTTGATTCATTTCATGTTTTACAACATATAATTGCATCTTGCATATGCTATGCTACCAATGAGGTGGGTGTCCAGTAAGCACTGAGCTTCCTCCTTTTTTTTTTTGGGTGTCTTTTTTTGTTATTTTGATCATCATTATTGTTAGTTTTATTTTTTTATTTTTTTTCCAAAATGTAATTAATTAGTTTAGATTGGAAGATTCCTAATTATCTTCTCTCTCTCTCTCTCTCTTTCTTAAAACTTTTATTACAGTTGCTTGACACTGGATTTTTCCATGCTGACCCACATCCTGGAAATTTAATTCGCACCCCAGATGGCAAGCTGGCTATACTTGACTTCGGTAACAGTCTACTCTATAAGTGTTTATTGTGAAAGATCATCTTTTTATATTCTTAATCATATAGTTTACTTGTGTTATTTTTATGTTTTATTTTTTGTTTTTGAAATTTTATAAAGAAGCACTTCATCTTTCTTCCGTTTGAGGCACGCAATTTTTTTTTTTTTCCTGTCTTTGCTTCTCATAAGTCATAAAAGTGTCAAGTAACTATTGTCACAGATTAAGTTCCTTCTATTTTTCTAACAGGTTCTTCAGTTCTATGAACAAATTGATTATTGCTGTTATCTAAATGTAATGTCAACATTCAGCTCTGTATTTTCTAATATAAAAGTGTATTTATAGTGGTTTCCACGATTAGTACTTTGGTTCCAGTCTTTTTGCAATCCAACAGTTCCTTGACTGTTGGTTACAAAGTGCAAAAAGAAACTCAGGATTTACCATCAAATAATTGGTTTAGGTCTTTCTTTCATTCCTTTGAAATGGCATGAACATGATTGAATGTTGATGTCAGGAAACCCAAGCTGAAACAAATAATTCCAAAGTATAATCTAATGGAGATAATAGGACTAGTAAAAGTTGGCGCATATATGATAAACAAGAGAAGCATATTTTGTTGAAATACAACAACCGTAACCTGATGAATTTGATGCAATTTTGCATAATAATATACAATGTCCATGAACATGATTATAATAGGATATACTTTACTTTCCAACGTGTGACTGTGAGTAGGCATCCATACTGTACAATGTTTATGAACTCATTATCAAATCTTAGGTGTCCAGATTGCAGGAATCAAATTGCAAATGTACAGGTCTTTGTTGTTTATATTTCAGTAATAATGAAAAATCTTCAGTTGGCTTCTTGATACTATATTGGCTTGTAGTTTCAAGCAAATGACAAATTGCACAATAGGATACTCTTTGCAGGACATCAAGAGCCAAAATACTATATGCTAAGGTACACTTTTGATGTGACAGGTCTGGTCACAAAATTGACTGATGATCAGAAATATGGAATGATCGAAGCAATCGCTCACCTTATTCATCGGGACTACGAAGCTATAGTCAAAGATTTTGTCAAACTTGATTTCATTCCTGAGGGGGTTAATTTGGAGCCCATCTTGCCAGTCTTGGCTAAGGTATTTGATCAGGCACTTGAAGGTGGAGGGGCCAAAAACTTTAACTTTCAGGAGCTGGCAGCAGATTTGGCCCAAATAACATTTGATTATCCCTTTAGGATACCACCTTATTTTGCTCTCATAATTAGGGCAGTAGGAGTTCTAGAAGGCATTGCTTTGGTAGGGAATTCTGATTTTGCCATTGTGGATGAAGCCTATCCATATATAGCCCAGGTATGAATATCAGTGGATGTGTACGAAAATTTTTAGACATTTTTGTGAATATTAATTACACAGATATGCACGTATCAACTCTTCAATTAATGGGTTTTAGTGAATACTGCATACTTTGGCTTTTAAAATGACAAGTATATACTTGGCAAAAGATGTTAATAGATTTTAAAATGGTGATCACAAGTCATTATTTCAATGCCCAGACGGAGAGTTGGACAGAAACTTGACTTTTGAATTCAACGAGTTTTTATTCATCTCACTGGGGTAAGAAAAAGCTTAAGAGGAGATATTGTTTACGAAGTTCTCAATACTTTAATCATTGCAACTAAAAGATTAAATATACTGATGTCCCAAATTCTTCGTCTGACAAGTTTTCGGCAATTTTAGTTAATTATTATGTTGAGGCTTTAGACCATTATGAAACATTAGTCTATCTAGAACCCTGGAAGTGTATGAATGCTGAAGGTCAATTATATAACTTTTGCATCCCATTAGTTAGGCTGCATGATTTTGTGAAAACTATTCCACGACCATGATGTCAGTTGGCCATTTACAGTTTGACTGTCTGGCTTTTTGCATTACAATGATTTAGTCTTTTAAAGAACATTGCACATGGTTCAAACTGAAGTTTGATATGTTTTCTTATATTCCCAATACCATCAGAGACTTTTGACTGATGAAGCTCCTCGTTTGAGGAATGCCTTGCGATACACAATATATGGGAAGTCTGGTGTTTTTGATGCTGAGAGATTCATTGATATCATGCAAGCCTTTGAAAATTTCATAACTGCAGCCAAAAGTGGTGGTGGAGAGGGCTTAAATGGGCATATGGCCGAGCTTGGTATTTTGCAAAGCCAAACAGGTTATATCATTCCTGTACTTTCGTCAAGTGGATCTCAACCAACACAGCAAATTCAAACGAGGGCAGCTTTAGCCTTTCTGTTGTCTGATAAAGGGAGCCTTTTTCGAGAATTTCTTCTGGATGAGGTAATTCAAGATCCAACCCTGATTTTTCATGCTACCATGCGTCTTCTTCCCTCTTAAACATTCACATTTTTGTGCTTCATGATTGTTCATTCAAATATCTAATTGTTGCATTTGGCAATTGAATCAGATTGTAAAGGGCATTGATGCAGTTACAAGGGAACAGTTGGTACAAATAATGGCTGTTCTGGGAGTTGGAAATGTTGCCCCAGTTTTTAGCATGGTTCCTTCTTTTGGACCCTTTAAGCCTGCTGCACTTCTACCCACAGTAACTGAGGAGGACAAAGTTATATTGAACAATGTACAAAAAATTGTTGCGTTCTTAACTGCGGGAAGTTCAGTATCAAGGACATCAAATCAGGTACTTTAAAGTTTGCACTAAATAATACAGTGGAGAGTAGGCTTCTCTTTCAGTCTTGAATAATAGAGTTACATCTGTTTATAATTTAGTATGCATATAAACTTTTTCATTCTATGACTTAGCTTCCTGTTAAAGTTATGCATGATGGTGGGACAACCTCTTCAGGAGTTTCTTTTTTCAGGCAGTTCTCTTGTTAAAATTCCTAGTGGAATCTATCTGCTGAATTGTTTCGTTTAATCCAGTTCTTTTGGCGGAGATAAAATTTCTGAGTGAGCCTAAAATTATAGAACTGTTTAAAATTTTGAAGATAACAAGGGTACCTTATAGCATAGTCATTTTAGCTCCACACTGGGAGGTTTGTTGGATCAGTTCCTTGGTTTTCTAATGAACGAAATTCAAGAATGATCTCTTCTTCGTTGATTTGGAGAAAGCTTATTATGACCGCACTCTCTCCATCTATAGTGTTTTCTTTGGAAAGGATGTATTTGAAGGAGGTTGAGGGAATAATCTTCTCTTTGTTGGTTCTCAACTCACTCACTGTCTTTTGTCTTTTTCTGTATAGTGTCATAGCGTTAATTTCATGATGGCAACAAGTAAAATGAAATGAAATTAATAGTATTAATTGCACAGCTACTTATTTTCCTCACTTATGACGGCTATATAATTTTCATTTCATTCACTCTCTTTCTACGGTGGCCCTCCTCAGGGTGTAGATGTTGCTCAGGCACTTCGAGAGCTGCTTCCCGTGTTGCCAGGCATCTCCACAATCTTTCCTGAGGTGATCAGTAGATTATCTTCCCGGGTATTAGCACGCTTAATCCGAGATTCATTTTTGTAATCAACTTTATATCAGCCTAACTGGTGATAGGGGTTACCATACAGAATTTGTATACAGAATCACGTATGGAATACAATCTGATTAGTCTAACACGCCTCTTTAGTACGCTAAAAACAAACCCAAATCGTGTTGTGTCTGATACTGTCGACGGTATCACTGTATGTGCATGTACAATCGAGCTCTTCCTTTGTAGCCTAATGGCTTCGTTTCTCTTTTATCATAAAATGAAATGAAAAGATTTCTTTACAGAAACCTATTGCGCCAACCTTTTCAATACTTCCAATTCCACTTCCAGCATTTGATGGATGTTATGGTGCGTTTATTTCATAAAATAAGAATAGGTTGAAAATAGGAATGGACTGGAATTGGAATGAGATTTCAATATTTACTTGACAAAAATAAATGGGAATGCGAATGTGTTGAGATGTCGTTGATGTGTTTACTTGGCAAAATAAATGGGAATGAAAATTAATTTACCAAAATATTCATAATATTAAATAATATTATTTTTATTAACTAGATACATGTATAAATACTATTATAAAAATGATATTAATTAAAAAATAAAATTAATAATAATAAATGTTAATAATAATAACAATAATTAAAATAATAATAATTAAAATAATAAAGTTAATAAAATTTAAAAATAATAATAANCTTTCATTCCTTTGAAATGGCATGAACATGATTGAATGTTGATGTCAGGAAACCCAAGCTGAAACAAATAATTCCAAAGTATAATCTAATGGAGATAATAGGACTAGTAAAAGTTGGCGCATATATGATAAACAAGAGAAGCATATTTTGTTGAAATACAACAACCGTAACCTGATGAATTTGATGCAATTTTGCATAATAATATACAATGTCCATGAACATGATTATAATAGGATATACTTTACTTTCCAACGTGTGACTGTGAGTAGGCATCCATACTGTACAATGTTTATGAACTCATTATCAAATCTTAGGTGTCCAGATTGCAGGAATCAAATTGCAAATGTACAGGTCTTTGTTGTTTATATTTCAGTAATAATGAAAAATCTTCAGTTGGCTTCTTGATACTATATTGGCTTGTAGTTTCAAGCAAATGACAAATTGCACAATAGGATACTCTTTGCAGGACATCAAGAGCCAAAATACTATATGCTAAGGTACACTTTTGATGTGACAGGTCTGGTCACAAAATTGACTGATGATCAGAAATATGGAATGATCGAAGCAATCGCTCACCTTATTCATCGGGACTACGAAGCTATAGTCAAAGATTTTGTCAAACTTGATTTCATTCCTGAGGGGGTTAATTTGGAGCCCATCTTGCCAGTCTTGGCTAAGGTATTTGATCAGGCACTTGAAGGTGGAGGGGCCAAAAACTTTAACTTTCAGGAGCTGGCAGCAGATTTGGCCCAAATAACATTTGATTATCCCTTTAGGATACCACCTTATTTTGCTCTCATAATTAGGGCAGTAGGAGTTCTAGAAGGCATTGCTTTGGTAGGGAATTCTGATTTTGCCATTGTGGATGAAGCCTATCCATATATAGCCCAGGTATGAATATCAGTGGATGTGTACGAAAATTTTTAGACATTTTTGTGAATATTAATTACACAGATATGCACGTATCAACTCTTCAATTAATGGGTTTTAGTGAATACTGCATACTTTGGCTTTTAAAATGACAAGTATATACTTGGCAAAAGATGTTAATAGATTTTAAAATGGTGATCACAAGTCATTATTTCAATGCCCAGACGGAGAGTTGGACAGAAACTTGACTTTTGAATTCAACGAGTTTTTATTCATCTCACTGGGGTAAGAAAAAGCTTAAGAGGAGATATTGTTTACGAAGTTCTCAATACTTTAATCATTGCAACTAAAAGATTAAATATACTGATGTCCCAAATTCTTCGTCTGACAAGTTTTCGGCAATTTTAGTTAATTATTATGTTGAGGCTTTAGACCATTATGAAACATTAGTCTATCTAGAACCCTGGAAGTGTATGAATGCTGAAGGTCAATTATATAACTTTTGCATCCCATTAGTTAGGCTGCATGATTTTGTGAAAACTATTCCACGACCATGATGTCAGTTGGCCATTTACAGTTTGACTGTCTGGCTTTTTGCATTACAATGATTTAGTCTTTTAAAGAACATTGCACATGGTTCAAACTGAAGTTTGATATGTTTTCTTATATTCCCAATACCATCAGAGACTTTTGACTGATGAAGCTCCTCGTTTGAGGAATGCCTTGCGATACACAATATATGGGAAGTCTGGTGTTTTTGATGCTGAGAGATTCATTGATATCATGCAAGCCTTTGAAAATTTCATAACTGCAGCCAAAAGTGGTGGTGGAGAGGGCTTAAATGGGCATATGGCCGAGCTTGGTATTTTGCAAAGCCAAACAGGTTATATCATTCCTGTACTTTCGTCAAGTGGATCTCAACCAACACAGCAAATTCAAACGAGGGCAGCTTTAGCCTTTCTGTTGTCTGATAAAGGGAGCCTTTTTCGAGAATTTCTTCTGGATGAGGTAATTCAAGATCCAACCCTGATTTTTCATGCTACCATGCGTCTTCTTCCCTCTTAAACATTCACATTTTTGTGCTTCATGATTGTTCATTCAAATATCTAATTGTTGCATTTGGCAATTGAATCAGATTGTAAAGGGCATTGATGCAGTTACAAGGGAACAGTTGGTACAAATAATGGCTGTTCTGGGAGTTGGAAATGTTGCCCCAGTTTTTAGCATGGTTCCTTCTTTTGGACCCTTTAAGCCTGCTGCACTTCTACCCACAGTAACTGAGGAGGACAAAGTTATATTGAACAATGTACAAAAAATTGTTGCGTTCTTAACTGCGGGAAGTTCAGTATCAAGGACATCAAATCAGGTACTTTAAAGTTTGCACTAAATAATACAGTGGAGAGTAGGCTTCTCTTTCAGTCTTGAATAATAGAGTTACATCTGTTTATAATTTAGTATGCATATAAACTTTTTCATTCTATGACTTAGCTTCCTGTTAAAGTTATGCATGATGGTGGGACAACCTCTTCAGGAGTTTCTTTTTTCAGGCAGTTCTCTTGTTAAAATTCCTAGTGGAATCTATCTGCTGAATTGTTTCGTTTAATCCAGTTCTTTTGGCGGAGATAAAATTTCTGAGTGAGCCTAAAATTATAGAACTGTTTAAAATTTTGAAGATAACAAGGGTACCTTATAGCATAGTCATTTTAGCTCCACACTGGGAGGTTTGTTGGATCAGTTCCTTGGTTTTCTAATGAACGAAATTCAAGAATGATCTCTTCTTCGTTGATTTGGAGAAAGCTTATTATGACCGCACTCTCTCCATCTATAGTGTTTTCTTTGGAAAGGATGTATTTGAAGGAGGTTGAGGGAATAATCTTCTCTTTGTTGGTTCTCAACTCACTCACTGTCTTTTGTCTTTTTCTGTATAGTGTCATAGCGTTAATTTCATGATGGCAACAAGTAAAATGAAATGAAATTAATAGTATTAATTGCACAGCTACTTATTTTCCTCACTTATGACGGCTATATAATTTTCATTTCATTCACTCTCTTTCTACGGTGGCCCTCCTCAGGGTGTAGATGTTGCTCAGGCACTTCGAGAGCTGCTTCCCGTGTTGCCAGGCATCTCCACAATCTTTCCTGAGGTGATCAGTAGATTATCTTCCCGGGTATTAGCACGCTTAATCCGAGATTCATTTTTGTAATCAACTTTATATCAGCCTAACTGGTGATAGGGGTTACCATACAGAATTTGTATACAGAATCACGTATGGAATACAATCTGATTAGTCTAACACGCCTCTTTAGTACGCTAAAAACAAACCCAAATCGTGTTGTGTCTGATACTGTCGACGGTATCACTGTATGTGCATGTACAATCGAGCTCTTCCTTTGTAGCCTAATGGCTTCGTTTCTCTTTTATCATAAAATGAAATGAAAAGATTTCTTTACAGAAACCTATTGCGCCAACCTTTTCAATACTTCCAATTCCACTTCCAGCATTTGATGGATGTTATGGTGCGTTTATTTCATAAAATAAGAATAGGTTGAAAATAGGAATGGACTGGAATTGGAATGAGATTTCAATATTTACTTGACAAAAATAAATGGGAATGCGAATGTGTTGAGATGTCGTTGATGTGTTTACTTGGCAAAATAAATGGGAATGAAAATTAATTTACCAAAATATTCATAATATTAAATAATATTATTTTTATTAACTAGATACATGTATAAATACTATTATAAAAATGATATTAATTAAAAAATAAAATTAATAATAATAAATGTTAATAATAATAACAATAATTAAAATAATAATAATTAAAATAATAAAGTTAATAAAATTTAAAAATAATAATAATAATGACATTTAAAGTAATAAATTAATAAATTTTAATAATAATAATGAAATTAATATTATTAAATTAAAGATTAAAATTGAAGAGAATCAAAATTGAAACAAAAATTCAATAATATTCTTTAAAATAACAATATCATAATGCAAATTTCAACTTGAAATCCCCATATAGCACCTACAGATATACCTTCCAAATAACATCATCCAAAACAAGATATATCTTCAAAATAACATCATCCAAAATATCATGTTAAAAGTTGAAACAAATTTTATCATATGAAACTACATATTACCACTTAGCAATAGAAGCACACATCTTGTCTTCATCGAACTAGGCATATTAAAAGACACGCAGTAGTTTAGGCTTTGTTGCCAACATGTTAGTAGCTTTCATTTTCTGCACTTCATCCAAGCCATCAATTTTCAGCATCTCATCAAACACCTTAGCTAGTAAATCTGCTACCTCCTTATCTTGTGTAGAAAGAAAATTAATCAAACCATCTAATTTGGGTATCATCCCAGCCACTAGCTCAGTCATTGCCTTAACATTTGAGTACATACCACCAGTATCTCTATCTTTGTTTTTTCTTTTTTTGGACTTATTTACTGAACTACTATGAGCATTTTCAGCTTGAGAGGGTGCACTCTTGTTTGCTGAAGATATATCATCACCACAATCATTCATTAAAACCTCATTAGTTGAGTCATTTCCCAAATTCACATTCAAATTGTCCTTTTGACGTACCTCCTCTTCATCATCATCGGCATTCCCTGCATGAGCTCCAATAGCACAATCACGACCATAAATCTCACCCAAAGTGTAATAATGTGGAAATGGTTTGTTGAACAAACCACTTGCAGTTGGTCTCTTATGTAATAGAAACAAAATATTAATCTAACATAATAATAATTCTTACACATAATTCAAAAAATCGAACACAGATAATAATTCTAATATAACCTTAAACATGACAAATATTAATACCTTTACATAATCTTCAAAAACAGATTTGTCACAAATAAGCTTCATTGCTTCACTATCCCAACCAAAGCCACTGAGACATAGCATATTGTAGAGAACTTCATTTAGTCTTCAAAGTCTTTACTTGATATCCTATGTGGGGATTGTTGAGTGTTAGAAAATGTATATTTATGAAGAAGAAAATCGTTATTTTACACTACAAGTTTTACTAACACCTTTACTTTTATGAATTGAACCTTCTTTTGATTTAATTCCATGCGTTTTATTTTAATTAAGTATTTTATGTATTTTAGGGGCATTATAGTCATTTCACAATAAAGGAGAGATCAGACGGCAAAACGGACATCACTTTTGAACTCAGGACGGTTGAAAACCTTAGGAGGAGCATAAAAAGAAAAATGACACTATTCATATGTACGGTACTATTCACGTGTACAATATTGTATATGTTACTGTTCACGACACTGTTCACATAGACGGATGATGACGTGGCATTGACCGATGATGTGGCATTGACTGATGAGGTGTCACGATCCTGTTGGGCTAAAATTCTTATGTACTGTTGATGGTGACGTGGCAGCATATCAGTGGATGAAAAATCTCGCGTACGGTACATGCATCACACAGGATTATTGTCAACCAAACCGCGTTACTGTTCATCCGGGTCAAACCGTGTTACTGTTCATCCGGGTCAAACCGTGTTACTGTTCATCCGGGTCAAACCGTGGTACTGTTCACCCGCGTGGTCAAACCGCGGACTGTTGACTGATGACGTGGCGCAATCCTGAGCGTCCAAACTGTTTTTAATTCGATAGCCATGATTTACTCCATGTATCTATAAAAAGGAGGTCTCCCCCCCTAATTTGATACCCCTGAATCCATTTTTGGACTCCATTTTCTGTAATTCCCTCTCCATCTTGTATTTTCTTCGTATTTTAA
>MKYO02028277.1:157342-183172 GCA_002013955.2 Citrus medica | reverse complement strand
GAGGCCCCTCGCAAAGTCTCGCCCCATTCCGAGTCCGGCGGACGAACTTTGCCAGCCCCACCCCCCAAGGCTGTAGCCCACCCGTTTTTTGGGCATTTTTCTGCAGGGGGCTTTGGCGCCCCGACCTTCGGGCGCTTATTTTTCGGTGCGGCTGTGCCCACAGCCTATTTTTGGCGCACGGAGACCCCTCATAAAGTCTCACACCATTCTGTGTCCGGTGGACGAACTTCACCAGCCCCACCCCCCAAGGCTATAGGCCACCCGTTTTTTGGGCATTTTTCCGCAGGGGGGCTTAGGGGCCCTGACCATCGGGCACTTATTTTTGGGTGCGGCTTTACCCGCGGCCTATTTTTGGCACAAGGAGGCCCCTCGCAAAGTCTCTCCCCATTCCGAGTCTGGCGGACGAACTTCGCCATCCCCACCCCCCAAGGCTATAGCCCACCCGTTTTTTTGGCATTTTTCCAAAGGGACACTTTGGTTCCCCGACCTTCGGGTGCTTACTTTTGGGCGCGACTGTGTCCATGGCCTATTTCTGGCACACAGAGACCCCTTGCAGAGTCTCGCTCCATTCCGAGTCCGGCGGACGAATTTTGCCACCTCAACCTCCCAAGGATATAGCCCTCCCATTTTTTGGGCATTTTTCCGCAGGGGGGCATTTGCTCCCCGACCTTCGGGTTCTTATTTTTGGGTGAGGCTTTGCCCGCGGCCTATTTTTGGCACACGGAGGCCCCTCACAAAGTCTCGCCCCATTCCGAGTCCGGCGGACGAACTTCGCCAGCCCCACCCCCCAAAGCTATAGCCCACCCGTTTTTTGGCCATTTTTCCGCAGGGGGGCCTTATCGCCACGACCTTAGGGCGCTTATTTTTGGGCGCGGCTGGGTCTGCAACCTATTTTTGGCACATGGAGGCCCCTCACAAAGTCTCGCCCCATTCCGAGTCCGGCGGACGAACTTCGCCAACCCCACCCCCCAAGGCTATAGCCCACCCGTTTTTTGGGCATTTTTCCGCAGGGGGACCTTGGCGCCACGACCTTCGGGCGCTTATTTTAGGGCGCGGCAGGGTCCGCAACCTATTTTTGGCACATGGAGGCCCCTCGCAAATTCTCACCCCATTCCGAGTCCTGCGGACGAAATTCGCCAGCCCTACCCCCCAAGGCTATAGCCCACCCGTTTTTTGGGCATTTTTTCACAAGGGGGTTTGGCAACCTGACCTTCGGGCGCTTATTTATGGGCGGGGCTGTGTTTGCGGCCTATTTTTAGCACACGGAGGCCGCTCGCAAAGTCTCACCCCATTCCGAGTCCGGCGGAAGAACATCGCCAGCCCCACCCCCACCCCCCAAGGCTATAGCCCACCCGTTTTTTGGGCATTTTTCCGCAGGGGTGCTTTGGCGCCCCGACTTTTGGGCAGTTATTTTTGGGCGTGGCTTTGCCCGCGGCCTATTTTTGGCACATGGAGGCCCCTCATAAAGTCTCACCCCATTCTGAGTCTGGCGGACGAACTTCGCCAGCCCCACCCCCCAAGGGTATAGCCCACCCATTTTTTGGGCATTTTTCTGCAGGGGGGCTTTGACGGCCCGACCTTCGGGCACTTATTTTCGGGCACGGCTGTGCCCATGGCCTATTTTTGGCACACGGAGGCTCCTCGCAAAGTCTCGCTCCATTCCAAGTCCTGCAGACGAACTTCGCCAGCCCCACCCCCCAAGGCTATAGTCCACCCGTTTTTTGGGCATTTTTCCGCAGGGGGGCTTTTGCGCCCCGACCTTCGGGCACTTATTTTTGGACACTGCTGTGACCATGACCTAGTTTTGGAACACGGAGACCGCTCACAAGGTCTCACCCCATTCCGTGTCCGGCGGACGAACTTCGCCAGCCCTACCCCCAAGGTTATAGCCCACTCGTTTTTTGGGCATTTTTCCGCAGGGGGGCTTTGGCGCCCCGACCTTCGGGCACTTATTTTTTGCCACGGCTGCGCCCGCACCCTATTTTTGGCACACGGAGGCCCATCGCAAAGTTTCGCCCCATTCCGAGTCCGGCGGACGAACTTCGCCAGCCCTACCCCCAAGGTTATAGCCCACTCGTTTTTTGGGCATTTTTCCGCAGGGGGGCGTTGGCGCCCCGACCTTCGGGCACTTATTTTTTGCCACGGCTGCGCCCGCACCCTATTTTTGGCACACGGAGGCCCATCGCAAAGTTTCGCCCCATTCCGAGTCCGGCGGACGAACTTCGCCAGCCCTACCCCCAAGGTTATAGCCCACTCGTTTTTTGGGCATTTTTCCGCAGGGGGGCGTTGGCGCCCCGACCTTCGGGCACTTATTTTTGGGTGCGACTGTGCCCATGGCCTTTTTTTGGCACACGGAGGCCCCAGATGTGTATAAGAGACAGGGCTTTGCCCGCGGCCTATTTTTGGCACACGGAGGCCCATCGCAAAGTTTCGCCCCATTCCGAGTCCGGCGGACGAACTTCGCCAGCCCTACCCCCAAGGTTATAGCCCACTCGTTTTTTGGGCATTTTTCCGCAGGGGGGCGTTGGCGCCCCGACCTTCGGGCACTTATTTTTGGGTGCGACTGTGCCCATGGCCTTTTTTTGGCACACGGAGGCCCCAGATGTGTATAAGAGACAGGGCTTTGCCCGCGGCCTATTTTTGGCACACGGAGGCCCATCGCAAAGTTTCGCCCCATTCCGAGTCCGGCGGACGAACTTCGCCAGCCCTACCCCCAAGGTTATAGCCCACTCGTTTTTTGGGCATTTTTCCGCAGGGGGGCGTTGGCGCCCCGACCTTCGGGCACTTATTTTTGGGTGCGACTGTGCCCATGGCCTTTTTTTGGCACACGGAGGCCCCTCGCAAAGTCTTGCCGCATTCCGAGTCCGGCGGATGAACTTCGCCAACCCCACCCCCCCAAGGCTATAGCCCACCCGTTTTTTGGGCATTTTTCCGCAGGGGGGCTTTGGCGCCCCGACCTTCGGGCATTTATTTTTGGGCGCGGCTGCTCCCGCGCCCTATTTTTGGTACACGGAAGCACATCACAAAGTTTTGCCCCATTCCGAGTCCGGCGGACGAACTTCGCCAACCCCATCTCCCAAGGCTATAGCCCACGTATTTTGGGCATTTTTCCGCAGGGGGGCTTTGGCGCCACAACCTTCGGGCAATTATTTTTGGTGCGGCTGTGCCCGTGGCCTATTTTTCGCACACGCAGGCCACTCGCAAAGTCTCGCCCCATTCCGAGTCCGGTGGACGAACTTCACCAGCCCCACCCCCGAAGGCTATAGCCCACCCGTTTTTTGGGCATTTTTCCGCAGGCGGGCTTCGGCGCCCCAACCGTCGGGCACTTATTTTTGGGTACGGCTGTACCCGCGGCCTATTTTTGGCACACATAGGGCCGTCGCAAAGTCCCGCCCCATTCCGAGTCCGGCGGACGAACTTTGAAGCCCCACCCCCCAAGGCTATAGCCCACCCGTGTTTTGGACAGTTTTTCGCGGGGGGTCTTTGGCGCCCCGACCTTCGGTCGCTTATTTGTGGGCGCGGCTGTGCCCGCGGCCTATTTTTGGAACACGGAGACCCCTCGCAAAGCCGAAACCCATTCTGAGTCCGGCGGACGAACTTCGCCAGCCCCTCCCCCCAAGGCTATAGCCCACCCGTTGTTTGGGCATTTTTCCGCATGGGGGATTTGGCGCCCCGACCATCGGGTGCTTATTTTTGGGTACGGCTTTTCCGCGGCCTATTTGTGGCACACGGGAGCCCCTCGCAAAGTCACGCCCCATTCCGAGTCCGGCGGACGAACTTAGCCAGCCCCACCCCCCAAGGCTATAGACCACCCGTTTTTTGCGCCTTTTTCCGCAGGGGGGTTTTGGCGACCCGACCTTCGGGCACTTAATTTTGGGTGTGACTGTGCCCGCGGCCTATTTTTGGCACACAGAGTCCCCTCGCAAAGTCTCGCCCTATTCCGAGTCCGGCGGACGAACTTAGCCAGCCCCACCCCCCAAGGTTATAGCCCACCCGTTTCTTGGGCATTTTTCCGCAGGGGGCATTGGCGCCCTGATCTTCGGGTGCTTATTTTTGGGCGTGGCTGTGCCCACGTCCCCTATTTTTGGTACAGGGAGGCCCCTCGCAAAGTCTCGCCCCATTCCGAGTCTGACGGATGAACTTCGCCAGCCCCACCCCCCAAGGCTATAGCCCACCCGTTTTTTGGGCATTTTTCCGCACGGGGCTTTGGCGCCCCGACCTTCGGGCAATTATCTTTAGGAGTGGCTGTACCAGCGTCCTATTTTTGGCACACGGAGGCCCCTCTCAAAGTCTCGCACCATTCAGAGTCCGGCGGACGAACTTCGCCAGCCCCACCCCCCAAGCCTATAGCCCACCCGTCTTTTCGGCATTTTTCCACGGGGAGGCTTTGGCGCCCCGACCTTCGGGCAATTATTTTTGGGAGCGGCTGTGCCAGCGGCCTATTTTTGGTACCCAGAGGCCCCTCGTAAAGTCTCGCCCAATTCCGAGTGCGGCGGACGAACTTCGCCAGGCCCACCCCCCAAGGCTATAGCCTACCCGTTTTTTGCTTATTTTTCTGCATGGGGGCTGTGGCGACCCGAGCTTCGGGGCCTATTTTTTGCACACGGACGCCCCTCATAAAGTCTCGCCATTCCGATTCCGGCAGACGAACTTCGCCCGCCCCACCCCCCAAGGCTATAGACCACCCGTTTTTTGCGCCTTTTTCCGCAGGGGGGCATTGGCGCCCTCACCTTCGAGTGCTTATTTTTGGGCGCATCTGTACTTGCAGCCAATTTTTGGCATACAGAGGCCCCTCGCAAAGTCTCGCCCCATTCCGAGTCCAGCGACCAAACTTCGCCAGCCCCACCCCCCAAGGCTATAGCCCGCCCGTTTTTTGGGCATATTTCCGCAGGGGGGATTTGGCGCCCCTACCTTCGGGCTCTTATTTTTGGGCTCGGCTGTGCCCACGCCCTATTTTTGGCACACGGAGGCTCCTCGTAAAGTCTCGCCCCATGCCGAGCCCGGCAGACGAACTTCGCCAGCCAGAGCCCACAAGGCTATAGCCCACCCGTTTTTTGGGCATTTTTCCGCAGGCGGGCTTCGGCGCCCCAACCGTCGGGCACTTATTTTTGGGTACGGCTGTACCCGCGGCCTATTTTTGGCACACATAGGGCCGTCGCAAAGTCCCGCCCCATTCCGAGTCCGGCGGACGAACTTTGAAGCCCCACCCCCCAAGGCTATAGCCCACCCGTGTTTTGGACAGTTTTTCGCGGGGGGTCTTTGGCGCCCCGACCTTCGGTCGCTTATTTGTGGGCGCGGCTGTGCCCGCGGCCTATTTTTGGCACACAGAGGCTCCTCGCGAAGTCTTGCCCCATTCCGAGTCCGGCAGACGAACTTCGCCAAACACACCCCCCAAGGCTATAGCACATCCATTTTTTGGGCATTTTTCCACAGGGGGACTTTGGTGCCCCGACCTTCGGTAGCTTATTTGTGGGCGCGTCTGTGCCCGCGGCCTATTTTTGGCACACGGAGACCCCTCGCAAAGCCGAAACCCATCCTGAGTCCGGCGGACGAACTTCGCCAGCCCCACCCCCCAAGGCTATAGCACATCCATTTTTTGGGCATTTTTCCGCATGGGGGATTTGGCGCCCCGACCATCGGGTGCTTATTTTTGGGCACGGCTTTTCCCGCGGCCTATTTGTGGCACACAGGAGCCCCTCGCAAAGTCACGCCCCATTCCGAGTCCGGCGGACGAACTTCGCCAGCCCCACCCCCCAGGGCTATTGCCCACATGTTTCTTTGGCATTTTTCCGCAGGGTGGCTTTGGTGCCCCGACCCTCGGGTGCTTATTTTTGGGTGCGGCTGTGTCCGCGGCCTATTTTTGGCACACAGAGGCCCCTCGCGAAGTCTCGCCCCATTCCAAGTCCGGCAGAAGAACTTCGCCAAACCCACCCCCCAAGGCTATAGCCCACCTGTTTTTTGGGCATTTGTCCGCAGGAGGGCTTTGGCGCCCTGACCTTCGTGCACTTAGATTTGGGCGCGACTGTGCCTGCGGCCTATTTTTCGCACACGGAGGCCCCTCGCAAAGTGTCGTCCCATTCCGAGTCCGGCGGACGAACTTCGCAAGCCCCACCCCCCAAGGCTATAGCCCACCCGTTTTTTGGGCATTTTTCCGTAGGGGGGCTTTGGCGCCCCGACCTTCCAGCGCTTATTTTTGGGCACACCTGTGCCCGCTGCCTCTTTTTGGCACACGAAGGCCCCTTGCAAAGTCTCGTCCCATTCCGAGTTCGGCGGACGAACTTCGCAAGCCCCACCCCCCAAGGCTATAGCCCACCCGTTTTTTGGGCATTCTTCTGCAGGGGGCTTTGGCACACAGAAGCCCATCGCAAAATCTCACCCCATTCCGAGTCCGGCGGATGAACTTCGCCAGCCCCACCCCCAAGGCTATAGCCCACCCGTTTTTTTGGCATTTTTCCACAGGGGGGCTTCGGCTCCCCGACCTTCAGGCACTTATTTTTGGGCGCGGCTGTGCCCGTTGCCTATTTTTGGCACATGGAGGCCCCTCGTAATGTCTCGCCCCATTCCGAATCCGGCGGACGAACTTCCCCAGCCCCTCTCCCCAAGGCTATAGCCCACCCGTTTTTTGGGCATTTTTCCGCATGGGGGCTTTGGCGCCCTGACATCTAGGTGCTTAGTTTTGGGCGCGGCTGTGCCTGCGCCCTATTTTTTGTACACGGAGGCCCCTCTCAAACTGTCACCCCATTCCAAGTCCGGCGGACGAACTTCGCCAACCCTACCCCCGAAGACTATAGCCCACACGTTTCTTGTGAATTTTTCCGCAGGGTGGCTTTTGCGCCGCGACCATCGGGGGCTTATTTTTGGGCGCGGCTGTGTCCGCGGACTATTTGTGGCACAAGGGAGCCCCGCGCAAAGTCTCACCCCATTCCGAATCCGGCAGACGAACTTCGCAAGCCCCACCCCCCGAGGCTATAGCTCACCCATTTTTAGGGCAATTTTCCGCAGGGGGGCTTATTTTTGGGCGCGGCTGTATCCGCAGCCTATTTTTGGTACGTGGAGGCCCCTCGAAAAGTCTCGCCCCATTCCGAGTCCCACGGACGAACTTCGCCATCCCCGCCCCCCAAGGCTATAGCCCACCCGTTTTTTGGGCATTTTCCGCAGGGGGGCTTTGACGTCCCAACCTTCGGGCATTTATTTTTGGGCGCAACTGTCCCCACGGCCTATTTTTGGCACATGGAGGCCCCTTGCAAAGTCTCGCCCCATTCCAAGTCCGGCGGACGAACTTTGCCAGCCCCACCCCCCATGGCTATTGCCCACACGTTTCTTGGGCATTTTTCCGTAGGGTGGCTTTGGCGCCCCGACCATCGGGAGCTTATTTTTGGGTGCGGATGTGTCCGTGGCCTCTTTTTGGTACACGGAGGCTCCTCACGAAGTCTCGCCCCATTCCGAGTCTAGCAGACGAACTTCGCCAGCCCCACCCCCCAAGGCTATAGCCCACCTGTTTTTTGGGCATTTTTCTGCTGGGGGGCTTTGGCACCCTGACCTTCGAGCGCTTAGATTTGGGCGCGGCTGTGCCTGCGGCCTATTTTTCGCACACGGAGGCCCCTCGCAAAGTGTCGCCCCATTCCGAGTCTAGCAGACGAACTTCGCCAGCCCCACCCCCCAAGGCTATAGCCCACCTGTTTTTTGGGCATTTTTCCGCAGGTTGGCATTGGCGCCCCGAACTTTGGGCGCTTATTTTTGTCAGCGACTGTGTCCGGGGCCTATTTTTGGCACACGGAGGCTGCTCGCAAAGTCTCGCCCCATTCTGAGTCCGGCAGACGAACTTCGCCAGCCCCACCCCCCAAGGCTATAGCCCACCCGTTTTTTGGGCTTTTTTCCACAGGGCGGCTTTGGCGCCCCAACCTTCGGGCCCGGCTGTGTCCGCAACCTATTTTTGGCACAGGTGGGCTTTGGCGCCCCAATCTTCGGGCGCTTATTTTTGGGCGCGGTTGTACCCGCGGCATATTATTGGCACACAGAGTCCCCTCCAGAAGTCTCACCCCATTCCAAGTCCGGCGGACGAACTTCGCCCGCCCACCCCCAAGGCTATAGCCCACCCGTTTTTTGGGCATTTTTCCGCAGGGGGACTTTGGCGCCCCGACCTTCGGGTGCTTATTTTGGGGTGCGGCTGTGCCCGCTGCCTATTTTTGGTACATGGAGGCCCCTCGCAAAGTCACACCCCATTCCGAGTCCGATGGACGAACTTCGCCAGCCCCACCCCCCAAGGCTATAGCCCACCCGTTTTTTGGGCATTTTTCAGCAGGGGGGCTTTGGCGCCCCGACCTTCGGGCTCATAGTTTTTGGCGCGGCTGTGCCCGCGGCCTATTTTTGGCACGCGGAGGCCCCTCACAAAGTCTCGCCCCATTCCGAGTCCGGCGGACGAACTTCGCCAGCCCCACCCCCCAAGGCTATAGCCCACCCGTTTTTTGGGCATTTTTCCGCAGGGGGGCTTTGGCGTCCTGACATTCGAGCGCTTATTTTTGGGTGCGGCTTTGCCCGCAGCCTATTTTTGGCACACGGAGGCCCCTCGTAAAGTCTCACCCCATTCCGAGTCCGGCGGACGAACTTCGCCAGCCCCACCCCCCAAGGCTATAGCCCACCCGTTTTTTGGGCATTTTTCCGCAGGGGGGCTTTGGCGCCCCGACCTTCGGGCGCTTATGTTTGGGCACAGCTGTGCCGGCGGCCTATTTTTGGCACATGGAGGCCCCTCGTAATGTCTCGCCCCATTCCGAGTCAGGCGGACGAACTTCGCCAGCCCCTCTCCCCAAGGCTATAGCCCGCCTATTTTTTGGGCATTTTTCCGCAGGGTGGCTTTGGTGCCTCGACCTTCGGGGGCTTATTTTTGGGCACGGCTGTACCCGCGGACTATTTGAGGCACAAGGGAACCCCGCGCAAAGTCTCACCCCATTCCGAGTCCGGCGGAAGAACGTCGCAAGCCCCACCCGCCAAGGCTATATAGCTCACCCATTTTTTGGGCAATTTTCCGCAGGGGGGCTTTGGCGTGCCGACCTTTGGGTGCTTGTTTTTGCGCGCGGCTGTACCCGCGGCCTACTTTTGGCACATGGAGACCCCTCGCAAAGTTGAAACCCATTCCGAGTCCGGCGGACAAACTCTGCCAGCCCCTCCCCCCAAGGCTATAGCCCACCCGTTTTTTGGGCATTTTTCCGCCGGGGGGCTTTGGCGCCCCAACCTTCAGGCGCTTATTTTTGGGCACGGCTATGTCCGCGGCCTATTTTTAGCACACGGAGGCCCCTCGCAAAGTATCGACCCATTCCGAGTCCGACGGACGAACTTCCCCAGCCCCTCTCCCCAAGGCTATATCCCACCCGTTTTTTGGGCATTTTTCCGCAGGGGGGCTTTGGCGCCCCGACCTTCGGGCATTTATTTTTGGAAGCGGCTGTGCCCGTGACCTAGTTTTGGCACTTGGAGGCCCCTCGCAATGTCTCGTCCCATTCCGAGTCCGGCGGATGAACTTCGCCAGCCCCTCTCCCCAAGGCTATAGCCCACCTGTTTTTTGGGCATTTTTCCGCAGGGGGCTTTGGCACCCTGACCTTCGGGTGATTGATTTTGGGCGCGGCTGTGCCTGCGGCCTATTTTTTGCACATGGAGGCCCCACTCAAAGTGTCGTCCCATTCTGAGTCCGGCGGACGAACTTCGCCAGCCCCACCCCCGAAGACTATAGCCCACACGTTTCTTGGGCATTTTTCCGCAGGCTGGCTTTCGCGCCTCGACCTTTGGGGGCTTATTTTTGGGCGCGGCTGTGCCCGCGGACTATTTGTGGCAAAAGGGAGCCCCGCGCAAAGTCTCACCCCATTCCGAGTTCGGCGAATGAACTTCACAAGCCTCACCCCCCAAGGCTATAGCTCACCCATTTTTGGGCAATTTTCCGCAGGGGGCTTTGGCGCCCCGACCTTCGGGAGCTTATTTTTGGGTGCGGCTTTGCTCGCGGCCTATTTTTGGCAGACGGAGGCCCCTCGCGAAGTCTCGACCCACTCCGAGTCTGGCGGACGAACTTCGTCCGCCCCACCCCACAAGGCTATAGCCCACCCGTTTTTTGTGCATTTTTTCGCATGGGGGCTTTGGCGCCCCTACCTTCGGGTGCTTATTTTTGGACACGGCTGTGCCTGCGGCCTATTTTTGGCACACGGAGGCCCATCGTAAATTCTCACCCTATTCCGAGTCCGGCGGACGAACTTCGCCAGCCCTACCCCCCAAGGCTATAGCCCACCCGTTTTTTGGGCATTTTTCCGCATGGGGGCTTTGGCGCCCCGACCTTCGGGCGCTTATTTATCGGTGAAGCTGTGCCCGCGGCCTATTTTTGGCACATAGAGGCCCCTCACAAAGTCGAACCCCATTCCGAGTCCGGCGGACGAACTTCGCCAGCCCTACCCCCCAAGGCTATAGCCCACCCGTTTTTTGGGCATTTTTCCGCATGGGGGCTTTGGCGCCCCGACCTTCGGGCGCTTATTTATCGGTGAAGCTGTGCCCGCGGCCTATTTTTGGTACACGGAGACCTCTCGCAAAGTCAAAACCCATTCCGAGTCCAGCGGACGAACTCTGCCAGCCCCTCCCCCCAAGGTTATAGCCCACCCATTTTTTGGGCTTTTTTCCGCCAGGGGGCTTTGGCGCACCAACCATCAGGCACTTATTTTTGGGCGCGGCTGTGCCCGCGGCCTATTTTTTGCACACGGATGCCCCTCACAAAGTTTCGCCCCATTCCGAGTCCGGCGGACGAACTTCGCCAGCCCCACCCCCCAAGTCTATAGCCCACCCGTTTTTGGGCATTTTTCCGCAGGGGGCTTTGGCGCCCCGACCTTCGGTCACTTATTTTTGGGTGCGGGTACGTCCGCAGCCTATTTGTAGCACACAGAAGCCCCTCGTAAAGTCTCACCCCATTCCGAGTCCGGCGGACGAACTTCGCCAGGCCCACCCCACAAGGCTATAGCCAACCATTTTTTGGGCATTTTTCCGCAGGGGGGCTTTGGCGCCCCGACCTTCGGGCACTTATTTTTGGGCGCGGTCATGCCCGCGGCCTATTTTTGGCACACGGAAGCCCCTCGTAAAGTCTCACCCCATTCCGAGTCCGGCAGACGAACTTCACCAGCCCCACCCCCCAAGGCTATAGCCCACCCATTTTTTGCGCATTTTTCCGCAGGGGGCTTTGGCGCCCCGACATTCGAGCACCTATTTTTGGACGCGACTGTGCCCGCGGCCTATTTTTGGCAAATGGAGGCCCCTCGCAAAGTCTCGACCCATTCCGAGTCCGGCGGACAAACTTCACAAGCCCCACCCGCCAAGGCTATAACCCAGCCGTTTTTTGGGCATTGTTCCGCACGGGGGTTTGGCGCTCCGACCTTCGGGCGCTTACTTTTGGGTGCGGCTGTGCCCGCGGCCTATTTTTGGCAGCACACGGAGACCCCTCGCAAAGTCTCGCCCCATTCCAATTCTGGCGGATGAACTTCGCCAGCCCCACCCCCCAATGCTATAACCCAGCCGTTTTTTGGGCATTGTTCCGCATGGGGGTTTGGCGCCCGAACTTTCGGGCACTTACTTTTGGGCGCGGCTGTGCCCGCGGCCTATTTTTGGCACACGGAAGCCCCTCGCAAAGTCTCACCCCATTTCGAGTCCGGCGGACGAACTTCGCCAGCCCCACCCCCCAAGGCTATAGCCCACCCGTTTTTTGGGCATTTTTCCGCAGGGGGGCTTTGGCGCCCCGACCTTCGGGCACTTATTTTTGGGCGCAGCTGTGCCCGCGGCCTATTTTTGGCACACGGAGGACCATCGCAAAGTCTCGCCCCATTCCGAGTCCGGCAGAAGAACTTCGCCACCACCACCCCCCAAGGCTATAGCTCACCCATTTTTTGGGCATTTTTCCGAAAGGGGGCTTTGGCGCCCTGACCTTCGGGCGCTTACTTTTGGGAGCGGCTGTGCCCATGGCATATTTTTGGCAAACAGAGGCCCCTCTCAAAGACTCACCCCATTTTGAGTCCGGCGGGCGAACTTTGCCAGCCCCACCCCCAAGGCTATAGCCCACCCGTTTTTTGGGCTTTTTTCCGCAGGGGGGGTTTGGCGCCCCGACCTTTGGGCGCTTATTTTTGGTCGCGGCTGTGCCAGTGCCCTATTTTTGGCACACGTGGACCCCTCGCCAAGTCTTGTACCATTCCAATTCCGGCGGACAAACTCCCCCAAGGCTATAACCCAGCCGTTTTTTGGGCATTGTTCCGCACGGGGGTTTGGCGCCCCGACCTTCGGGCGCTTACTTTTGGGCACGGCTGTGCCCGCGGCCTATTTTTGGCACGCGGAAGCCCCTCGCAAAGTCTCACCCCATTCCAAGTCTGGCGGACGAACTTCGCTGGCCCTACCCCCCAAGGCCATAGCCCCCACGTTTTTTGGGCATTTTTCCGCAGGGGGGCTTTGCCGCCCCGACCTTCGGGCACTTTTTTTTGGGCGTGGCCGTGTTCGCGGCCTATTTTTGTCACACGGAGGCCCCTCGCAAAGTCTCGTCCCATTCCGATTCCGGCGGACGAACTTCGCCAGCCCCACCCCCCAAGGCTACAGCCCACCCGATTTTTCGCATTTTTCCGCAGGGGGGCTTTGGCGTCCCGTGCTTCGGGCGCTTATTTTTGGGTGCGGCTGTGTCCATGGCCAATTTTTGGTACACGGAGGCCCCTCACAAAGTCTCGCCCCATTCCGAGTCCGGCGGACGAACTTCGCCAGCCCCACCCCCCAAGGCTATAGCCCCCCCTTTTTTTGGGCGTTTTTCTGCATAGGGGCTTTGGCGCCCTGACCTTCGGGCGCTTATTTTTGGGTGCGGCTGTGTCCATGGCCAATTTTTGGTACACGGAGGCCCCTCACAAAGTCTCGCCCCATTCCGAGTCCGGCGGACGAACTTCGCCAGCCCCACCCCCCAAGGCTATAGCCCACCCATTTTTTGGGCATTTTTCCGCAGGGGGGCATTGGCATCCCGACCTTTGGGCCATTATTTTTGGCTCCAGCTGTGCCTGCGGCCTATTTTTGGCACACGGAGGCCCCTCGCAAAGTCTCGCCCCATTCCAAGTCCGGCGTACAAACTTCGACAGCCCCACCCCCCAAGGCTATAGCCCACCCGTTTTTTGGGGCATTTTTCCGCAGGGGGGCTTTGGCGCCTCAACCTTCGGGCGCTTATTTTTGGGTGCGGCTGTGCCTGCGTCCTATTTTTGGCACACGGAGGCCGCTCGCAAAGTCTCGCGCCATTCCGAGTCCGGCGGACGAAGTTGGCCAGCCCCACCCCCCAAGGCTATAGCCCACCCGTTTTTGTGGCCTTTTTCCGCTGGACGAACTTGGCGCCCCGGCCTTCGGGCGGGTATTTTTGGGCGCGGCTGTGCCCGCGGCCTATTTTTGGCACACGGAGGTCCCTCGCAAAGTCTCGCCCCATTCCGAGTCCAGCGGACGAACTTCGCCAGCCCCACCCCCCAAGGCTATAGCCCACCCGTTTTTTGTGCATTTTTCCGCAGGGGGGCTTTGGCGCCCCGACCTTCGGACGCTTATTTTTGGGCGGGGCTCCGTCCGCGGCCTATTTTAAGCAATCGGAGGCCCCTCGCAAAGTCTCGCCCCATTCCGAGTCCGGCGGACGAACTTCGCGAGCCCCACCACCCAAGGTTATAGCCCACCCGTTTTTTAAGCATTTTTCCGCAGGGGGGCTTTGGCGCCCCGACCTTCGGGCACTTATTTTTGGGCGCGGTCATGCCCGCGGCCTATTTTTGGCACACGGAGGCCCCTCGCAAAGTCTCGCCCCATTCCAAGTCCGGCGGACGAACATCGACAGCCCCACCCCCCCAAGGCTATAGCTAACCCGTTTTTTAGGCATTTTTCCGCAGGGGGCTTTGGCGCCCCGACCTTCGGGCACTTATTTTTGGGTAGGCCTGTGCCCGCGGCCTATTTTTGGCACACGGAGGCCCCTTGTAAAGACTCGCCCCATTCCAAGTCCGGCGGACGAACTTCGCCAGCACCACCCCCTAAGGCTATAGGCCACCCGTTTTTTGGCCATTTTTCCACAGGGGGGCTTTGGCCCCGAAACCTTCGGGCGCTTATTTTTTGGCGCGGCTTTGCCCGCGGCCTTTTTTTGGCACATGGAGGCTGTTCGCAAAGTCTCGTCCCATTCCGAGTCCGGCGGACGAACTTCGCCAGCCCCAACCCCCAAGGCTATATCCTACCCATTTTTTGGGCATTTTTCCGCAGGGGGGCTTTGGCGCCCCGACCTTTGGACGCTTATTTTTGGGCGCGGCTCTGTCCGCGGCCTATTTTATATAATCGGAGGCCCCTCCCAAAGTCTCGCCCCATTTCAAGTCCGTCGGACGAACCTCGCGAGCCCCACCACCCAGGGCTATAGCCCACCCATTTTTTAAGCATTTTTCCGCAGGGGGGCTTTGGCGCCCCGACCTTTGGACGCTTATTTTTGGGCGCGGCTGTGCCCGCGGCCTATTTTTGGCACACGGAGGCCCCTCGCATAGTCTCGTCCCATTCCAAGTCTGGCGGACGAACTTCGACAGCCCCACCCCCAAGGCTATAGCCCACCCATTTTTTGGGCATTTTTCCGCAGGGGGGCATTGGCGTCCCGACCTTCGGGCCACTATTTTTGGCCGCGGCTGTGTCCGCGGCCTATTTTTACCACACGGAGGCCCCTCGCATAGTCTCGTCCCATTCCAAGTCTGGCGGACGAACTTCGACAGCCCCACCCCCAAGGCTATAGCCCACCCGTTTTTTGGGCATTTCTCCTTAGGGGGGCTTTGGCGCCTCGACGTTCGGGTCCTTATTTTTGGGTAGGCCTGTGCCCGCGGCCTATTTTTGGCACACGAAGGCCCCTCGCAAAGACTCGCCCCATTCCAAGTCCGGCGGATGAACTTCGCCAGCCCCACCCCCCAAGGCTGTAGCCCACCTGTTTTTTGGCCATTTTTCCGCAGGAGGGCTTTGGCGCCCCAACCTTCGGGCGCGGCTGTGCCCGCGGCCTATTTTGGCACACGGAGGCTGCTCGCAAAGTCTCGCCCCATTCCGAGTCTGGCGGACGAACTTCGCCAGCCCCACCCCCCAAGGCTATATCCTACCCATTTTTTGGGCATTTTTCCGCAGGGGGGCTTTGGCGCCCCGACCTTCGGACGCTTATTTTTGGGGGTGGCTCTATCTGCGGCCTATTTTATGCAATTGGAGGCCCCTCGCAAAGTCTCGCCCCATTCCGAGTCCGGCGGACGAACTTCGCGAGCCCCACCACCCAAGGCTATAGCCCACCCGTTTTTTAAGCATTTTTCCGCAGGGGGCTTTGGCGTCCCGACCTTCGGACACTTATTTTTTAGCGCGGCTGTGCCCGCGGCCTATGTTTGCCACACAGAAGCCCCTCGCAAAGTCTCGCCCCATTCCAAGTCCGGCGGACGAACTTTGACAGCCCCACCCACCAAGGCTATAGCCCACCCGTTTTTTGGGCATTTTTCCGCAGGGGGCTTTGGCGCTCCGACCTTCGAGCACTTATTTTTGGGTAGGCCTGTGCCCGTGGCCTATTTTTGGCACATGGAGGCCCCTCGCAAAGACTCGCTCCATTCCAAGTCCGGCGGACTAACTTCGCCAGCACCACCCCCCAAGGCTATAGGCCACCCGTTTTTTGGCCATTTTTCCACAGGGGGGCTTTGGCGCCACGACCTTCGGGCGCTTATTTTTGGGCGTAGCTGTGCCCGCAGCCTATTTTTGGCACACGGAGGCTGGTCCCAAAGTCTCGTCCCCTTCCGAGTCCAGCGGACGAACTTCGCGAGCCCCACCACCCAAGGCTATAGCCCACCCGTTTTTTGGGCATTTTTCGCAGGGGGACTTTTGCGCCCCGACCTTCGGGCACTTATTTTTGGGCGTGGCTGTGCACGCGGCCAATTTTTGGCACACGGATTCCCCTCGCAATGTCTCTCCCCATTCCAAGTCCGGCAGACGAACTTCGCCAGCCCCACCCCCCAAGGCTATATCCCACCCATTTTTTGGGCATTTTTCCGCAAGGGGGCTTTCGCGCCCCGACCTTCGGACGGTTTTTTTGGCCGCGGCTCTGTCCGCGGCCTATTTTATGTAATCGGAGGCCCCTCGCAAAGTCTCGCCCCATTCCAAGTCCTGCAGACGAACCTCGCGAGCCCCACCACCCAAGGCTATTGCCCACCCGTTTTTTTAGCATTTTTCCGCAGGGGGCTTTGGCGCCCCGACCGTCGGGCACTTATTTTTTAGCGCGGTTGTGTCTGCGGCCTATGTTTGGCACACGGAGGCCNCATTTTTCCGCAGGGGGGCTTTGGCGCCCCGACCGTCGGGCACTTATTTTTTAGCGCGGTTGTGTCTGCGGCCTATGTTTGGCACACGGAGGCCCCTCGCAAAGTGTCGCCCCATTCCAAGTCCGGTGGACGAACTTCGACAGCCCCACCCCCCAAGGCTATAGCCCACCCATTTTTTGGGCATTTTTCCGCAGGGGGGCATTGGCGTCCTGACCTTCGGGCCACTATTTTTGGCCGGGGCTGTGTCCGTGGCCTATTTTTACCACACGGAGGCCCCTCGTAAAAACTCACCTCATTTCGAGTCCGGCGGACGAACTTCGCCAGCCCCACCCCCCAAGGCTATAGCCCACCCGTTTTTTGGGCATTTTTCCGCAGGGGGGATTTGGCGCCCCAACCTTCGGGCACTTATTTTTGGGCGCGGCTGTGCCCACGGCTTATTTTTAGCATACGGAGGCCCCTCGAAAGTCGTACCCCATCCCGAGTCCGGCGGACGAAATTCGCCAGCCCCACCCCCCAAGGCTATAGCCCACCCATTTTTTGGGCTTTTTTCTGCAGGGGGGCTTTTACGCACCGACCTTCGGGGGCTTTAGCGGCCCAACCTTCGGGAGCTTCTTTTTGGGCGCGGCTGTGCCCGCAGCCTATTTTTTGCACACGGAGGCCCCTCACAAAGTCTTGCCCCATTCCGAGTCCGGCGGACGAACTTCGCCAGCTCCACCCCCCAAGGCTATAGCCCACCGTTTTTTGGGCATTTTTCCGCATAAGGACTTTGGCGCCCCGACCTTGGGGTGCTTGTTTTTGGGCGCGGCTGTGTCCGCGGCCAATTTTTGGCTCACGGAGGCCCCTCGTAAAGTCTCACACCATTCGGAGTCCGGCGGACGAACTTCACCAGCCCGACCCCCCAAGGATATAGCCCTCCGGTTTTTTGGGCATTTTTTCGGAGGGGGGCTTTGGCGCCCCGACCTTCGGGCGCTTATTTTTGGGCGCGGCTGCGTCCGCAGGCTATTTTTGGCACACGGATGCCCCTCACAAAGTCTCACCCCATTCTGAGTCCGGCGGACGAACTTCACCAGCCCGACCCCCCAAGGGTATAGCCCACCTGTTTTTAGGGCATTTTTCCGCAGGTGGGCTTTAGCGCCCCAACCTTCGGGCACTTAGTTTTTGGCACGGCTGTGCCCGTGGACTATTTTTGGCACACGGAGACCCCTCACAAAGTCTCACCCCATTCTGAGCCCGGCGGACGAACTTCGCCCGCCCCACCCCCCAAGGCTATAGCCCACCGTTTTGTGGGCATTTTTCCGCAGGTGGGCTTTGGCGCCCCGACCTTCGGGTGCTCATTCTGGGCGCGGCTGTTTCCACGTCCGATTTTTGGCAGACGGAGGCGCCTCGCAAAGTCTCGTCCCATTCCGAGTCCGGCGGACGAACTTCGCCAGCCCCACCGCCCAAGGCTACAGCGCACCCTGTTTTTGAGCATTTTTCCGCAGGGGGACTTTGGCGCACCGACCTTCGGGCACTTAGTTTTGGGCACGGCTGTGCCCGCGGACTATTTTTGGCACATGGAGGCCCCTCGCAAAGTATCGCCCCATTCCGAGTCCGGCGGACGAACTTAGCCCGCCCCATCCCCCAAGGCAATAGCCCACCCGTTTTGTGGGCATTTTTCCGCTGGTGGGCTTTGGCGCCCAATCCTTCGGGCACTCATTTTTGGCGCGGCTGTTCCCACGGCCTAATTTTGGCACACGGAGGCGCCTCACAAAGTCTCGCCTCATTCCGAGTCTGGCGGACAAACTTCGCCAGCCCCACCCCCCAAGGCTATAGCCCACCCGTTTTTTGGGCGTTTTTCCGCAGGGGGGCTTTGGCGCCCCGACCTTCGGATGCTTATTTTTGGGCGCGGCTTTGCCCGCGGCCCATTTTTGGAACACGGAGGCCCCTCGCAAAGTGTCACCCCATTCTGAGTCCGGCGGACGAAGTTCGCCAGGGCCACCCCCCAAGGCTATCGCCACCCGTTTTTTTGGGCATTTTTCCGCAGGTGGGCTTTGGCGGCCTGACCATTGGGCACTTATTTTTCGGCGCGGCTGTGCCAGCCGCCTATTTTTGGTACACGGAGGGGCCTCGCAAATTCTCGCCCCATTCCGAGTCCGGCGGACGAACTTCGCCAGCCCCACCCCCCAACGCTATAGCCCACCCTGTTTTTGGGCATTTTCCCGCAGGGGGACTTTGGTGCACCGACCTTCGGCCACTTAGTTTTGGGCACGGCTGTGCCCGCGGACTATTTTTGGCGCACGAAGGCCCCTTGCAAAGTCTCGCCCCATTCCGAGTCCGGCGGACGAACTTAGCCCGCCCCACCCCCCAAGGCTATCGCCCACCCGTTTTGTGGGCATTTTTCTGCAGGTGGGCTTCGGCGCCCAAGCCTTCGGGTGCTCATTTTTGGCGCACCTGTGACCGCGGCCTATTTTTGGCACACAGAGGCGCCTCGTAAAGTCTCGCCCCATTCCGAGTCCGGCGGACGAACTTCGCCGGCCCCACCCCCCAAGGCTATAGCCCACCAGTTTTTTGGGCATTTTTCCACAGGGGGGCTTTGGCTCCCTGACCACTGGGCACTTATTTTTGAGCGCGGCTGTGCCCGCGGCCTATTTTTGGCACACAGAGGCCCGTCGAAAAGCCTCGCCCCATTCCGAGTCCGGCGGACAAACTTCGCCAGCCCCACCCCCCAAGGCTATAGCCCACCCGTTTTCTGGGCATTTTTCCGCAGGAGGCTTTGGCGCCGCGACCTTCAGGCGCTTCTTTTGGACGTGGCTGTGCCCGCAGCCTATTTTTGGCACATGGAGGTCCCTCGCAAAGTCTCGCACCATTCCGAGTCCAGCGGATGAACTTCGCCAGCCCCACCCCCCAAGGTTATAGTCCACCCGTTGTTTGGGCATTTTTCCGCAGGGGGGCTTTGGCGCCGCGACGGTCGGGCGCTTATTTTTGTGAGGGGCTGTGTCCGCGGCCTATTTATGGCACTTGGAGGCCCCTCACAAAGTCTCGACCCATTCCGAGTCCGGCGGACATACTTCGCCAGCCCCACCCCCCAAGGCTATAGCCCACCCGTTTTTTGGGCATTTTTCCGTAGGGGGGCTTTGGCGCCCAGACCTTCTGGCATTTATTTTTCGGCACGGCTGTGTCTGTGGCCTATTTTTGGCACACGGAAGCCCCTCGCAAAGTCTCACCCCATTCCGAGTCCGGCGGACGAACTTCGCCAGCCCCACCCCCCAAGGCTATAGCCCACCTGTTTTTTGGGCATTTTTCCGCACGGGAGCTTTAGCGCCCCGACCTTCGGCGCTTATTTTTGGGTGCGGCTGTGCCCGTGCCCTATTTTTTTCACATGGAGGCCCCTCGCAATATCTCGTCCATTCCGAGCCCGGCGGACGGACTTCACCAGCCCCATCCCCCAAGGCTATAGCCCACCCGTTTTTTGGGCATTTTTCCACAGGGGAATTTGGTACAGTGACCTTCGGGCGCTTATTTTTGGGAGCGGCTGTGCCCGCGGACTATTTTTGGCACACGGAGGCCCCTCGCAAAGTCTCGCTCCATTCCGAGTCCGGCGGACGGGCTTCGCCAAGCACACCCCCCAAGGCTATAGCCCACCCATTTTTTGGGCATTTTTCCGCATCGGGGCTTTGGCGCCCCGACCTTCGGGCGCATATTTTTGTGCGCGGCTGTGTCCGCAGCCTATTTTTGGCACACGACGGCCCCTCGCAATGTCACGCCCCATTTCGAGTCCGGCGGACGGACTTCGCCAGGCCCACCCCCCAAGGCTATCGCCCACCCATTTTTTTGGGCATTTTTCTACAGGTGGGCTTTGGCGCCCTGACCATCGGGCGCTTATTTTTTGGTGCGGCTGTGCCAGCAACCTATTTTTGGCCCACGGAGGGCCCTCGCAAATTCACGCCCCATTCCGAGTCCGGCGGACGAACTTCGCCAGCCCCACCCCCCAAGGCTATAGCCCACCCTGTTTTTGGGCATTTTTCCGCAGGGGGACTTTGGCACACCTACCTTGGGGCACTTAGTTTTGGGCACGGCTGTGCCCGTGCACTATTTTTGGCACACGAAGGCCCCTCGCAAAGTCTCGCCCCATTCCGAGTCCGGCGGACGAACTTCGCCCGCCCCACCCCCCAAGGTTATAGCCCACCCGTTTTGTGGGCATTTTTCCGCAGGTGGGCTTTGGCGCCCAAGCCTTCGGGCGCTCATTTTGGGCGCGGCTGTGACCGCGGCCTATTTTTGGCACACGGAGGCGCCTCGCAAAGTCTCGCCCCATTCCGAGTCCGGCGGACGAACTTCGCCGGCCCCACCCCCCAAGGCTATAGCCCACCCGTTTTTTATGCATTTTTCCCCAGGTGGGGCTTTGGCGCCCCAACCTTCGGGCGCTTATTTTTGGGCGAGGCTGTGCCCGTGGCCGTGGCCTAATTTTGGCGCACGCCAGGCCCACCCGGAAAGGCTATACACCACCCCTTTTTTGGGCATTTTTCCATAGGGGGGCTTTTTCGCCGCAACTTTCGGGCACTTATTTTGGGGTGTAGCTGTGCCCGTGGCCTATTTTTGGCACACGGAGACCCCTCACAAAGTCTCGCCCGATTCCAAGTCCAGCGGACGAACTTCACAAGCCCCATTCCCCAAGGCTATAGCCCACCTGTTGTTTGGGCATTTTTCCGCAGGGGGGCTTTGGCTGCATAACGTTCGGGCGCTTATTTTGTTGTGCGCCGGTGCCCGTGGCCTATTTTTGGCCTACGGAGGTCCCTCGCAAAGTCTCACCCCATTTCGACTCCGGCGGACGGACTTCGCCAGCCCTACCGCCCAAGGCTATAGCCCACCCATTTTTTGGGCATTTTTCCGCAGGGGGGCTTTGGCGCCCCAACCTTCGGGTGCTTATTTTTGGATGTGGCTGTGTCCGCGGCCTATTTTTGGCACATGGAGGCCCCTCGGAAAGTCTCGCACCATTCCGAGTCCAGCGGACGAACTTCGCCAGCCCCTCCCCCCAAGGTTATAGCCCACCCGTTTTTTGGGCATTTTTCCACAGGGGGGCTTTGGCGCCCCAACCTTCGGGTGCTTATTTTTGGATGTGGCTGTGTCCGCGGCCTATTTTTGGCACATGGAGGCCCCTCGGAAAGTCTCGCACCATTCCGAGTCCAGCGGACGAACTTCGCCAGCCCCTCCCCCCAAGGTTATAGCCCACCCGTTTTTTGGGCATTTTTCCGCAGGGGGGCTTTGGCGCCCCGACCTTTGGGCGCTTATTTTTTAGCACGGCTGTGCCCGCGGCCTATTTTTCGCACACGAAGGCCACTCGCAAAGTCTCTCCCCACTCCGAATCCGGCGGACGAACTTCGCCAGCCCCACCCCCCAAGGCTATAGCTCACCTGTTTTTTGGGCATTTTTCCACAGGGGGGCTTTGGCGCCCCAACCTTCGGGTGCTTATTTTTGGATGTGGCTGTGTCCGCGGCCTATTTTTGGCACATGGAGGCCCCTCGGAAAGTCTTCGCACCATTCCGAGTCCGGCGGACGAACTTCGCCAGCCCCTCCCCCCAAGGTTATAGCCCACCCGTTTTTTGGGCATTTTTCCGCAGGGGGGCTTTGGCGCCGCGACGTTCGGGCGCTTATTTTTTGGAGCGGCTGTGCCCGTGGCCTATTTATGGCACTTGGAGGCCCCTCGCAAAGTCTCGACCCATTCCGAGTCCGGCGGACATACTTCGCCAGCCCTACCGCCCAAGGCTATAGCCCACCCATTTTTTGGGCATTTTTCCGCAGGGGGGCTTTGGCGCCCCGACCTTCGGGTGCTTATTTTTGGGCGCGGCTGTGCTCGCGGCCTATTTTTGGCACATGGTGGCCCCTCGCAATGTCATCCACCCCCCAAGGCTATAGCCCACCCATTTTTTGCGTATTTTTCGTCAGGGTGGCTTTGGTGCCCCGACCTTCCGGAGCTTGTTTTGGGATGCAGCTGTGCCCGCGCCCTATTTTTGGCACACGGAGGCCCCTCACAAAGTCTCGCCCCATTCCGAGTTTGGCGGATGAACTTCGCCAGCCCCACCCCCCAAGGCTATAGCCTACCCATTTTTTCGGCATTTTTCCGCTGCGGGGCATTGGCTCCCCGACCTTAGGGCGCTTATTTTTGGGGTCGGCTGTGCCCGCGGCCTATTTTTGGCCTACGGAGGCCCCTCGCAAAGTCTCGCCCCATTTCGAGTCCGGCGGACAGACTTCGCCAGCCCTACCGCCCAAGGCTATAGCCCACCCATTTTTTGGGCATTTTTCCGCAGGGGGGCTTTGGCGCCGCGACGTTCGGGCGCTTATTTTTTGGAGCGGCTGTGCCCGCGGCCTATTTATGGCACTTGGAGGCCCCTCGCAAAGTCTCGACGCATTCCGAGTCCGGCGGACATACTTCGCCAGCCCCACCCCCCAAGGCTATAGCCCACCCATTTTTTGGGCATTTTTCCGCAGGGGGGCTTTGGCGCCGCGACGTTCGGGCGCTTATTTTTTGGAGCGGCTGTGCCCGCGGCCTATTTATGGCACTTGGAGGCCCCTCGCAAAGTCTCGACGCATTCCGAGTCCGGCGGACATACTTCGCCAGCCCCACCCCCCAAGGCTATAGCCCACCCATTTTTTGGGCATTTTTCCGCAGGGGGGCTTTGGCGCCGCGACGTTCGGGCGCTTATTTTTTGGAGCGGCTGTGCCCGCGGCCTATTTATGGCACTTGGAGGCCCCTCGCAAAGTCTCGACGCATTCCGAGTCCGGCGGACATACTTCGCCAGCCCCACCCCCCAAGGCTATAGCCCAACCGTTTTTTGGGCATTTTTCCGTTGGGGGGCTTTGGCGCCCCGACCTTCTAGCGTTTATTTTTAGGCACGGCTGTGCCCGTGGCCTATTTTTGGCACACAGAGACCCCTCGCAAGGTCTCACCCCATTCCGAGTCCGGCGGACGATCTTCGCCAGCCCAACCCCCCAAGGCTATAGCCCACCCGTTTTTTTGGCATTTTTCCGCAGGGGGGCTTTGGCGCCCAGACCATCGGCCACTTATATTTGGGCGCGGCTGTGCCAACGGCCTTTTTTTGGCACACGGAGTCCTCTCGCAAAGTCTTGCCCCATTCAGAGTCCGGCGGACGAACTTCGCCATCGCCCCATTCCGAGTCCAGCGAACAAACTTCACCCTCCCCACCCCCCAAGGCCCAAGGCTTTAGCCCACCCATTTTTTTGGTATTTTTCTGCCGGGGGGCTTTGGTGCTGCAACCTTCAGACACTTATTTTTGGGTGCGGCTGTGCCCACGGCGTATTTTTGGCGCACGGAGGCCCCTCATAAAGTCTCGCCCCATTCCGAGTCTGTCGGACGAACTTCGCCATCCCCACCCCCCAAGGCTATAGCCCACCCGTTTTTTGGGTATTTTTCCACAGGGGTGCTTTGGCGCCCCGACCTTCGTGCGCTTACTTTTGGGCGCGGCTGTGTCCGCGGCCTATTTTTGGTACACGGAGTTCCCTCGCAAACTCTCGCCCCATTCCGAGTCTGGCGGATGAACTTCGCCAGCGCCACCCCCCAAGGCTATAGCCCACCCTTTTTTGGGCATTTTTCCGCATGGGTGCTTTGGCGCCCCGACCTTCGGGCGCTTATTTTTGGGCGCGGTTGTGCCCGCGGCCTATTTTTGGCAAACGGAGGCCCCTCGCAAAGTCTCGTCCCAACCTGAGTCCGGCAGACGAACTTCGCCAGCCCCACCCCCCAAGGCTATAGCCCACCCCTTTTTTGGGCATTTTTCCGCAGGGGCGCTTTGGCGCCCCGACCTTCGGGTGCTTATTTTTGGGTGCGGCTGTGCCCGCGGCCTATTGTTTGCACGCGCAGGCCCCTCGCAAAGGCTCGCCTCATTTCAAGTCCGGCGGACGAACTTCGCCAGCCCCACCCCCAAG
Source organism: Citrus medica (assembly GCA_002013955.2). NCBI lineage: Eukaryota > Viridiplantae > Streptophyta > Magnoliopsida > Sapindales > Rutaceae > Citrus > Citrus medica. Next base: position 158,951 of record MKYO02028277.1, on the reverse strand, counting down.
GCTATAGCCCACCCGTTTTTTGGGCATTTTTTCGCCGGGGGGCTTTGGCGCCCCAACCTTCGGGCACTTACTTTTGGGTACGGCTGTGCACGCGGCTTATTTTTGGCACACGTTGGCCCCTCGCAAAGTCTCGCCCCATTCCGAGTTAGGTGGACGAACTTCGCCAGCCCACCCCCCAAGGCTATAGCCAACCCATTTTTTGGGCACTTTTCCGCAGGGGGCCTTTGGCGACCCGACCTTCGGGAGCTTATTTTTGGGCGCGGCTGTGCCCGCGGCCTATTTTTGGCACACGGTGGCCCCTCGCAATGTCATCCACCCCCCAAGGCTATAGCCCACCCATTTTTTGGGCATTTTTCCTCAGGGTGGCTTTGGCGCCCCGACGTTCGGGCACTTATTTTTGGGCGCGGCTGTGCCCGCGGCCTATTTTTGGCACACAGACGCCCCTCGCAAAGTATCGCCCAATTCCGAGTCCAGCAGACGAACTTCGCCAGCCCCACCCCCCAAGGCTATATTCTACCTGTTTATTGGGCATTTTTCCGCAGGGGGGCTTTGGCGCCGCGACCTTCGGGTGCTTATTTTTGGGCACGGCTGTGTCCGCGGCCTATTTTTTACACGGGTAGGCCCCTCGCAAAGGCTCGAATCATTCCGAGTCCGGTGGACGAACTTCGCCAGCCCCACCCCCCAAGGCTATATTCTACCTGTTTATTGGGCATTTTTCCGCAGGGGGGCTTTGGCGCCCCGACCCTCGGACGCTTATTTTTGGGCGCGGCTGTGCTCGCGGCCTATTTTTGGCACACGTTGGCCCCTCGCAAAGTCTCGCCCCATTCCGAGTTAGGTGGACGAACTTCGCCAGCCCACCCCCCAAGGCTATAGCCCACCAATTTTTTGGGCACTTTTCCGCAGGGGGCCTTTGGCGCCCCGACCTTCGGGAGCTTATTTTTGGGCGCGGCTGTGCCCGCGGCCTATTTTTGGCACACGGTGGCACCTCGCAATGTCATCCACCCCCCAAGGCTATAGCCCACCCATTTTTTGCGTATTTTTCGTCAGGGTGGCTTTGGTGCCCCAACCTTCGGAAGCTTATTTTGGGATGCAGCTGTGCCCGCGCCCTATTTTTGGCACACGGAGGCCCCTCGCAAAGTCTCGCCCCATTTCGAGTTCGGCGGACGAACTTCGCCAGCCCCACCCCCCAAGGCTATAGCCCACCCATTTTTTCGGCATTTTTCCGCTGGGGGGCATTGACTCCCCGACCTTAGGGCGCTTATTTATGGGGGCGGCTGTGCTCGCGGCCTATTTTTGGCACACGGGGGCCCCTCGCAAACTCTCACCCCATTCCGAGTCCGGCGGACGAACTAAGCCCGCCCCACCCCCCAAGGCTATATCCCACCCGTTTCTTGGGCATTTTACCGCCGGGGCGCACTTATTTTTTGGTGCGGCTGTTCCCGCGGCCAATTTTTGGCACACGGAGACCCCTCGCAAAGTCTAGCCCCTTTCCGAGTCCAGCGGACGAACTTAGCCAGCCCCACCACCCAAGGCTATAGCCCACCCGTTTTTTGGGCATTTTTCCGCAGGGGGGCTTTGGCGCCCTGACCTTCGGGCGCTTATTTTTGGG
>MKYO02028277.1:132959-150778 GCA_002013955.2 Citrus medica | reverse complement strand
GGGGGCTTTGGCGTCCCGACCTTCGGGTGCTTATTTTTTGTTACGGCTGTGCCCGCAGCCTATTTTTGGCACACGGAGGACCCTCGCAAAGTCTCGCCCCATTCCGAGTCCGGCGGACAAACTTCGCCAGCCCCAACCCCAAGGCTATAGTCCACCCATTTTTTGGGCATTTTTCCGCAGGGGGGCTTTTGCGCCAAGATCTTTGGGTGTTTATTTTTGGGCGCGGCTGTGTCCGCGGCCTTTTTTTGGCATCGCAAAGCCTCGCCCCATTCCGAGTCCGGCGGACGAACTTCGCCAGCCCCACCCCCCAAGGCTATAGCCCACCCGTTTTATGGGCATTTTTCCGCGGGGGGCTTTGGCGCCCCGACCCTTAGGCGCTTATTTTTGGGCGCGGCTGTGCCCGCGGCCTATTTTTGGTACACGGAGGCCCCTTGAAATGTCTCGCCCCATTACGAGTCCGGCAGTCTAACTTCGCCAGCCCCACCCCCCAAGGCTATAGCCCACCCGTTTTTTGGGCTTTTTTCCGCCGGGGGGCTTTGGCGCCCCGACCTTCGGGCTCTTATTTTTTGGCGCGGTAGTGGCCGCGGCCTATTTTTGGCCCACGGAGGCCTCTCGCAATGTCTCGCCCCATTCTGAGTCCGGCAGGCGAGCTTCGCCCGCCCCACTCCCCAAGGCTATAACCCACCCGTTTTTTGGGCATTTTTCCGCAGGGGGGCTTTGGCGTCCCGACCTTTGGGCGCTTATTTTTGGGCTAGGCTATCCCAGCGGCCTATTTTTGGTACACGGACGCCCCTCGCGAAGTCTCGCTCCATTCCGAGTCCGGCAAACGAACTTTGCCAGCCCCACCCCCCAAGGCTTTAGTCCACCCGTTTTTTGGGCATTTTTCCGCAGGGGGGCTTTGGCGTCCCGACCTTTGGGCGCTTATTTTTGGGCTAGGCTATCCCAGCGGCCTATTTTTGGTACACGGACGCCCCTCGCGAAGTCTCGCTCCATTCCGAGTCCGGCAAACGAACTTTGCCAGCCCCACCCCCCAAGGCTATAGCGCACCCGGTTTTTGGGTATTTTTCCGCAGGGGGCCTTTCGAACCCCGGCCTTCGGGCGCGGCTGTGGCCGCGGCCTATTTTTGGCACACGCAGGCCCCTCGCAATGTCTCGTCCCATTCTGAGCTCGCCCGCCCCACCCCTCAAGGCTATAACCCACCCGTTTTTTGGGCATTTTTCCGCAGGGGGGCTTTGGCGCCCGGACCTTTGGGCGCTTATTTTTGGGCTAGTCTGTCCCAGCGGCCTATTTTTAGTACACGGATGGCCCTCGCTCAGTCTCGCCCCATTCCAAGTCCGGCGAACGAACTTCGCCAGGCCCACCCCCCAAGGCTATAGCCCCACCCGTTTTTGGTCATTTTTCCGCTGGGGGGCCTTGGCGCCACGACCTTCGGGCTCTTATTTTTGGACGCGGCTGTGTCCACGGCCTATTTTTGGCACACGGAGGCCCCTAGCAAAGTCTCAACCTATTCCGAGTCCGGCGGACAAACTTCGCCAGCCCCACCACCCAAGGCTATAGCCCACCCGTTTTTTGGGCATTTTTCCGCGGGGGGGCTTTGGCGCCCCAACCTTCGGGCGCTTATTTTTGGGTACGGCAGTGCCCGCGGCCTATTTTTGGCACACGGAGGCCCCTCGCAAAGTCTCACCCCATTCCGAGTCCGGCGGACCAACTTCGCCAGCCCCACCCCCCAAGGCTATAGCCCACACGTTTTTTGGGCATTTTTCCGCAGGGGGGCTTTGGCGCCCCGACCTTCGAGCGATTATTTTTGGGCACGGCTATGCCCGCGGCCTATTTTTGGCATACGGAGGCCCCTCGCAAAGTCTCGCCCTATTCCGAGTCCGGCGGACGAACTTCACCAGCCCCACCCCCCAAGGCTATAGCCCACCCATTTTTTGTGCATTTTTCCACGGGGGGGCTTTGACGCCCCAACCTTTGGCCGCTTATTTTCGGGTGCGGCTGTGCCCACGGCCTATTTTTGGCACACGGACACCCCTCGCAATGTCTCGCCCCATTCCGAGTCCGGCGGACGAACTTCGCCAGCCCCACCCCCCAAGGATATAGACCACCCGTTTTTTGGGCATTTTTCTGCAGGGGGCTTTGGCGCCGCAACGTTCGGGCGCTTTATTTTGGGCGCGGGTGGGTCCGCGGCCTATTTTTGGCGCACGGAGGCCCCTCGTAAGGTCTCGCATCATTCCAAGTCCTGCGGACGAACTTCGCCAGCCCCACCCCCCAAGGCTATAGCCCACCCGTTTTTTGGGCATTTTTCCGCCGGGGGGCTTTGGCGCCCTGACCTTCGGACACTTATTTTTGGCCGCAGCTGTGCCCGCGGCCTATTTTTGGCACACGTAGGCCCCTCGTAAGGTCTCGTCCCATTCCGAGTTCGACGGACGAACTTCGCTATCCCCACCCCCCAAGGCTATAGCCCTTTGGGCTCGGCTGTGCCCGCGGCCTATTTTTGGTACACGGAGGCCCCTCGCAAAGACTTGCCCCATTCCGAGTCCGGCAGACGAACTTCGCCAGCCCCACCCCCCAAGGCTATAGCCCACCCATTTTTTGGGCATTTTTCTGCAGTGGGCTTTGGCGCCCCGACCCTCAGGAGCTTATTTTTGGGCGCGGCTGTGGCCGCGGCCTATTTTTGGCACACGGAGGCTCCTCTCAAACTCCCGCCCCATTCCGAGTCCGGCGGACGAACTTCGCCAGCCACACCCCCCAAGGCTATAGCCCACCCGTTTTTTAGGCATTTTTCCGCCGGGGGGCTTTGGCGCCCCGACCTTCAGGCGCTTATTTTTGGGCTCGACCGTGCCCGCGGCCTATTTTTGGCAACCGGAGGCCCCTCACAAAGACTCGCCTCATTCCGAGTCTGGCGGGCAAACTTCGCCAGCCCCACCCCCCAAGGCCATAGCCCACCCGTTTTTTGTTCATTTTTCTGTAGGGGGCTTTGGCGCCCCGACCTTCGGGTTCTTATTTTTTGCCGCGGTTGTGGCCATGGTCTATTTTTGGCACACGGAGGCCCCTCGTAAAGTCTCACCCCATTCTGAGTGCGGCGGACGAACTTCGCAAGCCCCACCCCCCAAGGCTATAGCCCACACGTTTTTTGGGCATTTTTCCTCAGGGGGGCTGCGGCGCCCCGTCCTTCAGGCGCTTATTTTTCGGCTCGGCTGTGCCCGCGGCCTATTTTTGGCACACGGAGGCCCCTCGCAAAGACTCGCCCCATTCCGAGTCCGGCTGACAAACTTCGCCAGCCCCACCCCTCAAGGCTATAGCCCACCCGTTTTTTGTGCATTTTTCTGCAAGGGGGATTTGGCGCCCCGACCTTCCGGAACTTATTTTTGGGCTCGGGTGTGCCCGCGGCCTATTTTTGGCAAACGGAGGCCCCTCGCAAGGTCTCGCAACATTCCAAGTCCGGCGGATGAACTTCGCCAGCCCCACCCCCCAAGGCTATAGCCCACCCGTTTTTTGGGCATTTTTCCGCCAGGGGGCTTTGGCGCCCCGACCTTCGGACACTTATTTTTGGGCGCGGCTGTGCCCGCGGCCTATTTTTGGCACATGTAGGCCCTTCGCAAGGTCTCATCCCATTCCGAGTCCGGCGGACGAACTTCGCAAGCCCCACCCCCAAAGGCTATAGCCCACACGTTTTTTGGGCATTTTTCCGCAGGGGGGCTGCGGCGCCCCGTCCTTCAGGCACTTATTTTTCGGCTCGGCTGTGCCCGCGGCCTATTTTTGGCAAACGGAGGCCCCTCGCAAGGTCTCGCAATATTCCAAGTCCGGCGGATGAACTTCGCCAGCCCCACCCCCCAAGGCTATAGCCCACCCATTTTTTGGGCATTTTTCCGCCGGGGGGCTTTGGCACCCCGACCTTCGGACACTTATTTTTGGGCGCGGCTGTGCCCGCGGCCTATTTTTGGCACATGTAGGCCCTTCGCAAGGTCTCGTCCCATTCCGAGTCCGGCGGACGAACTTCGCCAGCCCACCCGTTTTTTGGGCATTTTTCCACAGGGAGGCTTTGGGGCCCCGACCTTCGGGCGCTTATTTTTGGGTGCGGCAGTGCCAGCGGCCTATTTTTACCAGATGGAGGCCCCTCGCAAAGTCTCACCCATTCCAAACCCGGCGGACGAACTTCACCAGCCCCACCCGCCAAGGCTATAGCCCACCCGTTTTTTGGGCATTTTCCCGCATGAGGGCTTTGGCGCCCCGGCCTTCGGGCGCTTATTTTTGGGCGCGGCTGTGTCCGACACCTATTTTTGGCACACGGAGGCCCCTCACAAAGTCTCGTCTTATTCCGAGTCCGGCGGACGAACTTCGCCAGCCCCACCACCCAAGGCTATAGCCCACCCGTTTTTTGGGCATTTTCCCGCATGAGGGCTTTGGCGCCCCGGCCTTCGGGCGCTTATTTTTGGGCGTGGCTGTGTCCGAGACCTATTTTTGGCACACGGAGGCCCCTCACAAAGTCTCGTCTTATTCCAAGTCCGGCAGACGAACTTCGCAGGCCCCACCCCCCAAGTCGCCAGCCCACCCGTTTTTTGGGCATTTTTCCGCCGGGGGGCTTTGGCGCCCCGACCTTCGGGTGCTTATTTTTGGGCGTGGCTGTGTCCGAGACCTATTTTTGGCACACGGAGGCCCCTCGCAAGGTCTCGTCCCATTCCGAGTCCGGCGGACGAACTTCGCCGGCCCCTCCCCCCAAGGCTATAGCCCACCCGTTTTTTGGGTATTTTTCCGCAGGGGGGCTTTGTTGCCCCGACCTTCGGGGGCTTATTTTTGGGCACGGCTCTGCCCGCGGCCTGTTTATGGCACACGTAGGCCCCTCGCAAAGTCTCGCCCCATTCCAAATCCGGCGGACGAACTTCATCAGCCCAACCCCCCAAGGCCATAGCCCACCCGTTTTTGGGGCATTTTTCCAAGGGGGGCTTTGTCGCCCCGACCTTCAGGTGCTTATTTTTGGGCTCGGCTGTGGTCGCGTTCTATTTTTGGCACACGGAGGCCCCTCGCAAAGACTCGCCCCATTCCGAGTCCGGCGGACGAACTTCGCCGGCCCCTCCCCCCAAGGCTATAGCCAACCCGTTTTTTGGGCATTTTCCCGCAGGTGGGCTTTGGCGCTCCGACCTTCGGGCACTTGTTTTTGGGCGCGGCTGTGTCCGCAGCCTATTTTTGGCACATGGAGGCCCCTCGCAAAGTCTTGTCTCATTCCGACTCCGGCGGACGAACTTCGCCAGCCCCACCCCCCAAGGCAATAGCCCACCCGTTTTTTGGGCATTTTCCGCAGGGGGGCTTTGGCGTCCCGACCTTCGGGTGCTTATTTTTTTCCGCGGCTATGCCCGTCGTCTATTTTTAGCACACAGAGGCCCCTCGCAAAGTCTCACCCCATTCCGAGTCCGGCGGATGAGCTTCGCAAGCCCCACCCCCCAAGGCTATAGCGCACACGTTTTTTGGGCATTTTTCCGCAGGGGGCTTGGCGCCCCGACCTTCAGGTGCTTATTTTTGGGCTCGGCAGTGACCGCGGCCTATTTTTGGCACACGGAGGCCCCTCGCAAAGACTCGTCCCATTCCGAGTCCGGCGGACGAACTTCGCCGGCCCCACCCCCCAAGGATATAGCCCACCCGTTTTTTGGGTATTTTTCCACACGGGGGCTTTGGCGCCCCAACCTTTGGCTGCTTATTTTTGGCCACGGCTTTGCCCGCAGCCTATTTTTGGTACACGGAGACCCCTCGCAAAGACTCGCCCCATTCGGAGCCCGGCGGACGAACTTCGCCATCCCCACCTCCCAAGGCTATTGCCCACCCGTTTTTTGGGCATTTTCCCGCAGGTGGGCTTTGGCGCCCCGACCTTCGGGCACTTATTTTTGGGCGCGGATGTGTCCGCAGCCTATTTTGGCACACGGAGGCCCCTCGTAAAGTCTCGTCTCATTCCGAGTCCGGCGGACGAACTTCGCCAACCCCACCCCCCAAGGCTATAGCCCACCCGGTTTTTGGGCATTTTTCTGTAGGGGGGCTTTGGCATCCCGACCTTCGGATGCTTATTTTTTTCCGCGGCTGTGGTCGTGGTCTATTTTTGGCACACGGAGGCCCCTTGCAAAGTCTCGCCCCATTCCGAGTCCGGCGGACGAACTTCGCCAGCCCCACCCCCCAAGGCTATAGCCCACCCGTTTTTTGGGCATATTTCCGCAGGGGGGCTTTGGCGCCCCGACCTTCGGACACTTATTTTTGGGCGCGGCTGTGCCCGCGGCCTATTTTTGGCGGACGTAGGCCCCTCACAAGGTCTCGTCCAATTCCGAGTCCGGCAGACGAACTTCGCCAGCCCACACCCCAAGGCTATAGCCCACCCGTTTTTTGGGCATTTTTCCGCAGGGAGGTTTTGGCGCTCCAACCTTCGGTCACTTATTTTTGGGTGCGACTGTGCCCGCGGCCTATTTTTGCCAGACGGAGGCCCCTCGCAAACTCTCGCCCATTCCGAGCCCGGCGGATGAACTTCGCCAGCCACACCCCCCAAGGCTATAGCCCACACGTTTTTTGGGCATTTTCCCGCGGGAGGGCTTTGGCACCCCGACCTTCAGGCGCTTATTTTTGGGTGCGGCTGTGTCCGCGGCCTATTTTTGGCACACGGAGGCCCCTCGCAAAGTCTCGTGTCATTCCAAGTCTGGCGGACGAACTTTGCCAGCCCCACCACCCAAGGCTATAGCCCACCCATTTTTTGGGCATTTTTCCACAAGGGGGGATTGGCACTCCGACCTTCGGGAGCTGACTTTTTACCACGGCTGTGCCCGCGGCCTATTTTTGGCACACGGAGGCCCCTCGCAAAGTCTCGCCCCATTCCGAGTCCGGCGGACGAACTTTGCCAGCCCCACCCCCCAAGGCTATAGCCCACTCGTTTTTTGGGCATTTTTCCGCGGGGGGGCTTTGGCGCCCCGACCTTTGGGTGCTTATTTTTGGGCGCGGCTGTTCCTGAGGACTATTTTTGGCACACGGAGGCCCCTCGAAAAGTCTCGCCCCATTCCGAGTCCGGCGGACGAACTTCGCCAGCCCCACCCCCAAAGGCTATAGCCCACCCGTTTTTTGGGCATTTTTCCGAAGGAGGGGCTTAGGAGCCCCGACCTTCAGGCGCTTATTTTCGGGTGCGGCTGTGCCCGCGGCATATTTTTGGCACACACAGGCCCCTCACAAAGTCTCGCCCCATTCTGAGTCCGGCGGACGAACTTCGCCGGCCCCACCACCCAAGGCTATAGCCCACCCGTTTTTTGTGCTTTTTTCCACTGGGGGGCTTTGGCGCCCCGACCTTCGGGCGCTTATTTTTAGTCTCGGCTGTGTCCGCGGCCTATTTTTGGCGCACGGAGGCCCCTCGTAAAGTCTCACCCCATTCCGAGTCTGGCGGACGAACTTCGCCAGCCCCACCCCCCAAGGCTATAGCACACTGGTTTTTTGGGCATTTTTCCGCGGTGGGGCTTTGGCGCCCCGACCTTCGGGCTCTGATTTATGGGCGCGGCTATGCCCGCGGACTATTTTTAGCACACGGAGGCCCCTTGCAAAGTCTCGCCCCATTCCGAGTCTGGCAGACGAACTTCGCCAGCCCCACCCGCCAAGGCTAAAGCCCACCGGTTTGTTGGGCATTTTTCCGCAGGGGGGCTTTGGCGCCTCGACCTTCGGGCGGGGCTGTGCCCGCGGCCTATTTTTGGCTCACGGAGGTCCCTCGTAAAGTCTAGTCCCATTCCGAGTCCGGCAGACTAGCTTCGCAAGCCCCACCCCCCAAGGCTATAGCCCACCCTTTTTTTGGGCATTTTTCCGCGGGTGGCCTTTGGTGACCCGACCTCCGGGCGCTAATTTTTGGACGCGGCTATGCCCGCGGCCTATTTTTTGCACAAGTAGGCCCCTCCCAAAGTCTCGCCCCATTCCGAATCTGGCAGACGAACTTCGCCAGCCCCACCCCCCAAGGCTATAGCCCACTGGTTTTTTGGGCATTTTTCTGCAAGGGGGCTTTGGCGCCCCGACCTTCGGTTGCTTATTTTTGGGTGCGCCTGTGCTCATGGCCTATTTTTGGCACCCGGAGGCCCCTCGCAAAGCCTCGCCCCATTCCGAGTCCGGCGGACGAACTTCGCCAGCCCGACCCCGAAAGGCTATGGCCCACCCGTTTTTTGGGCATTTTTCCGCGGGGGAGCTTTGGCGCCACGACCTTGGGGCGCTTGTTTTTGGGTACGGCTCTGCCCGCGGCCTATTTTTGGCACACAGAGGCCCCTCACAAAGTCTCGCCTCATTACGAGTCCTGCGGACGAAGTTCGCCGGCCCCACCCCCCAAGACTATAGCCCACCCGTTTTTTGGGCATTTTTCCGCCGGGGGGCTTTGGCGCCCCGACCATCGGGCGCTTATTTTTTGGTACAGCTATCCTCACGCCCTATTTTTGGTACACGAAGGCACCTCGAAAAGTCTCACCCCATTCCAAGTCCGGCGGGTGAACTTCGCCAGCCCCACCCCGTAAGGCTATAGCCACCCGTTTTTTGGGCATTTTTCCGCAGGGGGGCTTTGGCGCCACGACCTTTGGGTGCTTATTTTTGGGTACGGCTGTGCCTGCGGCCTATTTTTGGCACACAGAGGCCCCTCGTAAAGTCTCGCCCCATTCCGAGTCCGGCGGACGAACTTCGCTAGCCCCACACCCCAAGGCTATAGCCCACTGGTTTCTTGGGCATTTTTCCGCAGGGGGGCTTTGGTGCCTCGACCTTCGGATGCGGCTGTGCCCGCGGCCTATTTTTGGCTCACGGAGGCCCCTCGCAAAGTCCCACCCCATTCCGAGTCCGGCGGACGAACTTCACAAGCCCCACCGCCCTAGGCTATAGCCCACCCGATTTTTGGGCATTTTTCCGCAGGGGGGCTTTGGCGCCCCGACCTTCGGGAGCTAATTTTTTGGAGCGGCTGGGCCCGCGGCCTATTTTTGGCACACAGAGGCCCCTCGTAAAGTCTCACCCCATTCCAAGTCCGGCGGATGAACTTCGCCAGCCCCACCCCCCAAGGCTATAGGCCCACCCGTTTTTTGGGCGCGCTGTGCTTGCGGCCTATTTTTGGCACACGGAGGACCCTCGCAAAGTCTCACCCCATTCCGAGTCCGGTGGACGAATTTCGCCAGCCCCACCCCCCAAGGCTATAGCCCACCTGTTTTTTGGGCATTTTTCCGCAAGGGGGCTTTGGCGTCCCAACCTTTGGGCACTTATTTTTGGGCGTGGCTGTGCCCATGCCCTATTTTTGGCACGCGGAGGCCCCTCGCAAAGTCTCGCCCCATTCCGAGTCCGGGGGATGAACTTCTCCAGCCCCAGCCCGCAAGGCTATAGCCCACTCAATTTTTGGGCATTTTTCCGCCGGGGGGCTTTGGAGCCCCGACCATCGGGCACTTATTTTTGGTCGCAGCTGTGGCCGCGTCCTATTTTTGGCACACGGAGGCCCCTCGCAAAGTCTCACCCCATTCTGAGTCCGGCGGACGAACTTCGCCAGCCCCACCCCAAAGGCTATAGCCTACCCGATTTTTGGGCATTTTTCCGAAGGGGGGCTTTGGCGCGCTGACTTTTGGGCGCGGCTGTGCCCGCGGCCTATTTTTGGCACACGGAGGCCCCTCACAAAGTCTCGCGCTATTCCGAGTCCGGCGGATGAATTTCGCCAGCCGCACCCTCCAAGGGTATGCCCACCCATTTTTTGGGCATTTTACCGCAACGGGGCGCCTATTTCTCGCCCCATTCCGAGTCCGGCGGACGAATTTCGCCAGGCCCACCCCCCAAGGCTATAGCCCAGCCGGTTTTTGGGAATTTTCCGCAAGGGGCCTTGGTACGCCGACATTCGAGCACTTATTTTTAGGAGCGGCTGGGCCCACGGCCTATTTTTGGCACACGGAGGGCCCGCGCAAAGTCTCGCCCGATTCCGAGTCCAGCGTACGAACTTCTCGTGCCCCACCCCCCAAGGCTATAGCCCCACCCATTTTTTGGGCATTTTTCCGCAGGGGGGCTTTGGAGCACCAACCTTCGGCCGCTTAATTTTGGGCGCGGCAGTGCCCGCGGCCTATTTTTGGCACACGGAAGCCCCTCGCAAAGTCCCGCCCCATTCCGAGTCCGGCAGAAGAAGTTCGCCAGCCCCACCCCCCAAGGCTATACCCCACCCATTTTTTGGGCATTTTTCCGCAGGGGGGCTTTGGCGGCCCGACCTTCGGGCGCTTATTTTTCGGAGTGGCTGGGCCCTCAGCCTATTTTTCTCGCACGGAGACCCCTCACAAAGTCTCGCCCCATTCCGAGTCCGGCGGATGAACTTCGCCAGCCCCACCCCCCAAGGCTATAGCCCAACCCGGTTCTTGGGCGCGGCAGTGCCCGTGGCCAATTTTTGGTACAAGGAGGCCCCTCGTAATGTCTCGCCCCATTCGGAGTCCGGCGGATGAACTTCGCCCGCCCCACTCCCCAAGGCTATAGCCCACCCATTTTTTGGGCATTTTTCCGCCGGGGTGCTTTGGCGCCCCGACCTTCGGGCAATTATTTTTGGGCGCGGCTGTGCCCGCGGCCTATTTTTAGCACACGGAGGGCCCTCGTAAAGTCTCGTCCCATTCCTAGTCCAGTGGATGAACTTTCCCAGCCCCACCCCCCAAGGCTATAGCCCACCCGTTTTTTGGGCATTTTTCCGCAGGGGGGCTTTGACGCCCCGACCTTCGGGCGCTTATTTTTGGGCGCGGCTGTGTCCGCGGCCTATTTTTGGCACACGGAGGGCCCTCTCAAAGTCTTGCCCATTCCGAGTCCAGCGGACAAACTTCGCCAGCCCCACCCCCAAGGCTATAGCCCACTCGTTTTTTGGGCATTTTTCCGCAGGGGGGCTTTGACGCCCCGACCTTCGGGCGATTATTTTTGGGCGCGGCTGTGTCCGCGGCCTATTTTTGGCACACGGAGGGCCGTCGCAAAGTCTCACCCCATTCCGAGTCCGGCGGACGAACTTTGCCAGCCACGCCCCCAAGGCTTTAGCCGAGCCATTTTTTGGGCATTTTTCCGCAGGGGGCTTTGGCGCTCCGACCTTCGGGCACTTATTTTTTAGCGCAGTTGTGCCTGCGGCCGATTTTTGGAACACGGTGGCCCCTCGCAAAGTCTCATCCCATTCCGAGTCCGCCGGACGAACATCGCCAGCCCCACCCGCCAAGGCTATAGCCTACCCATTTTTTGGGAATTTTTCCGCAGGGGGGCTTTGGCGGCCCGACCGTCGGGCGCTTATTTTTGGGTGCGGGTGTGTAAGCGGCCTATTTTTGGGACACGGAGGCCCCTCGCAAAGTCTCATCCCATTCTGAGTCCGGTGACCGAACTTCGCCAGCCCCACCCCCCAAGACTATAGCCCACCCGTTTCTTGGGAATTTTTCCGCAGGGGGGCTTTGGCGCCCCGACCATCGGGCGCTTATTTTTGGACGCGGCTGTGTCCGCGGCCTATTTTTGGCACACGGAGGCCTCTCGAAAAGTCTGGCCCCATTCCGAGTCCGGCGGACGAACTTCGCCAATCCCACCCCCCAAGGCTATAGCCCACCCGTTTTTTGGGCATTTTTCCTCAGCGGGGCTTTAGCGCCCCGACCTTCGGGCACTTCTTTTTTGTTACAGCTGGGTCTGCGGCCTATTTTTTGGACATGGACGCCCCTCGAAAAGTCTCGCCCCATTCCGAGTCCTTCGGACGAACTTCGCCAGCACCACCCCCCAAGGCTATAGCCCACCCGTTTTTTGGGTATTTGTCTGCAGGGGGGCTTTGGAGCCCCGACCTTCAGGCACTTATTTTTGGGCACGGCAGTTCCCGCGGCCTATTTTTCGCACACGGAGGCCCCTCGAAAAGTCTGGCCCCATTCCGAGTCCGGCGGACGAACTTCGCCAGTCCCACCCCCCAAGGCTATAGCCCACCCGTTTTTTGGGCATTTTTCCGCAGGGGGGCTTTGGCGTCCCGACCTTCGGGCACTTATTTTTGTGGGCGGCTGTGTTTGCGGCCTATTTTTGGCACATGGAGGCCCCTCGCAAAGTCTTTCCCCATTCCGAGTCCGGCAGATGAACTTCGCCAGCCCCACCCCCCAAGGCTATAGCCCACCCGTTTTTTGGGCATTTTTCCGCAGGGGGGCTTTGGCGCCCCGACCTTCGGGCGCTTATTTTTGGGTGCGGCTGTGCCCGTGGCCTATTTTTAGTACGTGGAGACCCCTCGCAAAGTCTCGCCCCATTCCGAGTCCGGCAGATGAACTTCGCCAGCCCCACCCCCCAATGCTATAGCGCACCCGTTTTTTGGGCTTTTTTCTGCAGGGGGGTTTGGCGCCCCGACCTTCGGGCGCTTATTTGCGGGTGCAGCTGTGCCCGCAGCCGATATTTGGCACACGGAGGGCCCTCGCGAAGTCTCGCCCCATTCTGAGTCCGGCGGACGAACTTCCCAGCCCCACCCCCCAAGGCTATAGCCCACCCGTTTTTTGGGCAATTTTCCGCAGGGGGGATATGGTGCCCCGACCTTCGGGTGCTTATTTTTGGGCGCGGTTGTGAACGCAGCCTATTTTGTGCACTCGGAGGCCCCTCGCAAAGTCTCACCCCATTCCAAGTCCGGCGGATGAACTTCGCCAGCCTCACCCCCCAAGGGTATAGCCCACCCGTTTTTTGGGCATTTTTCTGCAGTGCGGCTTTGGCGCCGCGACTTAAAATATTTTTGGGCGCGGCTGTGCACGCCGCCTATTTTTGGCACACGGAGGCCCCTCGCAAAGTCTCACCCCATTCCAAGTCCGGCGGATGAACTTCGCCAGCCTCACCCCCCAAGGGTATAGCCCACCCGTTTTTTGGGCATTTTTCCGCAGGGGGGCTTTGGCGCACCGACCTTCGGGCGCTGATTTTTGGTTGCGGATGGGTCTGCAGCCTATTTTTTGCACACGAAGGCCCCTCAAAAAGTCTCGCCCCATTCCGAGTCTGGCGGACGAACTTCACCAACACCACCCCCCAAGGCTATAGCCCACCCGTTTTTTGGGCATTTGTCCGCAGGGGGGCTTTGGCGTCCCGACCTTCGGGCACTTATTTTTGGGCGCGGCTGTTCCTGCAGCCTATTCTTGGTACACGGAGGCCCCTCGCAAAGTCTCGCTCCATTCCGAGTCCGGCGGACGAACTTCGCCTGCCCCACCCCCCATGGCTATAGCCCACCCATTTTTTGGGCATTTTGCCGCAGGGGGGCTTTGGCGTCCCGACCTTCGGGCACTTATTTTTGGGCGCGGCTGTTCCTGCAGCCTATTCTTGGTACACGGAGGCCCCTCGCAAAGTCTCGCTCCATTCCGAGTCCGGCGGACGAACTTCGCCTGCCCCACCCCCCATGGCTATAGCCCACCCATTTTTTGGGCATTTTGCCGCAGGGGGGCTTTGGCGTCCCGACCTTCGGGCACTTATTTTTGGGCGCGGCTGTTCCTGCAGCCTATTCTTGGTACACGGAGGCCCCTCGCAAAGTCTCGCTCCATTCCGAGTCCGGCGGACGAACTTCGCCTGCCCCACCCCCCATGGCTATAGCCCACCCATTTTTTGGGCATTTTGCCGCAGGGGGGCTTTGGCGTCCCGACCTTCGGGCACTTATTTTTGGGCGCGGCTGTTCCTGCAGCCTATTCTTGGTACACGGAGGCCCCTCGCAAAGTCTCGCTCCATTCCGAGTCCGGCGGACGAACTTCGCCTGCCCCACCCCCCATGGCTATAGCCCACCCATTTTTTGGGCATTTTGCCGCAGGGGGGCTTTGGCGTCCCGACCTTCGGGCACTTATTTTTGGGCGCGGCTGTTCCTGCAGCCTATTCTTGGTACACGGAGGCCCCTCGCAAAGTCTCGCTCCATTCCGAGTCCGGCGGACGAACTTCGCCTGCCCCACCCCCCATGGCTATAGCCCACCCATTTTTTGGGCATTTTGCCGCAGGGGGGCTTTGGCGTCCCGACCTTCGGGCACTTATTTTTGGGCGCGGCTGTTCCTGCAGCCTATTCTTGGTACACGGAGGCCCCTCGCAAAGTCTCGCTCCATTCCGAGTCCGGCGGACGAACTTCGCCTGCCCCACCCCCCATGGCTATAGCCCACCCATTTTTTGGGCATTTTGCCGCAGGGGGGCTTTGGCGTCCCGACCTTCGGGCACTTATTTTTGGGCGCGGCTGTTCCTGCAGCCTATTCTTGGTACACGGAGGCCCCTCGCAAAGTCTCGCTCCATTCCGAGTCCGGCGGACGAACTTCGCCTGCCCCACCCCCCATGGCTATAGCCCACCCATTTTTTGGGCATTTTGCCGCAGGGGGGCTTTGGCGTCCCGACCTTCGGGCACTTATTTTTGGGCGCGGCTGTTCCTGCAGCCTATTCTTGGTACACGGAGGCCCCTCGCAAAGTCTCGCTCCATTCCGAGTCCGGCGGACGAACTTCGCCTGCCCCACCCCCCATGGCTATAGCCCACCCATTTTTTGGGCATTTTGCCGCAGGGGGGCTTTGGCGTCCCGACCTTCGGGCACTTATTTTTGGGCGCGGCTGTTCCTGCAGCCTATTCTTGGTACACGGAGGCCCCTCGCAAAGTCTCGCTCCATTCCGAGTCCGGCGGACGAACTTCGCCTGCCCCACCCCCCATGGCTATAGCCCACCCATTTTTTGGGCATTTTGCCGCAGGGGGGCTTTGGAGCCCCGACCTTCGGGCACTTATTTTTGGGCACAGCAGTGCCTGCGGCCTATTTTTGGCACATGGAGATCTCTCAAAAAGTCTGGCCCCATTCCGAGTCCGGCAGACGAACTTCGCCAGTCCCACCCCCCAAGGCTATAGCTCACCCGTTTTTTGGGCATTTTTCCGCAGGGGGGCTTTGGCGTCCTGACCTTTGGGCACTTATTTTTGGGGGCGTCTGTGCCCGCGGCCTATTTTTGGCACACAGAGTCCCCTCGCAAAGTCTTGCCCATTCCGTGTCCGGCGGACGAACTTCGCCAGTCCCACCCCCCAAGGCTATAGCTCACCCGTTTTTTGGGCATTTTTCCGCAGGGGGGCTTTGGCGTCCTGACCTTCGGGCACTTATTTTTCGGGGCGGCTGTGCCCGCGGCCTATTTTTGGCACACGGAGTCCCCTCGCAAAGTCTTGCCCATTCCGTGTCCGGTGGACGAACTTCGCCAGCCCCATCCCCAAGGCTATACCCCACTCGTTTTTTGGGCATTTTTCCGCAGGGGGGCTTTGGCGCCCCGAGCTTCGGGCACTTATTTTTGGGCGCGGCTGTTCCTGCAGCCTATTTTTGGTACACGGAGGCCCCTCACGAAGTCTCGCCCCATTCTGAGTCCGGCGGACGAACTTCGCCAGCCCCAACCCCCAAGGCTATAACCCACCCATTTTTTAGGCATTTTTCTGCAGTGGGGCTTTGGCGCCCTGACCTTTGTACGCGGCTGTGCCCGCGGCCTATTTTTAGTACACGGAGGCCCCTCGCAAAGTCTCGCCCCACCCCCCATAGCTATAGCGCACCCGTTTTTTGGGCTTTTTTCCGCAGGGGGGGTTTGGCGCCCCGACCTTCGGGCGCTTATTTATGGGCGCGGCTGTGCCTGCGGCCTATATTTGGCACACGGAGGGCCCTCGCGAAGTCTCGCCCCATTCTGAGTCCGGCGGACGAACTTCGCCAGCCCCACCCCCCAAGGCTATAGCCATCCTTTTTTTGGGCAATTTTCCGCAGGGGGGATTTGGCGCCCCGACCTTCGGGTGCTTATTTTTGGGCGCGGCTGAGCCCGCGGCCTATTTTGGGTACACGGTGGCCTTTTGCAAAGTCTCGTCCCATTCCAAGTCCGGCGGACGAACTTCGCCTGCCCCACCCCCCAAGGCTATAGCCCACCCATTTTTTGGGCATTTTTCCGCCGGGGGGCTTTGGCGCCCTGACCTTCGGGCAATTATTTTTGGGCGCGGCTGTGCCCGCGGGCTATTTTTGACACACGGAGGCTCCTCGTAAAGTCTCGTCCCATTCCGACTCCAGTGGATGAACTTTCCCAGCCCCACCCCCCAAGGCCTGTCTCTTATACACATCTCCACACCCCCCAACGCTTTAGCCCACCCGTTTTTTGGGCATTTTGCCGCAGGGGGGCTTTGACGCCCCGACCATCGGGCGCTTATTTTTGGGTGCGGCTGTGTCCGCGGCCTATTTTTGGCACACCGAGGGCCGTCACAAAGTCTAACCCCATTCCAAGTCCGGCGGACGAACTTCGCCAGCCACACCCCCCAACGCTTTAGCCCACCCGTTTTTTGGGCATTTTTCCCCAGGGGGGCTTTGGCGCCCCAACCTTCGGGTGCTTATTATTGGGCGCGGCTGTGGCCGCGGCCTATTTTTGGCTCACGGAGGCCTGTCGTAAAGTCTCGCCCCATTCCGAGTCCGGCGGACGAACTTCGCCAGCCCCACCCCCCAAGGCTATAGCCCACCCATTTTTTGGGCATTTTTCTGCAGGGGGGCTTTAGCGCCCCGACCTTCGGGCGCTTATTTTTTATCGCGGCTGTGCCTGCGGCCTATTTTTGGAACACGGAGGCCCCTCGCAAAGTCTCGCCCCATTCCGAGTCCGGCGGACGAACATCGCCAGCCCCACCCACCTAGGCTATAGCCTACCCGTTTTTTGGGAATTTTTCCGCAGGGGGACTTTGGCGGCCCCACCGTTGGGCGCTTATTTTTGGGTGCGGCTGTGTCCGCGGCCTATTTTTGGCACACGGAGGCCCCTCGCAAAGTCTCATCCCATTCAGAGTCCGGCGACCGAACTTCGCCAGCCCACCCGTTTTTTGGGCCTTTTTCCGCAGGGGGGGTTTGGCGCCCCAACCATCGGGCCCTTATTTTTGGACGCGGCTATGCCCGCGGCCTATTTTTGGCACACGGAGGCCCCTCGCAAAGTCTCATCCCATTCAGAGTCCGGCGACCGAACTTCGGCAGCCCCACCCCACAAGACTATAGCCCACCCGTTTTTTGGGCATTTTTCCGCAGGGGGGGTTTGGCGCCCCAACCATCGGGCCCTTATTTTTGGACGCGGCTATGCCCGCGGCCTATTTTCGGCACTCGGAGGCCCCTCGCAAAGTCTTGCCCCGTTCCGAGTCCGGCGGACGAACTTCGCCAGCCCCACCCCCCAAGGCTATAGCCCACCCGTTTTTTGGGCATTTTTCCGCAGGGGGGCTTTGGTGCCCCGACCTTCGGGCGCTTATTTTTGGGCGCGGTTGTGCCCGCCGCCTATTTTTCGCACATGGAGGCCCCTCCCAAATCCTCGCTCCATTCCGAGTCCGGCGGATGAACTTCGCCAGCCCCACCCCCCAAGGCTATAGCCCACCCGTTTTTTTCGCGGTTTTCCGCAGGGGGGCTTTGGCGCTCGGACCTTTGGGCGCTAATTTTTGGGCGCAGCTGTGCCCGCGGCCTATTTTCGGCACTTGGAGGCCCCTCGCAAAGTCTTGCCCCATTCCGAGTCCGGCGGACAAACTTCGCCAGCCCCACCCCCCAAGGCTATAGCCCACCCGTTTTTTGGGCATTTTTGCGCTGAGGGGCTTTGGCGCCCCGACCTTCGGGCGCTTATTTTTGGGCGCGGCTGTCTCCGCGGCCTATTTTTAGCACACGGAGGCTCCTCGCAAAGTCTCGCCCCATTACGAGCCCGGCAGACGAACTTCGCCATCCCCACCCCCCAAGGCTATAGCCCACCCGTTTTTTGGGCATTTTTCTGCAGGGGGGCTTTGGCGCTCCGACCTTCGGGCGTTTATTTTGGGGGCGGCTGTGCCTCCGGCCTATTTTTGGCACACGGAGGCCCCTCGCAAAGTCTCGTCCCATTCCGAGTCCGGCGGACGAACTTCGCCAGCCCCA